>WAAF01013172.1:4375-56567 GCA_013400475.1 Tricholaema leucomelas | reverse complement strand
GACCATCTTTGGTGGTACTCTTCTGCCAAGTACTCTTCATTATTTCAGTTCCTTACAGTAACTATTTTGCTGCTTTTCTTCCTTATGTTTTGTAATTGTGCTAGTTTGAAGCTAGCTGGAATATTTTGGTGAGAAGAATTAGATTATAAGATGTGAAAAGGAAACAGTGTTGATGTCTACTTCACTCATAGGCTTGCTGAGATGTATAAAAACAAGAACACAAAACACAGATAACACAGTTGCTCTCTCTGGCTCTGGCTGCCTCCTTTGTCTCCCTAACCTGCTGTCTGTGTAACTAATCCATCTGCTCCCTAACCCCCAAGCCGATGCTCCAAACTCAACTTGCACATAAAGCAAACTCTAGGATAAGGTAGAGGGGTGGAAAGGAGGTGAAAGGGTGGTTGGGAGTCCTCCTGGGGACTCTGTTTTTTGAGAGGGCTGTTGTGTTTCTGTATAACTTTTTAACTTGTATATGTCTGTATATGGCTGTATATATTGTAAATACCTACTTGTATATTGTGCTAAGCTGTAAATATAAAGCTTCATTCTTGAACTTCCATCTCTGCTGAGTCTAATCTGGGTGATTTCATAAGAGTAGGGTGGCAGGTAACACCCAAACCGTCACAGTTATCAATACAAAACCAAAAGACTCTAATTTTCTTTCTTTTCTTTTTAAAATAAACTTAAAGAAACTCAGTTATTCCTGCAGTTCAAAAGTCAAAGAAATAGCTTGTACCAGATACCTCTTTATTGAATATGATTTAATTAATTTTTTTTAGGATAAAATTAAATTATCTACAGAAAATTCTTTCTCTACAGATCTGTGACCTCAACAACTGAATTTATTTTTTGGCTATATGAACCTGCTTCAGCTGTGCTTTGTCTGTTCTCAGACGTGCCTCTCATTTAAGATTCACCAGATTTTAGTCTTAACTTCTAGGTCAAGCTGAGAAATATATCAATCCAGAAGAATAAGCCTGAATAAGTCATGTGCATGTCAGTGAGCTTGCTGTGTGCAACACATGGCACAGTGAAAATCTAACAGGTTAAGCCTGAAGGTCTGCTTCTGTGTAGAATTTCTGCTTCTAAATAAAAGTGTCTCAAGAAAATCATCTAGGTAACTAGTAATTTTATCACATATTTGAAATGAAGATAACTCATTTTCCAAGGTAAACCTACATCCACAACCTTACTTAATGTTTCATATTCAAACTGTGGGACCCAAAGAACAAAAGCCATTAAATTAGATGGTGCCATTATACAGAGATAATGTTTTCTACTGCTCTTTATTCACTGGAGTGCAACCAAATTTGCATACTATGGTTTTAATCTTACAGGTCAGGAGAATATTCTTTGGGCCTGATCTGGAGCATCCAAGAATCCCTAGCAATCATCTGCAGGAGATCTGAGAGCATAAGAAAATTAGTATAAGAACAAAGAGATATTTAGATTAGTAGTTGTGGCCAATAGGAACCATTCTCCAGCAGTTAACATCTTGTGATCTTCTTAAATCTGATTTCAACTTTTACAACACATCATTACATATTTTACTCTTCTTTGTAACTCATTTAGTTTTACTATCCAGCATATCCTCTGGTAAGCATCTCATCTTGACTACATACTGTGTAAAGCAATTACTTCTTTTATTTGTTTCAGATGAGATAAGAACTGCTCTCTATTCACCTTCCTTATTGTACCCCTGATTCTATAGATTCCCACAGCAGACCCATCTGATTTAGTTTTCTTGCACAGGAGCCTTCACAAGGAACGTTCATACTGTATCTTTGATCACCTTGATAATCTTGCCTGTACATTTTTCAGTTCTGCTTTTTTGAGACACAAGACGAAAAGAGCACGTACCGTTCAGGATGCACACCACTAGCGCACGATGTTTGGTCTTCCTGCTTTGTTCTTTTGTCTTAATAATTTGAGGGGAGGTTTTTATTTTGGAATTTGAGGGGTGGATTTGGGTTTTTGAGGTTTGTTTGTTTATTTTGTTTTGTTTTGTTTTAATTACTGGGCATCGAACTGCCATTTTTGTATTGCAAAACTAGAATCCCATTCTTGTATCAAAGCAATTGGAAATGGATGGCAAGTTCAGAGCTCATCTCTGTAAATAGGCATAGGGAAATAATCTCACTTTCTGTCTCACTTCTCTGACACTTTATCACTTCAGTCACTCAACACTGTGAGGTCCTTCTCCAGTTTTTCACTGTCAGCCTCTGTGTTCTAAACAACTTGACAATCAGAATAACTGATAGTCATTGTTAACACTGTCAACACACCACAGATTCTCATCAGATGCCATAAGTGTCTTTCCTTCACAGTAGAGGCCAAATATTTCCATAGATTGCTTCCTGTCTTATTTTCATTTTACATATAGAAAAAGCATCTTCCTTTTCTCACATCAGCTTTATGAAAAGGTTTCAGCAATGGTGCCATGTTTTAGACACCTGGGTGTATATCTCTTTAAACCTTAATTATGTTTTATTCAACCCAGTACATAGATTCAGAACGGATGATTTACCATTAAAAAAAAATATATTAACTCTTCCTGTATCCATGTGCTTCATAACACTGTTTTAGCTTATTTATTTCATATAGATTTGAATTCTTACTGATAATGGATTTGGAAATTAGCATCCAATCACTGAGGCAAATTTAAGCAACAGTTTACATACCATGATCAGTGATTCATCTAGTTCTTGGCTTATTTCCATTACTGTCCCTGGAGGAACAGTAATGGGACTTGCTGTCCCTGGAGGTGCTCAAGAAAAGACTGGATGAGGCACTTAGTGCCATGGTCTAGTTGATTGGACAGGGCTGAGTGCTAGGTTGGACTGGTTGAGCTTGGAGGTCTCTTCCAACCTGGTTGATTCTATGATACTGATCTTTCGAGCTGCTACTCTTTCCATTTCACAGAATCACAGAATTTCTTAGATTGGAAAAGATCTTCAAGGTCATCGAGTCCAATCATTAATTTCCAACTGACAAGTCCTTGACTAAGCCTAATCCCTCAGCATAACATCTAATCACTATGATTCATCGTGGTTGGAAAGGACCACCAGGATCATGCAGTCCAACCTTCATCCCAGCATCCTTAATTACTAGACCATAGCATCAAGTGCCACATCCACTCTGATTTTAAGCATCTACAAGGATGGCAATTCCACCACCTTCCTGGGTTGCCTGTTCCAGTGCCTGACTACCCACTCAGTAAAGAACTTCCTCCAATCATCCCATGTAAACCTCCTCTGACACAACTTGAGGACATTTGTTGCATTGTGTCTTTTACTGAAAATTCTACCTTAGATACATCTCAAAATGCACTTTACATGAAAAAAAAAGCTCCATTATATGTTCTTCCCCCTCTCCTCACCACTGAACACATGTGAAATTTTTTTTTTTGGCCAGGGCTTTATCTACTCAAAACACACTTTATATACATTGATCTTTTTTGGCCCTAATGGCTCTCTGGCTTCCCCTAATCCCACAGAGAGTTTGAACAATCTTTTTTCTTTGTTCTCTTTGTTTTTTCAGTCAGTTTTAGGGCTTCATAGTTTTCTAGAAACCTGTTTTGACTGCCTTGCCAATGTTTGTTTGTTTGTTTGATCTGCTAGATTTCAATTTTTAATTTTATTTTCCTTATTGAATGCAGCTCAGCTTTCTTAAGGATGCTTTTTTAGATTTAGAAATGTCTCTTACCTTGTTGTTAGGTCTGTTTAGAAACACTGATATGGTATTGTTATGGCACAACAGTCTGTGTATGACCTGCAAATATATAGCCTTCTAGCTGTTCCCTTTTAATTCTGTTTAACATGATTTTCTAATTTAGGCAGCTATCCTTTTTAAAATTAAGCATTATCACATTGGGTCTACTCCTCTTTCTGAAATGTCTGTACATTATGCTTTATCTCCCCTTGTGGGCTAAAATGAGCTGTTTCATTAATACATCATTCATGAGGTTTAAAAGTTTATACTCAGTGAGCTGACATTTATCCATCCTATATGGTAGCCTTAAATATCATCTCAAGAACATTTTAGAGATCACTCTCAGGACAGTTCTTCATCTACTTCAGTTCTTCCAATAAAAGAACTTCTTTCCCTCTGTGACTAGTGCCCATACTAATCATTACCATGATCATAAACTTACCCAAATCAAGTCAATTCGACAAGACATTCCTTCCTCACTGTAGCACTGAGGTTGCTGTTCCAGAGGTGAAAGTGTTTCTTCAAAATACCTGAAGAGTGTCTTTGATGAAACTTGTTGCCACACAGAGCTCTTTCAGTTTTGCTACTACAACTTTTAGGGTTCAGCTTCACCTTCTGCTTCCTCCACTACTACTACTATGGAGTACTTCGATATGTATCTTCCACGTACTTTGCTTGTGCCACCTGACATGCAGGAAAATCTCCAGCGGAAAGAATTGGATGTTCACCCTTGAGTATGGCATTGTGTCAAGGCTGAGAGGAGACACGAGAAAAGTACTCAAGTGTTGAACCTAGTAGCTGTGAATTGATAGTCCAACTGTCATGCATTGATAGTCCAACTCTCATGCATTTTAAGTCTGGAAAGGAGAAGGCTCCAAGGTGACCGTATTGTGGTCTTCCAATATCTGAAGGGGGCCTACAAGAAAAAGATGAGGAAGGACTTTTTAGGATGGAACTAGGAGGAATGGAACAAAGCTAGAAACAGGTAGATTCAGAATGGATGTTAGGAAGAAGTTCTTCACCATGAGGGTGGTGAGAGCCCAGAACAGGTTGCCCAGGAAGGTGGTCAAAGCCCCATCCCTGGAGATATTTAAGGCCAGACTGGATGAGGCTCTAGACAGCCTGATCTAGGCATCCCTGCCCATGGCACGGGTGTTGGAACTAGATGATCTTTGTGGTCTCTTCCAACCCTGGCTGATTCTAGTATTCTGTGACTTAGAATACCATCTTAGATGTAGATTAGATGATTAAGTACCATCTTAGATCTTTTCTCATGAGCAAACTTATTTTGTGTCCTACTTATCACAATCATGTTCAGACCAAAACTCAGTATAATTTTGGAGATAAAACTTGTTGCAATTAGTTGTACACTTTGTCATATTAAGGCATGGTGTGACTCTGTCTCATATGCTGTCTGGCTTTGCAAGCATTTACCATAATGAGGATATAAAACTATAGACTCTTAGAAGGATCCTGGTATTGACTATCATGAAAACAAAAGGGAATTGCAGAAAAGCTGCACTAGACAGCTTCTATATATGGTATAGAAATAAGTATACTGACCTCTTGAGGTTGTTCCTATTTGTGTTTAAGAAGGAAATCATGCTACGAATCACTCCTGAGAGTGGACCAAATTTCAGAAAGGATGAGCTTCAGGAAATGCAACAAAGTGCAACAAAATGCAAAGTAACTTCCATTCCAATTCCCCAGTCAAGCTCATCATAGTAAAAATGAGCTTGAGATAATGCTTTTTTTGACTGTAGATAAGATTCTCTCACAATATCTAACTTTCATCACATTTTTTTACTTTCAAAAGAAAGAAAAAAAAAAGATTTTTTTAAACATAAATTTTGTACTCTTTTCATATAGTTGCTTCCATGTTTCCATGACTTTTTAAAGGTGAGTATAGAATCATAGAATCAACCATGTTGGAAGAGACCTCCAAGATTATTCAGTCAAACCTAGCACCCAGCCCTATCCAATCAACTAGACCATGGCACTAAGTGCCTCATCCAGCCTTTTCTTGAACATCTCCAGGGACAGCGACTCCACCACCTCCCTTTGCCAGCCCGTTCCAATGTCAGTCACTCTCTCTGTCAAGAACTTCCTCCTAACATCCAGCCTATACCTCCCCCGGCACAATTTGAGACTGTGTCCCCTTGTTCTGTTGCTGGTTGCCTGGGAGAAAAGACCACTCTCCACCTGGCTACAGCCTCCCTTCAGGTGGCTGCAGACAGCAGGATATAGGATTGTCCATACACTGGCATTTTAATTGTACCTTGTCAAAGAGTGAAATTTCCTACTATTCCATTTTTGGAACAATTTATATCCTGAATTGAGTTTGAAAAAAATAAACTTTTCAATAAAGAGTGAGTTATGTTAAAGTCCACATTTAGAGAAAGAAATTGAGTTGTTTTTTTTTTTTCTTCTTCAGCTGCCCAGTCCACGAGGTAATTAACTGACTGGAAAATTGAGCTGTATGAAGAAGTAACCACCTACAGAGTTAACCATCTTACTATAAATATAGGAGTGCCTATATTACCAGGGAGTTGAACAGCATGGGGAGACAACAACTCAAGATGCAAAAGTTTTGCTAGACATGAAACATTTGGATTCTAAGAGATGAGGTGGATTTTGTGGCTGTTTTTTTTTTAATGTGGGACCGTGTATGCTAAGGACTGGGTTTTAATCACATCTTCTGAAGATGAATGCCATTTGATTGCATTTGTTATCTTTTTACTTTTCTGAATAGAGCATTTTATACAAAATCTGTTATGGTCTGTAAATGTAAAGGCCTTCATCTAAGTTGTTTCTTTTTCCATTATGTTCTGTGAATTGAAAGAGAATAAGCTGAGGGTCATTTCTTAGCTCTACACATGAGAAATAACTGTTTTAAGAGGTAATAGTTTAAAACCATTAGGAAATTACTTCTTCTAACATATACTGTGGCATTTCATCAGTTTCTGTGTGCACCATTGAACTAATTCATTATTAGTGCTCTGTTAGCATTAACTCTTTTCAGTATCTCGCAACATGCTGGTCTCCATTTGCTCTGATGAGGAGGTCAGCAGTCCAAATCAACTACATTTCCTCTGTTCTCACGATTTTTTAGTTCCTCCTGTCCATCTTTATTACCTACACCTTTTCTCTTAGGAATAGTTTATGGCTAGGTTGCAGTGTACCATTGATTCTTACTTTCAGTGATATTTTAGTAGCATATATCCCTCACATAGCCAAGTTTTCTCATTTAGCCAGCCTTCATGTTAAACTGTTTCCTTTTGTGTTCACATATGCAACACATGCTGCTCTAAATTTGCTTCCTGTTACTTGTGTTCAGTCACTTGGAGTTTAATTCTGTCACTGGACACACTACAGAAATAAAAGTAGATGCTGTATTTCCTGATTAATTGGTTTCAGAGTGGAATTAATCAATGTAGAAACTCTCCTAGATCTCCTTTACATTTCCTTTTCAAGTCAGAAGCAATACAAAACTTAGCAAACCATGAGCTAATGTTTAAAGCTGTAGTTATATACCTAAATATAAGATATATTGGAACAGCATTCCTACTCTTAAGCATCCATTTCCAATTATAACAAGAATTATGACATTTAAAACTAAATTAATCCCTAAAATTCCCAAATTTCAATTTCTTACTAGGCTTATGTAGATCTGTAAATATCACCACAAGAGAGAAGAAGGAAAAAATCAGTTTAGGAGATAACCTGCTGACAGATCCAAAGCACATCACAGAACCTTTAAAAGCAAGGACTGTTCAACACCCACTATATAATGCCAAACACTATTATGCCTAATTAGGCTCCTTAAAACTTGCTGATCATACTACAGAATTTGGTTTCCTTTTTATCCTGATTACACATTTATTTCTATTCATTTTCCTTTCTTTTTTCCCCTAAATTCAAACAATTATCACCTTCTGAATTTAGTGTTCCCCTTTCACTTTACAATTTTGCTTTATTCTTGTATCTGCCTTTTTCTTTCTTTGCTCTTTTTACCTTCTGCAAATGCATTTTGTGGGGTTTTAACAGCTCTAATAAAGTGCACCATCCAATTTCTTTTATTTTTCCTGACTGGCAACACCTGCTTCTTTTTATGATATTTTAGTGCTCTAAAAGACAGTAGATTGACAACCTTGGGAGCAAAATTGCAGTTGTATGTTTACAGCATTTCTCAAGCTAGAGCAGTGAAAGATTTTTATCAAGGTATCCCCATGTCACCAGAAAGGCCTCTGATAAGGTATTTAGTCCAAGTTCTCTTTTCAAAGTCTTCTCAGGAGGTTGCTAGTTGTAAAAGTATTCTGGTTTCTAAATAGATCACTGCCTACTGGACTTAGATAAATTGGCAATTTCTACCTTAGCAACACAGAAGTTCTCTCATAGGCCAGAAAACATCTATCAATTTCCTGGTTACAACTCTTGCATTCCATTATCAATTCACAGTACCTGTTCACCCTCTGCAACAACAACCAAAAGCTCCAAAGTGTGCTCCAATGCAGCTCTTCTGAGGTGAGGAAATGCTTCCATTCCCATTTAACAGATAAATTAATCAGGTAAAACAGACTAAAAATGAAATTTCATATAATATTGTGATGGTTTGGTGTTATCCACCCACACACACACTTAAGAAAATCACCCAGACTAGACTCAGCAGCTGGAAATTAAAGAATGAAGGTATATTTACAGCTTAGCACAATATACAAGCAGGTATTTACAATATATATACAGCTATATAGAAATATACGAGTTAAAAGGTAATACAGAAACACAACAGCCCTCCCAGAAACCAGAGACCCCAGGAGGGGCTCTCAACCACCCTTCCACCTTCCTCCCATCCCTCTACCTTACCCCAGGCTTTGCCTTGCGTTCAAGGTGAGTTTGGAGGATCGGCCGGGGGGTTAGGAAGCAAAAGGATTAGTCAGGCAGATGGCAGGTTAGAGAGAGAAGGGGAAAAAAAGTGCAGCCCAGAGCCCAAGAGCAACTCTGTTATTTATATTTGTGTTCATCTTTTGATACATCTCAACAAGCCTATGAGTGAAGTAGACATCACCATTGTTTCCTTTTTACAGCCTATAATCTATTTCCTCTCACTAAAATATCTCAGCTAGGCTCAAACTAGCACAAGTATTTAGGCATAGAGTTTATACAGTTAAATACATTTATTTGATGATCTGGATTTAAATTAGTTGCTCAACTCCTTGCAAGCAGGCTGTCAGCAGAACACAGTATTAGCAAACAAAACAAGGTGTTTAAGCCAGCTATATCCAACATTGTGACAAGTCTCAACAAAACTCTTTTTCATGTAGGCTGAATCCACTGAGTATAAAGACGTATGTAATACCCTCAAGTGAAGATGGGCACATCATTAGAGACAATCTCTGGAGTAATATTCTGAAATCATTGTCTTGTTTGAATTAGAGAAGTTTGAACTATCTGAAAGTTTTACCAGTTTGTGACCTTTTTAATTACGATAGTTTCCTTCCTAAGAAAACCATTTTTGGCAGCATTTTCATCTTGAAAGACAGAGAAGTCTTGCAGATAGAATAGAATAGAATAGAATAGAATAGAATAGAATAGAATAGAATAGAATAGAATAGAATAGAATCAACCAGGTTGGAAGAGACCTCCAAGATCATCCAGTCCAACCTAGCACTCAGCCCTATCCAGTCAACTAGACCATGGCACTAAGTGCCTCACCCAGGCTTTTCCTCAACACCCCCAGGGACGGTGACTCCACCACCTCCCTGGGCAGCCCATTCCTAGCCCCATGATACTCCATGTCCTGTGGTTTAAAAGGGAGATTGGTATTTTAAAAAAAAGTTGAAGAAATCTGCAGTCCATTTGCTTAAAAAGGATCTGATCATACCACTTAACACTATACTGGCAAAGCACAGATCACTCTGTCGTAAAGAAACTGTCGACTTTTCTGGTGGCTGCTTTAGTATATCAATATCACAGAATCACAGAATCCACTGGGTTGGAAAAGACTTCTGAGATCATCGAGTCCAACCTATCACCTAACTCTTCTAATTAACTAAACCATGGCACTAAGTGCCTCATCCAGCCTATTTTTAAATACCTCCAGAGATGGTGACTCCACCACCTCTCCAGGCAGCCTGTTCCAATGAGCAATCACTCTTTCTTTAGGAAGAACTTCTTCCTAATATCCAGCCTAAAACTGCCCTGGAGCAGTTTGAGACTGTGCCCATCTAGGCCTGTAACAAGGTGAGGTCAAGAACAAATAGGGCTGGTTTCCTCGTGGATTGTCCTGTCTTTGACCAAGAAGACCAAGACTACGATTACAAACTAAATCTCACAAAGCCACAAGACAGCTGTCAAGTGTCACTAATTTTTGATCATTCCCATGCAGGCTGAACTGGATTTGAGTACTGATACACAGGAACTTGGGCACGTCTAAAAAGTGCTAGCCTTGCCTGCAGCCATTTGTTATATGGATAGGACAATTTGCTTCTGTGGTTAGCTAAAAGAAGACCCTCCAAAATATGAAAACCAACAGTTGAGATTTTACAACAACATGTACAAGAGTCTTTTAAATAAAATACACCAGGTTCACATTTTATTTTATATATGTTTGACATTTAAGAATGACAGAAAGGATGTGAACATGGCGGTGACAGTGAGACAACAGAAGGAGCCAAAGGAAGACTTGGAACTAATTAAAGTATCCCAAATGGAATTTGTTACTTTCTTTTATTGTGATACACAGTTCAAACTGAGAGCTAAACTACTTCTAGGTCAGGACAGCCCAGGATAGCCCAAGGATAACAAGTATATTTTGCTCTCAAGTTCACATGGAATGACAAAAAAGCCCAAGAAGAAATAGCAGTGCTTCTGTAGATGAATCCCATTACATTGTCACTAAAGATCCAGACATAGATAAAGCACTTTTGAATTAGAGATAAAGCACCTTTGCATTATGGAATCACTCAAGACCACAGCCACTTATAGTTTTGTTTAGAGCACCTAGAATCAACCCGCTTATTAGGAATTAGTAGCCCTTGGATAAACTAAAAAGAAGCAGTCACTCAGATCAGCTGCTAGTAATTAATCCTGCCCTGTTCAGTATCATTATTGATGATCTGGACCAGGGGATTGAGTCCAGTATCAGTAAGTTTGCAGATGATACCAAGCTAGGAGCAGCTGTGGATCTGTTGGAGGGTAGGAGAGCCCTGCAGAGGGAACTTGACAGGCTGGATGGGTGGGCAGAGCCAAATGGGATGAGATTTAACAAGGCCAAGTGCAGGGTTCTGCACTTTGGCCACAACAACCCCAAGCAGCGTTACAGGCTGGGGACAGAGTGGCTGGAGAGCAGCCAGGAGGAAAGGGACCTGGGGGTACTGGTAGAGAGTAGCTGAAGATGAGGCAGCAGTGTGCCCAGGTGGCCAAGAGAGCCAATGGCATCGTGGCCTGTATCAGGAACAATGTGGCCAGTAGGACAAGGGAGGTTATTCTTCCCCTGTGCTCAACACTGGTCAGGCCACACCTTGAGTACTGTGTCTAGTTCTGGGCTCCTCAATTCAAGAGAGATGTTGAGATACTGGAACGTGTCCAGAGAAGGGCAACAAAGCTGGTGAGGGGCCTGGAACACATCCCTGTGAGGAGAGGCTGAGGGAGCTGAGATATCATAGCCTAGAGAAGAGTAGGCTCAGGGCTGACCTCATTGCTGTCTACAACTACCTGAAGGGAGGCTGTAGCCAGGTGGGAGTTGGTCTTTTCTCCCAGGCAGCCAGCAACAGAACAAGGGGGCACAGTCTCAAGTTGTGCCAGGGGAGGTCCAGGCTGGATGTTGGGAGGAAGTTGTTGGCAGAGAGAGTGATTGGCATTGGAATGGGCTGCCCAGGGAGATGGTGGAGTGGCCATCCCTGGAGATGTTGAAGAAAAGCCTGGATGAGGCACTTAGTGCCATGGTCTAGTTGATTGGACAGGGCTGGGTGCTAGGTTGGACTGGATGATCTTGGAGGTCTCTTCCAACCTGTTTGATTCTATGATTCTATGAACAGATCACCTTTCAATTTGGCAAGATAAGTCTTCTTATTGATGTTTTGTTATGGAATGCATGGAATGAATCATGCAAGTTCTGAAATTGGTGTTGGTATATAAAATATTTTTTTTAAGCTGACAGTACAGATGAAATCTTTCTTAGTTAATAGTGCAGAAGTTTGTTTTATTTTATTAACTGTTCTACTATTTTAAAGCTGCACATTTCGTAAGTATACTTGTGACAGGAGAGATTAAATAAAGTCTAGCTATCCACACTTTTAATATCTCATTGCTGTAACACCTAAAGGCTCGTAGCTGTTATCCTTTCACTCTGAATATCAGTAACTCCAGAGCACAACATTTGGTGTACCACTTTCTGACATGCAATTGGAAGCATATATTAGCCCCACTACCATCCCTCAGTAAAATTCAAGTCAGAATATAGTATGAGATACATATGAATCTTTCCCCAAGAGGAAGCTATTTGTATCCTTTTGAGTTGATTGTTCATCTATAAAAGGGAACAGTGACTGCAAGCCTAGGATTCAGGCCTTCCAGTCTAGAATCATGCTTTTTCTTTGCTGTTTCGCCTTCATGACTTGCATTTTTTGTTGCAAAGTAGTAAATACTCAGTAGGAAGAGCTATAGTAAAAGACTTTACAGTTCCAGTGTAATTCTGAGAAATACCAGTCTCGCTCTGCATGGATTTCCCAGGTGTGGACAGCCTGCAGCTATTTCCCTAGGCTAGCCCCCGCCACAACCAGGCTAAGTCCAAAAAGGCAGATAACACCATCACTACCCGTTGCTGTAGAAAGTGGAATCAAATTAATTTGATACCTATTCCCAGAAAAGACCTTTACTATTTGGCTGTCAAGTGAATGACAGCATTTAATTTGCAATGTTACTCAGAGTGGAGCCAGATTTCTGACAGATTCTTGCATCAAAAAGTAATGGCTGGCTGTATCAATATTTCTGTATAGCATGTTAGCTTTCTAAATCACCTTTTGAAAGCATATTTCCCACCATCAACTGGACAAAACACCTCTCTGTTTCAGTAGGTATAGATTGCCCTGTCAAAATGACTGTTGGCTGTCTTAACAGGCAACTCGAATCTCATCCTAGAAATAAAAGCTTGCTGGCTGTACACATTAATTCAAACAAGATCAAAATTACACTATCCAAATACCAGGAATAACAATCAGACATCTAACAAGAATACTCATTAAGTAACTTTTCCCATTACAGCTCTCTATGCTAGGCATTTGAGAACCCAAGGGTTTGACTGCAGTCTCAGATGGGAGCTGGCATTCTCAGATGGAGGCTGGCAGGCTCAAAGTTGCAGCCGTGCAGCCCTGAGTCAGAGGATTGTGTAGAAAGACCTGTGAGAAAATGCTCTGACAAGCAAGAACTGTCCCCTTCGGCTACACTAAGCTCCTTTCCTTTGCTCATGCTGTCACGTCCATGTCTGGCTGTGTACCTCACTGATCTAGATTGAACCTCAACCTGTTTCCTTGACTTCCCAGCTTGATCTCGGATGTACCTCAACACTGTCAATGTGCCTAATGATCTGAAATCTTCAATTATGCCAGTTACTCTTGACCAGATCCACTCTGCTTTTCTTGTTCAAGTACTGTGAGACCATGCCCTCACTGTGACTGTGAGGCCCCTGCACTGCCTTGGCATGACTCTTGTCTCCTGACTTATCTTCACTTGCAGAGTTACTGTGGCACACGGACACTTCCCCATCCGTACAAGTCAGGTCATACTGTTAAAACTGCTGTACTCAGCAATGATTTTGTGCAGCACACTGTGCTTGAAGATACCGATGGAGCTCAAGAAGTCTTTTGGAGTTGTGGAACATATAATCCCCATTCTCAGTACAATGAACCATAAAAACATTGTTCCTTTTAATTTTCTATTATCTCGTGAAGACATCAGTCTGAGTTTCAAACATCTGTGTTTGGAAAATCCGGGTATCTCAGTAACACATACATTCATTTGCCTATGACACTGTAAGAGAACATTTTCTCTTTTTTTGAACATAACAAATGCCCAAACATTGAACCAAGACTCAAATTCAGAGAGAGAACTTGTATATAGCCTGAGGTATGTCTGCTGTCCCCAAATGTCATTTGGAATACTGACATCCTTCAAAGCTATGCATAAAGCTCAAGCACCTTTTTAATTGTGAACAAAATAAGAAAGATAAAGTGCTCACACTCAACTTTTCTCAACTGTAGAATGAGCTGTCAGAAGATATTTGACAATCTACAATCTGACAGCTTTTAGAATGCTCTATCTATCTCCTTTCTAAAGTTTCTGTTATGCCACTTGAATGGCAACAGAGAAAGGTAAATTGTCAGAACCAAAGAAAGGAAAAGGAATAAAATCCATTCAACAGATCTACCTGTTAAATAACTACTGCAGTAATAACAATTATAAAACAGAAAACTGATAAATAATTATAGGGGAATAAAACCCACCTCTCTTTACTGATGTTGCTTTCAGCTATTTATAGTTTTCAGAAACAGCCAGATTCAGCCTGCATTTCATGAAGTCCCTGTAGACCGTATTGGTGCATGGCGTTCAGCTAGAAGGTCCATGCGTACGTCGAGCTGCAAGTGTGAAGTGATTAAAAACATGACATACAGCTCCTGATTTCAAACCTTTTTTTAATAATTAAAATGTTTTTCAGCACAGCAGGAAGCAATAGGTTCCCATTTACTTCACACATTAGCCTGTGGAGAATATATCACTCAGGTAAATTTGAGTTCATGTTGGTACTTAGCATAAGACGTTCAGAAATAAAACACTTTAGCTGCCATATCTTCTGGACTCTAAATTCTACAAATAGCAAACAGTGCTAGACTCCCACATTCAGTTCTGTCATAGCTTTAGGAACCTGCAACTAATTGCAGTTGACCAAGTTTCTGCCCCTGCCTGTTTCAAAATGACAGCCATTGTTGATTTCCTTGATTGGGCAAAGTACTTCAAAGCACAGCTGCAGAGACTTGTGAAGTCTTGCATAAAGAGAGTGAACTTCAGGCAACTGATACAGCACGTTGTTTCCACTTCTAGACCTGCTTTTCATTCACTAGCAGTACTGAGCTAGGACCTCACTTCTCTTTGACACCTTGCAAGATAAGAGCACAGCATTTCCCTCACTGTGAGCAAGAAACATGAGAGGTTGATTTGTGTGCCTGGGAACCACTGAAAAAGAGTAAGAGAACTAACAGTATAGAATCATAGAATCATAGAATCAACCAGGTTGGAAGAGACCTCCAAGATCATCCAGTACGACCTAGCACCCAGCCCTATCCAGTCAACTAGACCATGGCACTAAGTGCCTCATCCAGGCTTTTCTTCAACATCTCCAGGGATGGTGACTCCACCACCTCCCTGGGCAGCCCATTCCAATGCCAATCACTCTCTCTGTGAAGAACTTCCTCCTAACATCGAGCCGATACTTCCCCTGGCACAACTTGAGACTGTGTCCCCAGATTTTAGAAGGCAGCAATGTGTTTGAACTAGCACCATTTTCTGAACAGGAAAATTAAGAGAAAATACTACAGAAAATCATATGTGCTTACACAAAGAAGAACAGCTTTAAGAGCTGAGCACCTTGGGATTTTTTTTTTTTAAACAAAAGTCTTCTCATTTTATTAAAGTGATGTAATAATTCTTACAGCTTATCATTCAGACACCAGAGAGCAAATTATTCACACCAATGTTTCTGTATCATCTACAGTACTGAATATTCCAAAGTGGTATCCTTTGCAAGTTCTGCCTTTCTAACAGACATCAGTGCCTTTCTCAATTTATGTAAGCTCCAAGGAAGTCCCAGTAGTTTCCTACAAATTCCCTGTATTTGCATAGAATCATAGAATCAGTCAGGGCTGGAAGAGACCACGAGGATCAGCTAGTTCCAACCTCTCTGACATGGGCAGGGACACCTTATCCTAAATAAGGCTAGCCACAGCCTCATCCAGCCTGGAATTAAACACCTCCAGAAATGGGGCCTCAACCACTTCCCTGGGCAACTCATTCCAGCCTCTCACCACTCTCATGCTGAACAACTTCCTCCTCATGTCCAGTCTTAATCTCCCCACCTCCAGCTTTGCTTCATTCCCCTTAGTCCTGGCACTCCTTGGGAGCCTAAAAAGTCCCTCCCCAGCTTTTTTGTAGGCCCCCTTCAGATACTGGAAGGCCACAATAAAGTCACTTGGGAGCCTCCTCTTCTGCAGACTGAACAGCCCCAACTCTTTCAGTCTGTCTTCACAGCAGAGCTGCTCCAGCCCTCTGATCATCCTCATGGCCCTTCTCTGGACATGCTCCAGCATCTCCACATCCCTCTTGTAATAAGGGCTCCAGAACTGGCTGCAGTACTCCAGGTGAGGTCTCACCAGAGCAGAGTAGAGAGGGAGAATCACCTTCCTCAACCTGCTGGCCACACTTCAGATGCAGCCCAGGATCTGTTTGGCTTTCTGGGCTGCAGGTGCACACTGCTGGCTCATGTTGAGCTTCTTGTCCACCAGCTCCCCCGAGTCTGTCTCCTCAGGGCTGCTCTCCAGCCAGTGACCACCCAGCCTGTATTTGTGCTTGAGATCTTAGTCAACTCTAAGGCATTCTGTAGTTCTCTTTCTGGATGGCAGTCCTCTTCTTCAGTAATGTGCCTGCCTGTTTACAGCAATGTTGATGGCTCACTTTTTCTCATGCTTCTCCTATATTTGTCCATAATTCCCAAATCAGTGTGTCCAGTTACTTGTCAAGGAGGCATAGTTGCCTGCTTCCTCCGTATGGCTTTCTCTGACTGCTCACAATAGTCAACACAGGAAAAACAACAGCCTTCCTCTCTATGGGGTGAAATATACTGTATAGGGTACCTCCAGTGATACAGAATCACAGAATCAACCAGGTTGGAAGAGACCTCCAAGATCATCCAGTACAACCTATCACCCAGCCCTATCCAATCAACTAGACCACGGCACTAAGTGCCTCATTTAGTCTTTTCTGGAACACCTCCTTCCTGGGCAGCCCATTCCAATGGCAAATCACGCTCTGTCAAGAACTTCCTCCTAACATCCAGCCCTATACCTCCCCTGGCACAACAGTTTTATTGAAGTCTGGTATGTGTGTGTCCAGGTTCTTCTTAGTTGTTTTCTGCAGTAATTTACAGAGTCACCTGCAAAGTCAGCTTATGCAGTTCAACCCTTCACTACAGTTTGCCAAAGGCAGAAGAGTGTCATGAAACCAAAAGGCTGGTATAAAGTGACAATAACTATAACTAGGAAGGACAACCTCTGTCAAAGGACATTATGTGTCACAATACATCACTCAGAACGTGCATGGTCATCCTGCAGGAACATAATTGCAGCATCAGCACAGGGGGAAAAATCAAGCACATTTTGACTGCACATGTGCCAGACTTAATCAAAATGTATGTGATTAAAACTGTATCACTGCAGATACTTTAAGCACTAGGACACTGATATCATTGAGATTAATCAGGCCAGAAAGGTGGTAGATTCTCCATCTCTGGAGTCAGTCGAAAGTGCTGAACTGTGCAGCCTGCTCTAGGTGAACCTGCTCTGACAGGGGAGTTGGACCAGATCATCGAGGGGCCCAGTTGCTGTCATTCTGTGATTACATGATAACTGGAGTAGCTGCAATGCAGGCAGAGGGCAGGGGGATGTTTTTGATGTGACTCAGACAGCAAAATCTTCACAGCTGTCCTGCCATTATGTCTAACACAGAGTCCTCAAAAAATCAACTGAATTTTGCAGCTCTAGCAGTGGTGATTATGGATCAAAGGAGCAAAATGTCAGCAAGGTGAATGGCATTGAGCTGGAAACGGTAGGTAGGGTGCTAGGATGTGGAGGACAGATGTAGACAATTGAAAAGTCTTAATTTGTTTAATATGCAGTGACATTACATGCACAAGAACAAGGAAAGGAGCAGTCTCCAGAGTAAGATTCTTGACTGGATGAGCAAATTTGAAAAGGAAGAGGGCTGGAAGGTTGTATTAAAGACTTTCTGCAAAAGCCTGGATGTGGGGACCTCTTTTCTTGACTATGCATCTCAATACTTCTTTATCATTCTTGTCCATCCCTACCTTTTTAGGGTATAAAGTCTTTATCTCAATTTCATGGCTGCTGGATCTTACATATTCTCATCAAGGCCACATATGCCTCATCAAAACCACATTTTCACAGCATCTCAACATTGTAAGCTTTCCACAAGCTGAAAAATACCTAAATAGATTTTTTTTTTTCCAGAGAGTATTGATTATTTTATAACTTGAGGGAGATCCACTGGAAGAAAATGAGAACTAATGAAGAATTTTAAAGGGTAGGGAAACAGAAAAATGTGGAAGTTGAAGCATTTCTGTAATCATTGGGTATGTTCATTTCAAGTAGACTATTGTGTGAGCCAGCTTTTCTGTTAGATACCTTTCTATGAACTGCCTTTTAAAAGAAGATAGATGATGCACAATAAACACAACAGCCTTGTATAAGCCTTCTCAAAATTTGTCTCTAAGAACCTTGTTCTTTTTCAGTTAAGGGCAGATATCTATCGCTTGCTAATTGAAATTTGCTTTGTCAATAAACTTCTAGTGGCAATTTTTAATTTACACTGAATATGTAATACTCTCAAGTTGTCAGTCCTCATCAGTGGGGAGTATTTCATACAGACTAAATCTGACTTAAATGGCATAATACTATTAATTTAATTTCAGTTATTATTAAAGCCTGCTTAGTTAATCTGTCTGCTATATTCTTTATAAACTCTATTTGATTAATTTTGATTAATTCACTCAGAAATACCTGAATTATAGAATCGTAGAATCAACCAGGTTGGAAGAGACCTCCAAGATCATCCAGTCCAACCTATCACCCAGCGCTGCCCAATCAACTAGACCATGGCACTAAGTGCCTCATCTAGGCTTTGCTTCAACACCCCCAGGGACGGTGACTCCACCACCTCCCTGGGCAGCCCATTCCAATGCCAATCACTCTCTCTGTGAAGAACTTCCTCCTGACATCCAGCCTGGACCTTCCCTGGCACAACTTGAGACTGTGTCCCCTTGTTCTGTTGCTGGATGGCTGGCAGAAGAGACCAATGCCCACCTGGCTACAGCCTCCCTTTAGGTAGTTGTAGACAGCAATGAGGTCAGCCCTGAGCCTCCTCTTCTGCAGGCTGCACACCCCCAGCTCCCTCAGCCTCTCCTCACAGGGCTGTGTTCCAGGCCTCTCACCAGCTTCACTGTCCTTCTCTGTACATGTTCTGGTATCTCAACATCTCCCTTGAATTGAGCCCAGAACTGGACACAGCAGTGTTGAGGACAAGGGAGGAATAACCTCCCTTGTCCTACTGGCCACACTGTTCCTGATCCAGGCCAGGAAGTCATTGACTCTCTTGGCCACCTGAGCACACTGCTGGCTCATATTCAGATGACAATGAATCAGGAAAGAAATCTCATCCTATACCTACAAGTCCTAAACTGCCCAAGTGTGTAAAACAAAATTGCGGGGTTGAACTTTATGATCTCCTTGGGTCTCTTTCAACCCCTAATAATATCCTGTGAACAGTTGGAAGTATTTAATCATCAACTGTAAATAGATCCTATATTCCTGCTGCTGTATTTTTGGGTAGAATTTGTAGATACTTAAGGAATTGTCATCTCTAACCTTTGCAATAAATGCTTTTTGAAAGACATTTCAAATTTGACCAAGGAAATAGTCTATAAGTCCCCCATTACAAGAAGGATGTCCCTCATTACAAGAAGGATGCCCCCCATTACAAGAAGCATGTGTGTCCAGAGAAGGGCTGGCTGCCTGGGAGAAGAGACCAACCCCCACCTGGCTGCAGCCTCCCTTCAAGTACTTGCACCCAGCAATGAGATCACCTTCTTGGTATTTTATTTCACTGTTTAGTAACACTCAGTATTTTTAGGCAGCTTCCATTTTAAGCAGATAATCAATCCATGTGATCACTCTGTTCTATTAGAATGAGATATTTTAAAATTCCCCTAGGACAGAAACTTTCCATTACTCCACAGTGATTACTTGGATGCTAGCAGAGTATGCTAATAATCTAAAAGTAATTCACAAAGAATGTGGGTTAGTTTCTGCCCAAGGCCATGCAAGTCAGGTTTGCAGCATGAGCCTTTAAAGATCTCCAATATCAAGAAATAACCATCCCAAACCGTCGTCCAGATGTAATGGTTTGAGTGTTACCTGCTCCCCCCCTACACACACACATAAGAAAAATCAGCCAGACTAGACTCAGCCACTGGAAATTGAAGAATGAAGCTGTATTTACAGCTTAGCACAATATACAAGCAGATATTTACAATATCTACAGAAATATACAAGATAAAAAGGTAATACAGAAACACAACAGCCCTCCCAGAAACCAGAGTCCCCAGAAGAGGCTCTCAACCACCCTTCCATCTTCTTCCTACCCTTCTACCTTACCCCAGACTTTGCCTTACATTCAAGGTGAGTTTGGAGAATCAGCCAGGGGCGTTAGGAAGCAGACAGATTAGTTAGACAGCAGGTTAGAGAGAGAAGTTCATGCAGCCAGAGTCCAAAAGCAACTCCGTTATCTGTATGTATGTTCTTGTTTTTATACATCTCAGCAAACCTATGAGTGCAGCAGACATCACCATTGTTTGCTTTTCACAGCCTATAATCTAGTTCCTCTCACTAAAATATCCCAGCTAGGCTCAAACCAGCAGAATTATAAACAATTAAGATAGCACTCATCTTTGAACACTGAAATCTAAAAGGCATAATATTAGATCTTTAAATCAGTTAGTCAGTTGCCAAGGACCATGTTCAGATGACCTTTCAATAATTGCAAGGATGGAAACCCCGGACAACCTGTGTTGGTGTTGAGTCACCTTCTTTGTGAAAACATTCTTCAGACAGTATCTTCCATGTATCAGTTTATCCCCAGTGTAAAATTCAGATAGGCTTAAAACCAAAACCTTTCTAGCCAGAAATGAGCTTCTCAGAGATGCTTCATATATGTATCGTCTGAAAAGAAAAATCCCTACCTTTATGGTGGTGCTGAAGGCCATTTTAGAGTAGAACTGGAGGAGGAGCCATTCTTCTATTAGCTGTAGAATAAAAGTGGTTATTATTAAGAGCCATGAAGTTTTTAGTCTTTGTTAAGTGAGCATAAAACGTATGTAAAGTGCTAAAAATGAACAAGAACAGAAAACATTTTTTGTTATTGCAGAATAAAATACAACACTACAGTAGAGTTCTCCACTTTTGTTCACCAAGGTGACTCATTCTAATAATGAAGACATTTATTTTAGTACCTAAAATGTTTTTCAGTCTGTATGCTTATGCAGCTCTAACATAGATTATTCATTACTTGTTATTGTAACTTCTGAGTACCTTCCTTTTAAATACACCAGAAGAGTTGTTAATTGTAATGGCAACGTGATGTTCTGAACACCTGCACTTATGGCATGGCCAAAACCCTATTTAAGTCTCAGGGATTAGCATCAAAACAGCCTCTTGAGCATACCTCACGGTCATGAGAAGCGGATACAACAGAACTCTTTTTGAATGCACGGCCACGGAAATAACAAAGGTAGGGTTGAAAAATCCTTTTTGAAAATCTAACATTTCTCACTACTCATTAAAAAAAAAAAATTGTAGCTATCAAATTATAGAGTACTAAAATTACTAAAACAGCTAACAAATTACAGAGTGCTAAAATAGTATTCATTAAGAACGGTGGTTAGGTATGTTTTGACGATAAAATAAGTGTGACTATTGCTTACACAAGCTATATCCACTAATTTTCACAGACTTCCAGAGAGCAAGTCTGATGTTACAGATCAGTATGATTCATAAGACTATTTTTATAATGAAGCCCTGTCTCGGTTCTAATTTAAATTCCCAGAGACTCAAATACATTTGATAGAACCAATAACAATTTTATAGAGTGCCCTTCCCTCTTCCCCCTTCTTTCCCGAAAGAAAGGGATTAGATGTAGAGAGAGGAAAAGGTAAGCACACCCAAACAAATAATCTTGCTCTGATATGGAAGTTAAAAAAGAAGAAAAGTTTAGCAATAAATTAGAAAGATATCTAAGGTAGGGAAGTTACAAAGGGGAAGGGAAAACAAAGACAAAATGTGTGAATGCAACCAGATTTTTGATGGTAATGGGTTTGTCTGCCTCGTGGGTGATGGCCACATGGTAAGAACCAGGAACAGGATGGTGATGCTGGGAGGCAGGGAGCGCAGAGAGAGTGAACAGGAAGTCCCCCTGCTTTTATAGACCTTTAGACAGGAAGGGGGAGTGGGTAACCATCACCTGGTGGTGTTCAGACCTACCCCTGGGGAGGAGTCAAGACCACCTAGGGTCAGGTTCAAGGTCATTCCCCCTGGAGGGTTAACCCTGTACAAGCCCTATTTCATCTGTTAGTCAAGAGAATAAATTATGGTCCCTAAATAGCAATGTCCAGGTGTTTTCATCTATGAAAACGTGTTCTTTTTGTCTGCTGTACATCATTGAATCACTGAAACTTTTTAGGTTTGAACACCTCTGTAATGGTAGGTGCAAACTACATGCACATTAAGAAATCCAGGGAACAATAAATCTGCAACACATGACAAGTGAATATTCATGATATGATACAACAGAAAATCACTCTGTGCTGAATTTTAGAATCATAGTATCGTATAATCTTTTAGGTGGGAGAAGACCTTCAAGATCATTGAGTCCAACCATCATTCTAGCACTGTCAAATCCCCTACTAAACTCTGCTCCTCAGGACCATGTCTGTACATATTTTAACTACCACCAGGGATGGTGACTGAACCACTTACCTTGGCAGCCTGTTCCAATGCTTGACAACTCCTTCAGTGAGGGAATATTTTCTAATATCCAATCAGACCTCCTCTGGTGCAACCTGAAGCCATATCCTCTTGTCCAATCACTTGTTACTTGGGAGAGGAGGCTGACACTCACCTCCTTATAATCTCCTTCCAAGTGGTTTTAGAGACCCTTTCTTCAGGCTAAGCAATCTCAGTCCTCCCAGTCAGTTTTCATAAGACTCACTCTTTATATCCTTCACCATCTTTGTTGACCTTCTTTGGACATGCTTCAGCACCTTGATCTCTTTCTAGTGAGGAGCCCAAAACTGAACACAGTAGTCAAGTTATAGTCTCATCAGTGCTAAGTACAGAGGGACAACAATTGCCCTAGTCCTGCTGGCTGTAGTATTTCTGATACCAGTCAAGATGCTGTTGGCCTTCTTGGCCATCTGGGCATACTGTTGGCTCAAATTGAGCCAGCTGTGAACCAGGAGCCTCAGGTCCTCTTCCACTGAGTAGTTTTTCAACTACTCTTTCCCGATGTCTGTGGTGTTGCATGGGGGTGTTGTGACCCAAGTAAAGCATGTGGAACTTGGCCTCATTGAACCTCATACAACTGGCTTCAGCCCTTTGATCCATCCTCTCCAGGTCTCTCTGCACCCTTCCCACCCTCAGGCAGGCCAACACTGCCACCCAGCCCGATATCTGCAAAATCCCTACATGGCCATACTCAGACACTTCCATGGTTTCTAACACATCAATAACCCTTGTGTCTTTGTTACTGGATGGATCTCCATCCCCTACCCCCACTGAGGCTGCAGATTGAAGGACATTGCTAGCACACTGTTCCACAAACACTGATGTGCCACTCCTGGGCTTATCTCCATCAAACCTTGATTTACACTTTTCTCTCTTCAAATCTAATGTAAAACTCTTTATATGAGCCCTACTAACTCTGGTGTGAAGATTATTTTCCATCTTTGAGATTGATGAACCAGCAGTGTGCCCAGGTGGCCAGGAGAGCCAATGGCATCCTGGCTTGGATCAGGAACAATATGGCCAGTAGGACAAGGGAGGTTATTCTTACCTGGTACTCAGCACTGGTCAGCCCATACCTTGAGTGCTGTGTCCAGTTCCGGGTTCCTTAATTCAAGGGATACTGGAATGTGTCCAGAGAAGGGCAGTGAAGCTTGTGAAAGGCCTGGAACACAGCCCTGTGAAGAGAGGCTGAGGGAGTTGGGGATGTTTAGCCTGGAGAAGAGGAGGCTCAGGGCTGACTTCATTGCTGTCTACAACTACCTGAAGGGAGGCAGTAGCCAGGTGGGAGTTGGTCTCTTCTACCAGGCAACCAGCAACAGAACAAGGGGACACAATCTCAAGTTGTGCCAGGGGAGCTATAGGCTGGATGTTAGGAGGAAGTTCTTCCCAAAGAGAGTGATTGACATAGGAAGGTGGTGGAGTTGCCATCCCTGGAGGTGTTCAAGCAAAGCCTAGATGAGGCACTTAGTGCCATGGTCTAGTTGATTAGATAGAGCTGGATGATAGGTCAAACTGGATGATCTTGGAGGTCTCTTCCAACCTGGATGACTTTCTCTTCACATGTTTAACCTTATTTAGTAGAAGAACAAGAAAGGAGACTCCTAACACCATTTTTAATACTGTTCACATCTCTTCTCCAAACTCTTATTATGCTAAAACCAGAAGATATCGCAGGAAAATACTCTTTCAAAGAATCTTCAATGCATTAAAATGCAGCAGAACATCAGCTGCTCTATATTGTCCATACACTCTTCCTAATACTAGCTTTGTTTTTTTAGCTGTAAATGATCATTTTACTGTCAAGTTTCTTATAGATAGGAACTATATGAGTAAACTACTATTAATTCCTAGCAGGTCATAAGTGAAAATCCACACAGAGGAACAAAGACAGTAATTAGAGAGTTCAAATTTCCTACCATGTTTAGAATCTTAGTATGTGTTGGTAATGATTCTCTACCATAATGAGATAGCACAAATCCATCAAAATCCTTCAATGCTTCGAACTGAGCCAGCCAGAGATAAGTGGGACTCTTGCACACATTCATCTCTTCAAAGTCCTTAATGGTATATGTAGATGGTATCATTCAGTGCCAAATAATTTTCACATATCCTGGAATCAAAGGAAGCTGGACTCATTATCTTTGCATATTAAAATGTACGTTAAAACATCAATTAGATAATGCAGTGCCAAAAATAGACAGCTAAGATATCTTTTAAAAGATAAGCTCTGTGTGATTTTGAAAACTTAACCCCACATCTAATTAGCTGGGTGTAATCAAAATTCACATTCAAATCTCATTGCTTCTTCCTCTTTTTTTTTTCCTTTTGCCAACAGTAAAATATCTGTTTCAAAATATATCATCATTAAGAATCGCTACTGTCAAAGGAGGCAACAATATGTAATTCCCAGGAAAGAGTTATGATTTCCACATCTTGGCTCTCTGAAGGAGAGTCAGATCTAGGTTGTATAAATAATTAGGAACAGAGACATGATAGAATCATAACAAAGCACATGAACATTTGTTTTCTAGCAACTGATGAGAAGAGGGTATACTACAGAGTCCCACTTTGCCAGGATGAATCATCTTTTCTCTCACAAGCATTTCTTTTTTAAATCTATTGCTATATTAAAATGTAATATCAGTCATCTGAATGGCCCCATTTAAAATAAGGAGCATGTAATCTATCCTGGGAATAAACAAGCTAAATTTAAGTTGAAAGATCAGGGAGATATAGATAATGGAAAAGTGTATTCTGCGCAGCTGACAATTTATTTTTAATTCTGGCTTTTATTGCTATCAACAACATAAACAACATTAAAGGACCTTCTTTGCTTAGGGGGTTAGAGGGCATGGCTTATGAGGAGAGGCTGAGGGACCTGGGGCTTTTACTCTGGAGAAGGGAAGACTTAGAGGGGATTTGATAAATATGTATAAGTATCTGAAGGCTGGCCAGGAGCGGGGGGACAGGCTCTGCTCATTTGCTTTCTGTGACAGGACAAGGAGCAATAGGTGTGAATTGCAGCAAAAGAGGTGACTTTATCTAATGTTTTGCTTTTCCTTTCTACACATCTCAGCAAGACTGTGAGGGAAGTAGACATCATCGTTGTTTTCATTTCTCAGCCTATTATCTGGTCCTTCGCACCAAAACATTCTAGCTAGGTTCAAACTGGCACAAGGGGGAACTTCTTTACTGTAAGGGTCACAGAACACTGGAATGGGCTTCCCAGAGAGGTTGTGGAGTCTCCTTCTATGGAGACTTTCAAAGCCTGTCTGAATGTGTTCCTCTATGTTCTGTGTTAGATGGTATTGTCCTGCTCTGGCAGGGGGGTTGGACTCCATGATCTCCTTGGGTCCCTTCCAACCCCTAACATCCTGTGAGCCTGTGACTTAAAGCTATTACTGAAATTTTGCTAAAATTCCAGTGTATGCCATCCTGAAAAAAAAAAAGGAAAACATTTTGAAACCTTTAAAGAAAGAGTAATTGGATCTTCAAATGATCTGCGCAGTCATAGTGTTGAAGCTGAGCATTCTGTACTGATAAGAGTTCAGAAACATAAAAGTAACAGGCACAGAAACAGCAACAGTATGACCCATAGTATTCCCTTCAGAATACCTGCTTTCAAAGGTGCACCAAATTAAAGTCAGACATAAGGGCATCTGAATTTTGTTACTTTCTGGACAATGCAGAAACTTTACACCCTTCACAACAGCTAAGAAATATAAAGCTTGAGAAATATCCTTGACCAAGAAGCAGTCATTCTTTGAGATTCCACTTCACTTGCCAGAAATGAAAGTGGAATGAAATATTTAAAACTCAGAGACTGAAATAGCAACTGTCTTTTGTAACTGGATGTAGTAAACGAAAACAGATACAACTCTAAGCAGAGCAACACAGCCTGATTCAAAACATAGCTACTTAGAAGTACTTTAAATTCTACAAAGCCTCACTTTCACTCCTGAAAGAAACAAGTGCAAAACGTACCCCTTCACAGCATCATTAAGGTTCATATACATCAGCTATATCTAAATATTTGAGAGAGTGATTGGCACTGGAACAGGCTGCCCAGGGAGGTGGTGGAGTCGCCATCCCTGCAGGTGTTCAAGAGAAGACTGGATGAGACACTTAGTGCCATGGTCTAGTTGATTGGACAGGGCTGGGTGATACGTTGGACTGGATGATCTCAGAAATCTCTTCCAACTTGGTTGACTCTATGATTATATGATTTAGAAAATAAGAACTCATTGGGCAACTTAAATATTTGACAGAGGTTCTGGCTGAACATATTCCATAACTACCTGGACTATATTCTAAACTATCTCATTTAGGCATCTAAAATTTAAGCGCCTCACCCGCAAAACGTCAACAGTGAAGGTTGTCTTCCTAAGGCACAGACTGAAAGTCAGCATGTAGCAAATGAAGAGCAGAAGATGCCTTGGGCAATTTCTTGTGTGCTTGTGTGCAAAGATTTCCACTACTCTGGACTGAACTGAGAGACTACGAGAAAATGCCTGATGTATTCATAAACCTGGATGTATTATGGTGTAACAGTGAGAGCCCTCACGCTAGCTTTAGGATATTGACGTTTTCTACACTAATAATCAAGCAATAGCAGGAGGAAAAGAAAACAAATAACCAAAACAAAAATGAAACTAAAACAAAGAAAAAACAAAACAAACAAACAAACAAACACAATAAAACAGATCACCAGGAAAAAACCTCTCCTCAAGAAATACAAGGCTAAATGATAATTAGCCATTAGTATAATCAGGGAGCAAAGAAGAAAAACTTATGTGTCTATTTACATAGAAGTTCTGTATGGTGTAACAGACAGCTCTCAGTTTACACCTAGGCAATCCACTGACTCACAGCCATGATGGCCAAAGCAAAAGATCGAATCCAAAGTAGTATGGGTTAAACATTAAGGTGGACGCAACCATGTCTAAAGATGAGTTCTGCAGAAGCTGTTAGCAATGAAGATGAGTAAAGGGAAGGCTTAGAATTGTAGAATCACAGAATCAGCCAGGTTGGAAGAGACCTCCAAGATCATCCAGTCCAACCTAGCACCCAGTCCTGTCCAGTCAACTAGACCATGGCACTAAGTGCCTCATCCAGGCTTTTCTTCAACACCTCTAGGGACGGTGACTCCACCACCTCCCTGGGCAGCCCATTCCAAAGGAAAATCACACTCTCTGTCAAGAACTTCCTTCTAACATCCAGCCTATACCTCCCCTGGCACAACTTGAGATCAAACACTCCTAATCAAACACTCATGCTCAGGGACAGCTGTGCTTCTGACAGGCATAGGATGAGAATGAATTCCAGTACTTAGAGAGAAAGAGAGAGAAATAATAGAATAGAATAGAATAGAATCAACCAGGTTGGAAGAGACCTCCAAGATCATCCAGTCCAACCCACCACCCAACCCTATTCAGTCAACTAGACCATAGCTCTAAGTGCCTCATCCAGTCTTTTCTTGAACACCTCCAAGGACGGTGACTCCACCACCTCCCTGGGCAGCCCATAATCCTGTGTTTGGTGAGATTTATGTTGTAAGTTAATGACATCCTGAAAAAAAACTCCTTCTTTGTACCAAAACCATCCAACTACCTACCATCTCTGACTAAGCCCAGAATTAATAGTCATCTGTTATTCAGTGCTAGCACTGCCCCTGGTTTTGATTTTTTTTTTCCACTTAAGAGCCTGTTTTAATTTAAGAGCCCCAGATGTAAAACTAAAAATACTCTATAAGAATTAACACAGGTTTGGGTTTTTTTTCAGATAAATAAAAGGTCTGCACATACAAAAGAGGACCAACAAAAAGAAGAAAAAGAAGGCAGCTACAAACCCAACACTTTGAGTCTACTCACCACAAAACTTAAGAACAGATACGAGAGTCTTCACTTTACTCATACAAGTGAAGTACTTCCCCTACCATCTGCACTCTCTCACACTCTTCTTTTTGTTTTTCCTAATGCTCTGAGTGACTTCTATCTTTAGTTGGTGATCCTTGCTGTAAAATTTCTTAAATTGACACTGAATAATCTTTCATATCTTGAGAGGTGTCTTTGTCAGAGGGATGACTGTGACATATTTCCTGTTTAATGAAATTCAGAGCTTTTAAATGAATAAGGACTGACTATGATACTTTGTTCACAGTAGAAATCCTGTTATACCAGCAGCTATTTTTAGGATACCTTATAACCAAATATGTGTGACAGTAAATCCCCTTAGAGATGGAACATCTTTCCTGTGACAGAAGGCTGAAAGAGTTTGGTTTATTCAGACTAGAGGAAAAAAAAGGTTCCAGAGAGACCTTACTGTGACCTTTCAATACTTAAATAGGGCTTATAAGAAGAATGGGTACAAACTTGTTAGCAAAGCCTATTGCAATAGGGCAAGTGGCAGCGGTTTTAAACTAAAAGAAGAGATATTTAGGCTAGACAGAAAGAAGACATTTTTTACGATGAGGATGGCGAAACACTGGCATAGATTGCCCATAAAGGTAGGAGATGCATCTCCCTTGGAAACACTGAAGGTCAAGCTGTATGGGGCCCTGAGCAACCTAATCTGCTGGAAGATGTCCCTGCTAATTGTAGGAGGGGTTGGTCTAGATGAACATCAAAGATCCCTTCCAACCCAAACTACTCAAACTACTTGAGACACAGTCTCAAGTTGTCCTGGGGGAGGTCTAGGCTGGATGTTAGGAGGAAGTTCTTCACAGAGAGAGTGATTGGCATTGGAATGGGCTGCCCAGGGAGGTGGTGGAGTCGCCATGCCTGGAGGTGTTGAACAAAAGCCTGGATGAGGCACTTAGTGCCATGGTCTAGTTGATTGGATAGGGGTGGGTGCTAGGTTGGACTGGATGATCTTGGAGGTCTCTTCTAACCTTGTTGATTCTATGGTTCCATGATATTCTATGATTTTAGTATTCCTGTACTCATATTTTGTTTTCTGTCAAATAAGACTCAGAATTCATTAAAATTGTTGTTTGTGTCTGTGAGTGTCTGGCAGCAATGTTGACTTTAGAGATCCCAAATGCATAGCACTATTTGAACTAATTTTCCCAAATCAGTTTAATTTTTCACACACAAGACTCTTAATCACTTGCAAAAGCCCTACATGTAACAGCTTCACTTCACTTACACTACCAGTGCTTTAAAAGCCAGTTTTAATGGGGACTGTATTTCTGTGTAGATCACCTTTGAAATCCTCTGAAATTTTGGGAGCTGAATGAGAGTAGGAGAAAGCTTTCATGCATGCATCCATTGTAGGGTTTGATAGTAGGGGCTGCAAGGTTGTCCTGTGTGGGACAAGGCCATGAACTGCCAGGTGCCTCCATAGTCAGTTATAGACAGCTCTGCAATGGAAGAAAACAATCCAACATCCAAGTGGAGGCATAGGGATATAGCTAGAGTTGTGCTCTTGGAAAAAGGGGCTCCAAGAAAGAGCAGAGAAATCCTCAGATGCTACAGCCGTGGATGACATACACCAGGACAGGGACATTCCTGAGGGACAGTGGCCTCTGGGTGACACATGGCAAGACAAGGACACCCTTGAGCTATAGTCACCATGGGTGATGTATGCCAGGGCAGGTGCACCATCTGGAGTGTCTTTGGAAAAAGACTGTGGAAAAGCTTTGACACTGCAGTGTAACAACAATTAATATCAATATAAATGAGAATGTCTCTTTCAGATCCATTTGGTTATTCTAATGGTGAAGACTTTTTAGACATTACCAGGCTTTCAAACATCTCATGGGTATTAAACTTGCTGCACACAAAAGAGAGAATCTCATGTCCCTGAAGAGGTCATACATCTGTACTAGTAAACTAGATAGAGTCAGGGCCAGTTTTCAGGCACTGAGGCTATCTGACGTGAATGATTACATATATGTTATTAAAATCTCACAGCGCCCAAGAAGGTGCTGGCAATGAACTCTCATCCAGCCTGACTTCAAAACAGCACCCAAAATTTGATTGGCAAATGCCAAGAGTAAGTAGATGATCAAGCTCCAGTGTTCAGTCTTGGATCCTGGCAACATTTACTGTATTGGTATAGTGCAGCCATTGAGCTTCTCTCCCAGTCACCGCTGTGCTGGTGGGGTGGTAGAAGGATTACTGCATAAAGCACCACAGAGATCATAACTGTTTGGATAATGTGAGGCAAAGACAAAGGAGTGTTAGCCTTTATAAGACCCACACAAACCTTTTTTTTGTTTCTCTTGGAATGTCTTCTGGAATTTCTCCTTAACATTCATCCAGTGACTGAACACTCCATTGATAAGCTTGATGGCTACATTCTCTTATCTGACAAAAATAAACAGACCTGGAAAAGAAATATTACAACAGGAATATTCATGAAGGAAGGAGAAAAATCTGTAAAGTAAAATTTGGGTCAAATTTCCCATTAAATGTTTTAAAGTCATCTTTGCTGAGCTGATGAGTTTAGATATTTTACTTTTCCATGATATGTAATTAATATTACCTGAGTAATATTAATTCTGAGTTCTTCAGTTGAATGTGAAATAAATTATTTAAAATCTATTACATTTGGGGTAAGTGAATGAAACATTCTGGGGAAATCATGCCTGGCAAATGCAGTGGTTTTTTTTATGATGAACTCACAGCAACAGTGGACAGGGGAAGGGCAACTGACATCATCTACCTGGACCTGAGTAAGGCATTTGACTCTGTTCCACATGACATCCTGGTCACCAAACTGGAAAAACACAGACTAGATGGGTGGAGCACTGCTGGGTAAGGAATTGGCTGGATGGTCGCATGCAGAGGGTGGTGATCAATGGCACAATGTCCACCTGGCGACCGGTGACAAGTGGTGTTCCTCAGGGGTCAGTGCTGGGACCAGTGCTCTTTAACATCTTTGTCAGTGATATGGACAGAGGAATTGAGTGCACCCTCAGCAAGTTTGCAGATGACACCAAGCTGTGTGGCACAGCTGACTTGCTGGAGGGCAGGGATGCCATTCAGAGGGACCTGGACAGGCTGGAGAGGTGGGCCCAGGCCAACCTCATGACGTTTAACAAGGCCAAGTGTAAGGTCCTGCACCTGGGTCGGTGCAATCCCAGGCACAGATACAGGCTGGGTGATGAATGGCTGGAGAGCAGCCCTGAGGAGAAGGACCTGGGGGTCTGGGTCGACGAGAAGCTCAACATGAGCCGGCAGTGTGCACATGCAGCCCAGACAGCCAACCGTGTGCTGGGCTGCATCAAGAGAAGTGTGGGCAGCAGGGCAAGGGAGGTGATTCTCCCCCTTTACTCTGCTCTCGTCAGACCCCACCTGGAGTACTGTGTGCAGTTCTGGAGCCCCCAACACAAGAAGGATATGGAACTGTTGGAGCAAGTCCAGAGGAGGGCCTGAATATGATCAGAGGGTTGGAGCAGCTCTGCTATGAGGACAGGCTACAAGAGTTGGGGCTCTTCAGCCTGGAGAAGAGAAGGCTTCAAGGAGACCTTATGGTGGCCTTCCGGTGTCTGAAGGAAGCTTACTGGAAGGCTGGGGAGGGAGTATTTACAAGGTCCTGTAATGACAGGATGAGAGTAAACTGGCAGAGGGGAGATTTAAATTAGGTGTTAGGAAAGGGTTCTTTACAGTGAGGGTGGTGAGACACTGGCACAGGTTGCCCAGGGAGGTTGTGGCTGCTCCCTCCCTGGAGGTGTTCAAGGCCAGGTTGGATGAGGCCTTGAACAACCTGTTCTAGTGGGAGATGTCCCTGCCTGTGGTGGGGGGTTGGATTGGATGATCTTTGAGGTCCCTTCCAACCTAAACCATTCTATGTTTCTAAACTTCTAATTTGCTTTACACCTGTGTATTTATAGATATACTGGCAAAAAGAGACCAATACAACTGTGAAATATGATCAGATCATATTGTGTTGAAATATGCTTTGTAGGTGAAATAATCTGGGGTTAGAAATTATAACAGAAATTGATGGAGGTGTCATATTCAGCACAGGTTTAAGAGGCTGGTGTTAGAATATTGCAGATTTCTGATATGCAATGTATCTAATCTCCAGGAATCCTCTCAATTGCATACCAGCCTTCCACTTTTTTTATCTCACCACTTAAAAGCTCTTCTTTTGATTATACAGGAAGGCATTTTCAATTTATTCAGAATGTCATTTTATTTATCTTTGCCTGACTTTCATGTGAAAGCATAATATAGTTCCAAATTATTTGCTGAAATGTGTATGACTCTCAATTGCCTGCAAGTTAGGAGGAAAGATAGAAGTCAGGTTAATAACTGTGTCTTTCTGTCTAATAGGCATCTTTCATTCCAGGCAAGGAGGTAGAAATTGTTTAGTTATAGAAGGTCTTTGAGAAACTTAATTTCAAGGCACAGACAAAACAAGAAAGCAAATGAACTCATAAGGTTTAGAGTAATTGACTTGAAATGTGAAAGAGTCAATATTTTGCCAAGAGTTTAGATACCAAAACTATTTAAGTAAAGCATGAAGGAGACAAAAGGTTTATAAATAACACATAATATTTAACAACATAAGTCAGACTTATCTAAACTGGTTGTTATCCATTTTCTCTTAAGTGATCATCTAGGACAGAAAGACACTTCCAAGGGTCATTTCAGTTGATGTATAAGAAGTACCTATATTAGAATTACAAATTTGATTTGTATCTATCTCTTCTCAGTGGTAGATGGAGAGTGTGCTCATCTCCTTCCACAGTCTGGAAACAATGTGTTAGGTGCATTCAATTCTATTATCTAAAACAGATTAAGATTGGTGAGATGATTACCCAAAACCTTGGCAAGCAAGTAAAAAACGTGCAATATTCTCCACATCAGCTGTTAAGGGTGGATGACAACTCAAATATAAGGGACAAGGAACACTTTCAAATATGTGATTATTTTATTTAGAAAGTGACACTCAAAGTCAAATACGTTTTCATTATGATTCCTTTTACACTGCTGTCATATAATGAAAATCATTTCTAAAGAAGTTGTCCTGGGTTAGGGTGGATCCCTCCCCCAGTAGAATACACTCGCTACAACACGGATTTGTTTTGGAAAGTCAGGGAAAAATGAAATTGTATTTCTCATAGTTTAAATATAACAGTATAAGGGGAAATAAGCTATTAGAGAAATATAACAACCTTAACAAACATGGGGAAGGGGTCAAGCAGCAGTGAAGCAGCAAAAGCAACAGCAACCAAAACAGCAGTGGGGTAAGATAGCAGCGGGTGCAGCTGAAGCAGTAGAAGCAGCAAGGGGAGGGTACAAGCTGTGCTTCTAGACATAAAGCTCTTGATGCTCCAATGAAATTATGTTAACTTACCCATTGTTGCCATTGTGTGGCCTATCCCTAAAATGTTCACCTCTCCCCTATGTCTAAGCTATACATCTAGCTCAAACTGCCACAGAAGTGTATCAATTTATACCAAAGAACACAATTATTTCTGTATCAAGCATGTAACAGTTAACAAACAGGTCGTTTATTTCTTAATCACTAGCCCTTTAGATGATATACAATGTCTGAAAAATGGAAGGATTTAGTATGTCTGACAGACCACTATTAAGAGAGGATTAAGCAACTCAAATTTACTATTTTTATTCTACTCATATAGGGGGCAAGAAAAAATTTTTCATGACATGCTTCATTCCATCTATAAGTGGAATAAGTAAGTGCATTCTTTATCAGGTCAAACACAGCAACAAAAAGTAGTAGATTTCGATACCTGTTTCCGCTTTAGATACATATTTGTGCTATACTAGGATCCTAGCAAAAGTTTTATCAACACATTTCTGGATTTTATTTCAGAAGTATATGAAAAAGAGAAAACACAGAGAAGGAAGTTATCTTTTCTAGACCTTAAATCATAGAATCAACCAGGTTGGAAGAGACCGCCAACATCATCCAGTCCAGCCTAGCATCCAGCCCTAGCCAGGAGCTGGAAGGGACCTCAAAAGATCATCTAGTCCAACCCCCCTGCCAGAGCAGGATCATCTATGCCAGAGCAGGATCATCTATGCCAGATCACACAGAAACATGTCCAGGCGGGTTTTGAATATCTCCAGAGAAAGGAGACAGTGAAGTAAGGAAAACAGCCTAAGAAACAGTGGTGACTGATGTAAGACCTTTTAAAATATTAACACTCTTCCAGTCCTGTGTTTATCACAGAATGATGAGAATTGGAAGAGATCTCTGAAAATTATCTAGTTCAATTCCACTGCTAAAGAAGATTCAACTAGAAGAGGTTGCACAGGAACACATCAAGGACTGTTTTTGAAAGCCTCCAAAGAATGAGACTTCACATCCTCCCTGGGCAGCCTCTTCGATTGCTCTGCCACTCTCAAAGCAAAGAGTTTTTTTGTTATGTTTGTGTGGAACTTTCTGAGTTGTAGTTTGTGCCCCCTGCCACCTTGACCTATTGCTGAACACCACTGAAAGGAGTCTGGCCCTATCCTCCTTTAGATAAGCACTGAGAATATCCCCTCTCAGTCTTCTCTTCTCCGGGCTAATCAGACACACGTGGCTCAGCTACTCATCATAAGAGAGATGTTTCTGTATCCCAGTCATCTATGTAGCCTTCCACTAGACACTCTCCAATAGTTTCCTGTCTCTCTTGAGCTGGTGAGCTGTGACGGTTTGGGTATTACCTGCCCCCCTCCCCCCACTCTTCTGAAATCACCCAGATTAGACTCAGCCATCTGGAAATTAAGAAATGAAGCTTTATATTTACAGCTTAGCTCAATAACCAAGCAGATATTTACAATATTTACAGCTATATGCAAAAATACTCAAGTTAAAAAGTAACACAGAAACACAACAGCCGTCCCAGAAACCAGAGTCCCCAGAAGGGGCTCCCAACCACCCTTCCACCTCCTTTCCACCCCTCTACCTTATCCCAGAGTTTGCCTTACATGCGAGGTGAGTTTGGAGGATTGGCCGGGGGGTTAGAAAGCAGAAGGATTAGTTACACAGAAAGCAGGTTAGGGAGAAAAGTACAGACATCAGCTGCAACAGAGAGCCACTGGAAATGTGTTATCTATGTTTTGTGTTCTTGCTTTTATACATCTCAGCAAGCCTATGAGTGAAGTAGACATCACCACTGTTTCCTTTTCACAGACTATAATCTAATTTCCTTCACTAGAATATTTCAGCTAGTCTCAAACTAGCACAAGAGCCCAGAAATGAACACGATACTCCAGAGTGTCCTCACTGGAGCAGTGTAGAGGAGGAGAACCTTCCTTGAGCTGCTGGTCACACTCTTCCTAGGACATCCCAAGATACCACTGGCCCTCTCAGCCACAAGAGCTCATTGCTGGCTTATGGTTAACCTCTTGCCCACTAGGACTACCAGATCTTTCTCTGTGGAGCTGCTTGTGCCAACACATGATGTGTACTGGTGCATGAGGAGTTATTCCTCTCTAGGTGCAGGTCTCTACACTTGTTCTTGTAGTTCATGAGGTTTCACTCTACCCAACTCTACAGCTTGTCCAGTGTCACCACAGCTTTTTGATGTGGCAGCAACTCCTCCCAGCTTTACATCATCATTCAACTTGCTGAAGGTACACCCTGTGCCTTAATTCAGATTGCTGATGAAGATGTTGAACAGGAATGGACTTAGGACTGTCCCCTGGGCTACACTAGCTACAGGCCTCTAAATAAAACCTGCACAGATGATCATAATCCCCTGAGCTCTGTCCTTCAGACAGCTCTCAGTCAGCCTCACTATCTGCTCATATAACCCATCCTTCCTAAACTTCCCTGGAAGGATGTTAGGGAAGACAGCATCAAAAGCCTTGCTGAAGTTGAGATAGATGGCATCCACTGCTCTCTTTCCACCTACCCAACTAGTCACACCACCATACCAGATTGGTCAAGCATTATTTCTCCTTTGTGAATCTGTGCTGACTGCTCCTGACTATCTTCTTTTTCCTGCACATACTTAGAGGTGACCTCCCAACTGAGCAGTTCCGTCAGCTTTCTGGGGATGATGGTGAGGCTGGCTGACCTCCTGGGTTCTTCTTCTTATCCTTGTTGAAGGAGCCACACTGGGTTTCCTTCAGAGCTCAGGCAGCTCTCCTGTTCTCCACAACTTTTCAAAAATTATGCAGGGTGGCTTAGCAAGAACCTCAGCCAGATTTCTCAGCCCTCATGGGTGCATCCCATCAGAGCCAATGGTTTCAGGGTGTCCAGCTTGACAAGATGATCTCTAACTTGACTAAGGTAGAGTCTTCCTTCTTTATGTAAAGCCCTGTTATAACATTCTAAAGTTTTGAACATGTTGCAATTGAGTATGTTTCATTTAAATTCACTCTAGTCCACAGCTTACCCTTTACTCTTTGTGTACAACCACAAAAATATCCATATTTCAAATTTAGCCTGAAGAACGTGCACAAGAAATGTGCATCAAGCTCACATGTCGTAACTTGAGACTGCTGGTGTGATTCAAACTCTTAAATGGCTCCAGGCCAAACACATTTCCAGCCAAATCTTAAAAAGTTAGGGCACCTGCTTTTCAGTAATTTCTTGTGAAGCAGCTACCATTCTTGAGATCATTTTGTCACTTTCTCTTACGGGCTGTGGGAAATGTTAATTGTTGGATATTACTCCAATCTCACTTTGAGCAAACTGTAAGACTTTAGCTCAGCTGACCTTTCTGAGAGGCAGTAGAGCAGGGAAAGACTGGGAATAGCTGTGAAGATCTTTTTCTTCTTGCTGCAGTGCTTTGTTTTTCTTGCATCTCTAGTGAGCTGAGGGGAAAATGAAAGTCTGTTGTTTGTTCTGCAGCTATGGAAGAAGTTTGAAAACTGCAAAGTTAATCTTCTGATCACCAATTTTGTTCTGCTAACATTGTAATTTAACTGTCAAATTACAAACTGTGGAGAAGTAAGTAAAGAACAGTGATTTCTGTACAACTAAAACTACCTTTGGAAAAGATATTCTCCTGTCACACAGACTGTTGGGTTTTGGTTTTTTTTTTTACTTAAAAAAAAAGTAATATTGTGCAGTTTAGAAAATGTAGTGCAAAAGCCATAAAGAATAAAGAATTACACACAAGACTATAAAAATTAAGACCTAAGAGGGACTGCAGGAGATAATGTACCCCAGTTATCTGCATTGAAGCAGGAGAGTATATAGTAAGGCTTTCCAGCAAAGGGACTGCATAGTCTCCTTGATCTGCTGTAGTGTTTCACTGCCTCTGTAACGAGAAAGCTTTTCACATTATTCAGACCAAATCTTCTCTGAGGCAAATTAAATGTTCTTCATTACTTTCCCAGATTAACCAAGTGTAAGGAGGAGAGGCTGAGGGAGCTGGAGGTGTTTAGCCTGGAGAAGAGGAGGCTCAGGGATGACCTCATTGCTGCCTACAACTACCTGAAGGGAGGCTGTAGCCCGGTGGGTTTGGTCTCTTCTTCCAGGCAACCAGCAACAGAACAAGGGGACACAGCCTCAAGTTGTGCCGGGGGAAGTATAGGCTGGATGTTAGGAGGAAGTTCTTGCCAGAGAGAGTGATTGGCATTAGAATGAGCTGCCCAGGGAGGTGGTGGAGTCACCGTCCCTGGAAGTGTTGAAGAAAAACCTGATTGAGGCACTTAGTGCCATGGTCTAGTTGATTGGACAGGGCTGGGTGACAGGATGGACTGGATGATTTTGGATCTATTCCATCCTGGTTGATTCTGTGATTCTGTTCTATGATTCTAAGTTCTTCACTGCTTTCACCTGCAGTCAGATGTTCTAAAACTTCCTTCCAAATTTGCCTTTGTAGTCTTTTCACTCTTTTCACTTTGCAAATGCTCTTTGCATATCACATGATATATGGAAATGGGCATGCAACTTCTGCTGAGATGCTTAATAAACAATTTTCGTGGATGCTAATTCTAAATAATGAGTATGATTAAGAAGCAAACTATCATTCTCGACATCATTTTGAGATCTTGCAATTGATAGCTAAGGTCTAAATTAATGCTAGAGTTCATTTTGGATCTTTTTCTAGCTCAAATTTTTGTTAATTAAGAAATGGGGAAAATATCCTTAAACAAGTTAGAATTCTGCAAAGCTGTTATTATGATTTCATGAACAGTATAGTAAAACAAAAATAAAAACATGTACCATGTTATTATAGTTCATATCTTTATCAACATTCATGTATCTATCAATAGCATTCTACAAGTCTGTTGCTGAAAGACTTTTCATTGTATGCATAACCTAAAAGAGTGGTCCATCCTGCTACCATAATTCAGCTTTCAGGACTCTTTTGTTTAGAATCAGAATCATAGAATCAACCATATTGGAGGAGACCTCCAAGATCATCCAGTCCAACCTAGCACACGGCCCTCTCCAATCAACTAGACCATAGCACTAAGTGCTTCATCCAGTCTTTACTTGAATACCTCCAGGGATGGCAACTCCACCACGTCCCTGAGCAGCCCATTCCAATGGCAAATCACTCTCTCTGGCAAGAACTTCCTCCTAACAACCAGCCTATACCTCCCCTGGCACAATTTGAGACTGTGTCCCCTTGTCCTGTTGCTGGTTGCCTGGCAGAAGAGACCAACCCCCACCTGGCTTTCAAAAGAAGCTGCCCATCTTTTTCATTAGCATTCCTCCTGCAGTACCTATGTACAGACTAATGTGAACAGGAATGACACAGCCTTACAGTTATTTTTTCTTTCATAGATTTCTTTTTTCCCAATAGCACATCATTGGTATATTTCATGGCACTGAATGGTTAACCAGATTATTAAGAATTATTTGTACTCATTTCCAACCTTCCACCACCCCCTCAAAAAAGTGACTGTAACCATAGCTATGACTTTCATTTGAAGAGTGTGTAAACCTGTCATTAATGTCTCCAATTAAATCAGATTGAAAGTCCTTGATTATAACCCATTCTTCTAGTTGTATGATCCTTCCACATCCCTGTTCAAGTGGGCTCATCTGTCTGTCTGTCCATCTTCTCCTTTGTCAGGCTTTCTTCTTTGCCAACTATAGAAAATTTCTAACTTACTAGATAATTTTAATCACACCCAAGAGATGTCTGAAGACCTCAGTGATAAGCACTGCCTGAAAATGGGTAACCAATTTAAAAAGTGAAATCCAAACTACCATTCTCCATCCTGCTTTTGGCTGAGACTGAAATGTAAAAGCGGTCATCTAAGTATGCACAGAAGAAATCAAACTAGAGTGAGCTACAGAAACTAAGCTCATAAGCACATAAAATTTTGCACAGTTTAAGCTACTTCTAGAAAATTATGCTGCAATTGGTTGGATAAAAATGTAAATTTCTAAAAGTCTTTTTCAAGGTAAGACTGTAGGTGAAATGGAATGTTGAACGTAGATGCCTGAATCCTGTTTTAGGTATGTAAAATCTTTTCTGACTCTGACGCTTTCTTTACCCTATCTTCAGGTAACTACAATTTCCAGCTGTTGCCTCTTTACTGAAGCAAAATCATAGTGAGGGACTCACAAATCTCTACCAAAAATTGCTACTTGGCACGATCAGACCATTGTGTCAATCTCACCATTGTTATTTAAGTGCTGTTTCAAGCATACTTAGTGGGTGAAAGGAGTAATGTGTTACACTGAGTGAAGCCAAGACTTCAGAACGTTGGTAACTTGAAGTTCATGTTGAGTTCATATCAATAAGTGGCTCAAAAGTGACAAGCACCAAAGTATGAGGCAGAAAGCACCAAAAGTTCATCTTGAAAACCACTGAAAGTTCATACCGAGTTCAATCAGTAAGTGGCTCAAAAGTTAAAAGCACCAAAGTATAATGGTTGGGAAAATAGATTGGTGGTGTTACTTTTTTTTTAATCAACCAGTTATTGATATCTAATAAGAAAGCAAGGGAAACACTCACATTTCTTTGGCATCTCCCAGATTTCTTCTATAACAGCTTAAAAATGAGGTTCATGTAAGTCAAAGTATGAATTAGATCACACAAGTTTGAGACCCATGCATGGTCAGCAGAGGGAGTTAGGTGTCTCTGAAAACTCCTGAAGGCTTCATCCTCTCACTTTCCTGTATATGGGAATAAGCAAATTAGCATACCTGGATATCAACTGCAGAACATCCCCAATTCACTCTGTATGTGAGCACCAGACTATGTCTGGATCAATCCTTCACAATAATCACAATAAGATTAAAAATATTAAGTGCTTATTTGGGTTTGCCACTCACCCATCTTTTGACTGCAGTATTTACATGTGTTCAGACATCCTATTCATCAGTAGCTACCTGGCAAAGACAAACTTTGTAATAAAACCTTCTAGCCTCTGCTCAGTCATGGGTGGAACTTGCAAGTCATAGAATGTCAGAGGATGGAAGGCACCTCAAAAGATCATAGAATCAGTCAGGGTTGGAAGAGACCACAAGGATCATCTAGTTCCAACCCCCTTGCCATGGGCAGGGACACCCTACCCTAGGCCAGGCTGGCCAGAGCCTCATCCAGCCTGGCCTTAAACACCTAGTTCACTTAGTCCAATCCCCCCGCCAGAGCAGGATCACCTATACCTATCACAATGATGTGTTAACTCTTTCTCTCTTTTGAGATACGTTGAGAATTTATGTACCTTGAAGTTCAATTTTGGTCACCTGAGTTTTCCCATTCAAGTCTCATTTTAGTAATTTCGTAGTTCTGGTGGAGATCATGATCACAACTATGTAATTTATTTTCCATGCNTGCACACCCCCAACTCCCTCAGCCTCTCCTCACAGGGCTGTGTTCCAGGCCCCTCACCAGCTTTGTCACCCTTCTCTGGACACGTTCCAGTACCACAACATCTCTCTTGAATTTGGAAGCCCAGAACTAGACACAGTACTCAAGGTGTGGCCTGACCAGTGCTGAGTACAGGGGAAGAATAAACAGTCAAGAATAAATAGTCTAGAATAAACAAAGTCAAACTTTGATCTAATTTTGGGGGTTTTTGTTTATTTCGGTCATTGTTTTTTTTCTGGTTTGTTTTTGCATTTGAAATTAATAATCAGTTATTAACTACAAATATTAATTTCTGTATGAATACTAATTTTTATCATTAACATTCAAAATTCAGGGAAATTCCCCAAGATTCTTTGGATTTTTGGTCAACAGGAAGTAACTGCAGAGAACTAAACAGTTTAAACAATCAGAACTTGGAAAGTAGTAACACAAAACCAGGAAAAATTCTAACTGGAGTCTTAGCCTTGACTCCAGCATATGTACTCACGATGTTTTTGGTCCCTGAGCAAGTCTCCTGTGTCAAAAATCCTTTCAAACTCACAATAATGATCCCTGGGTAAAATACTAAATATTCCAGGCAGAGGAAGGAGATGCTGCTGAGCTGCTAGTGTGAGCTGCATACAGGTGGCCACCTTGATTCCTGGTTAACCAGCTGCAAATGGCAGAGAGGCTTAGTGTAGAAAGGCTGAATGCAGAGTTTCTAAATCACTCCCCCTTTAAATACTTCAGTTTGAAAATCTGGCCAATAGGCACTAGCACCATTGTTCTGGCCAACGAATTCAAAGCTTTCTGTCTCATTTGACCACACAGGCATGTTGATGGGCAGCACAAGACACCTAACACGTGGTGCTCAGCCCCTAGCCCTCAAAAATTTGCTTATCTGACTCAACTTCCGGGGATTCACTGCAGTAGGAGGAGGAGAGCAAGGGCTATACTGGCCTAGCAGGATTTATGCCTTACCAGGACAGTTTTGTTTTCAGAATTCACAAGAAATGGTAAATAGTTTCCAATAACTTCTTACTGCTTCAGGCAGTACATGCAAAACCATTGATAGTAAAGAAAAAAGAGATTCTTTGGGCCCCATAAAAACAGGCTCTAGAAACAGAGCATGAGAATAAAAAAGATGTTGTTAACATCCATTTATTTAGCTTTGAATTCTATGATTATCCTTCTCCCAAAGGCCTTGTTCTGTAACTTTCTCCACAAATCCTTGAAAGAACTTTACAAAACAAGAATATATTCTTCTGTTTCAAACTATGGAGAACAACTAAATTTGCTCAAGAGTGTGTGCCTGCATGCATATGTATTCGAATACATATGCTCTTAGCAATTGCTATTATGTCCTGATTCTGTTTTGATTTTATCCCAGAAACAGAATGACCTTGAATAGACATCCAAGTAAGCATGCAAATACTTGCAAACATTCAGCCTGTATCACTGCTTTGCTGGAGAAAGACTAAGACAAACACATATTTTTAAAACAAAACAGTGCAGGAAAATCTCTTCTCTCCAGGCGAGTAAATAGCTCAGTGTTTGAGAAAGCTGGAGGGCATACATCCAATTCCCTTACCTCTGTGATCCAAGCTGCAAATGCAAACCTCATAGGAGATTAGTCAGAGAAAGGATGCCTGTTCTTCTATCTTGCTCCTTTTTCTCAGGCTTTATGCTGCCACTGAGAGGTACAGATCCATGGAAAAAGCTGTGAGGAAACTGGATAGTTCCATAGAAGACTTCTTGTTTGTTGATAGATCACCAAAGCCTTTTCACCAAAAGGCAGGTCTTAACCAATACTCTCGAGAGGACACTACAAGCTTTTCTTTCATTATGGTACACCTGTAGGACGTTTCTCACATATTAAAAACTTCAGTGCTCCTCTGAGTGCAGTTAGGTCTCAGAAGTTTGGTTTGGAGTTTTTGGGGGTTTCTTTGTTTGTTGTTTTTTTTTGTGGCCTTGGTTTTTTTTGGGGGGAAGGGGCTTTGTTTGATTTTTGTTTGGTTGGGTTTTTTTTAAACAGTTCTGCATCACAGAATTCTTTGGGTTGGAAAGGACCTTAAAGATCATCTAGTTCCTACTCCATTGCTATAGGCAGGGGCACTTTTCAGTAGATCTGGTTTCTTTAATCCCATCCCATGTGGCCTTGAACATTTCACGGAGGAGGCATTCCCTACTTCTTGAGGCAACCTGTTCCAGTGTCTCACCATCTTCACAGTAAATAATTTCTTCCTCTGTAGTGTTAGGAGTTTGTCCAGCAGCTCCTCATTGATACATGCTGGCCTTCTGGCATTTTTGCCTTACTTCTGTGTTGGGATACATCACTCAACTTGGAAGAGGTGAGCCTTAAATAATAACTAGCCTTCCTGAGCCCATCTTCCCTCCAGGTACTCTATGATGGAGATGCCTGAAGAGCTCAATGTCTACTGTCTTGAAGACCAGGGCAGTGAGCTTACAGCAAATCCTCCTCTCTGCACTAAGTATCCTGATCTTCACCATTTCACTGCAGCCAGGGTTGACCTTGATCTTCATATTCTCCACCAGCACCTCCCTGTTGATGAGAACAAAATCCAGTATATCACTTCTTATTGGCTGCTCTGTCATTTGGAGAAGGAAGGAAGTTGTTGTTAACTTGTCCCTTTGGAACACAGGAGTCCTCAAACATTTTAAACAGGGGGCAAGTTCACTGTTCCTCAGACACTGTCGGGGGCTGGACTATAGTTTGGTTCTAGCCTAGTCCTGGCGGGTGCTTGGGGGCTGCGGAGGCTGGTGAGTGGATTAAGTGGCAAGAAGTGGCTGCTAGGTTTCCCCCCCATCCCCCAGCAGGGATGTTGGGGGATGGTGGTCTGTAAATACAGGAGGGCCGGATTGAGGACCCTGGGGGGTTGTACCTGGCCCATGAGCCATAGTTTGAGGACCCCTGCTCTAACAGGTACCAGGATGGCTGAAATCCCCCATTAGGAACAGGGCTTGTGAATATGAGGCTGTTCCCATCTGTCTACAGATTACCTCATAGCTGTTAAAAGGACAGAACTGTGTGCCAAGTAAGGCTTGTCAATCAGACATCGTGATAAACATTAGATATACTAATAGCATCCCAGTTAGCTAAAACTCATTTTGCATCTAGAAACACCATCCCTGGAGGTGTTCAAGAAAAGACTAGATGAGGCATTAGGCCATGGTCTAGATGACTGGATAGGGCTGGGTGACAGGTTGGACTGGATGATCTCAGAGGTCTCTTCCAATCTGGTTGATTCTATGTTATGATTCTATGATTTTATGTAATTATTTTTTTATTAAAACATGACTGAATGATTTTCAAAATGATTTATGACAGTTTTCTATTAGATGGGAAGTGACAGTAGGCTAACAGATTGATTGGTAATGATTTAAACCAACAGCATGAATTTTTAGCTAAGTGTTAATAAAGATGGTCTTGTTCAACAAGTAAACATTTCTTGTTTCAAGAAAATGAATTGAACTGTCATATGTAAATAAAGGGAATATGATTTTTTTCCTATGTAATTTAGCAATAGTTATGTGTAAAACAGGGAATTAAAATTTAATTTATGGAGGTATTAATGAAAAGTTTAGACTGTGCAACTGGCAAGCTGCAGAATCTCCACTAGTGTCTATAAACTCATTATGCATAGAATCATAGAATGGTTTAGGTTGGAAGGGACCTCAAGGATCATCCAGCTCCAACCCCCTGCCATAGGCAGGGACACTTCCAACTAGAGCAGGTTGCTCAAGGCCTCATCCAGCCTGGCTCTAAACACCTCCAGGGAGGAAGCATCCACAACCTCCCTGGGCAACCTGTTCCAGTGTCTTACCACCCTCACTGTAAAGAACTTCCTCCTAACATCCAGTCTAAATCTCCCCTATTCCAGTTTAAACCCATTCNAAACTCATTAGCATAAAACTCATTAGCATAAAACTCCTTCAGCTTCAAGGTTATAGTTTTATGTGACAAGACATTTTAAGACCAAAGACAAAGTCAATGTTAGGAGCTTTTTTTCCATCACATTGAAAAGAAAGACCAAAGGTTTGACAGTTAAAAGATGCATTTGGTTTTGTCTATTTTAAAACAGTTTTAACAGTTCTCCAGGAATGATAAAATTGCACACATTAAAACATAAAATAAACTAGCAATACTTTTTTTCAAATCACATTAAACACACCTCCTTGTGTAGTGCAGAAACCATTCCTTTACTACTGGCTACAGGATTTTTTGATAGAAGAGTACCAACAATAGTAGACAATAATAGTCCAGTAGGCTGAGGACCTATCATCATTTATGTAGTTAATACAGAACTGCTTCAAAATATTTCTATGTGAATCCTCCTGGAAGTCCAAAATGAGGGAATTAGTGGAGCTGTGCTTTTCCTTTCCCAGAAAAATAAGCTAAACATAGAACCAAAAAAATTAAATATCCCAGTATCACCAAGGTTGGAAGAGACCTCACAGATCATCAAGTCCAACCCATTACCACAGAGCTCAAGGCTAGACCATGGCACCAAGTGCCACGTCCAATCCTGCCTTGAACAGCTCCAGGGATGGCGACTCCACCACCTCCTTGGGCAGCCTATTCCAGTAGCCAATGACTCTCTCAGTGAAGAACTTTCTCCTCACCTCAAGCCTAAATTTCCCCTGGTGTAGCCTGAGGCTGTGTCCTCTTGTTCTGGTGCTGGCCGCCTGAGAGAAGAGAACAACGTCCTGCTGGCTACAACCACCCCTCAGGTAGTTGTAGACAGCAATAAGGTCTCCCCTGAGCCTCCTCTTCTCCAGGCTAAACAATCCCAGCTCCCTCAGCCTCTCCTCGTAGGGCTTGTGCTCGAGGCCTCTCACCACAGCCAAGACAGATAGTTTTAAGATCCCTCTTGCAAAAGCTGATGTAGATTTTATTTGCTTGAGCTTGTTTTTTTGTTTTTAAACTTGACTGTGTATGAAAAAAAAATTGCTCTAAGGAAAGGTTATACTCATTATAATCTTCTGTATTTGTATTACTTCTTGCAGGCAAAGTTCTATTTTACTGGAGATATTAATACAACGTTGAAGAAGAAGCAAGACTAAACACTATCTTTTATTCAGGTGGATTTGTGCAGAGATGCCTGGCAGTGGAATATCTCAGTAAAGCTGCACTACGCAAGAGAGTAATAAAATGTGTTGCAATCTTCCTAGCATTTGACTGTGTGGACTAATTTTCCAAGGATGAGCTGCAGGTAGAGAGGCTTTCTGACGCTATGGTACTCAAAGCTTTTATTTTTCTCTCTCTTTTTTTTTAAGTTTAGAAAACCTATGGGAGTTTGTGTGAATGCAGCCATCAGATGGCAAGAAGGGCTCTTTAGCACAATTACAGCATTTAAAGAACTCTGCAGAGAGCTGACTGTGGCTTCCTTCCTGTTGAAATTTGAGAATAATGTGCAGTGTGTTACCCAACTGCTGCTCTCTTGGCTGTGTTAAACTGCCTCAAAATTTCACCAGGTCAGTGAGGGATGGCCTGATGCAGCATCAGATAAGGATATTCTGCAACTTCATCCACAGAGAAGCAGACTGTTACAGGAGTAAGGAAAGCAAGTCTCAAGTACTGAATAAAAGCTTTACTGTGCTTTAGTTTCTGACACACATTGGGTTTTTTTTTTCAGTGTATGTCTCAAACCTATTAATCATAGAATCAGAGAATCATAGAATCAGAATCAGCCAGGTTGGAAGAGACCTCCAAGATCATCCAGTCCAACCTAGCACCCAGCCCTAGCCAATCAACTAGACCATGGCACTAAGTGCCCCATCCAGTCTTATCTTCAACGTCACCAGGGATGGATACTCCACCACCTCCCTGGGCAGTCCATTCCAATGGAAAATCACTCCCTCTGTCAAGAATTTCCTCCTAACATCCAGCCTAGACCTCCCTCAGCACAACTTGAGACTGTGTCCCCTTGTTCTGTTGCTGGTTGCCTGGCAGAAGAGACCAACCCCCACCTGGCTACAGCCTCCTTTCAGGTAGTTGTAGACAGCAATGAGGTCAGCCCTGAGCCTCCTCTTCTTGCATTCCTTATTTAAAAGAAAGGAGGAAACTATGCTAAGGAATAATTTCTGTGACACCTATTCTACAGCCCCCTCTGGATGAAGTGCGAGAGGATGTGTGTATCCAGCAAGCAAACAGCAGACACCGGGGAACTGGTAAACAATCGCCTCCTGAATTGGAGGCAGACACTCCATGTCTAATCGCCTCTGATGGATTTTTCTTTCTCAGCATTCCTTTGGGCATTAAAAAGTGTTTAAAAGGCTAGGCACTTTGAAAAACATAAATAATTTAGATCTTTTGAAAGACTACTTTCTTTTCAACATGGATAATGCTTTGGCTTGCAACTTCTTTTATATCTCCAGGAGGAAAATTCTCTAATGTATTCTTTCTTCTTAATTAATTCAAATGTCTTTCAGTGTCTTTGTTAACTGTTTTGTTTGGGTTTTTTTTGCCTATTTCCTAGGGATTTTATTCCAAAAGGGGTATCTTCAAGTTGAGGATATAGGAAAGGGAAATCAGAAAAGAAGAACAATCATTTTAAAAATGAGGAGCTGTCATTAGACTTAATAGGGAGATATCCTCCCCATTCCAAAATCTCTCTACAAACTTTCATTTGCAATTCATATTCATTGTCATCAGTCAAACACACCACAGAGCACAGAAAAAGTATGCAGATATTTTAGCCAGGACAAACAAGTCAACGTAAGGCAGCGAAGACTTCATTAACATCATTTACAAAACGAATCCACACAGCACAGAGGCTTTAAGAATGCTAAGTCTGACCGAAGCATGAGCACCACATCGTCAAGATGGACACTATGCCTTTTGGAGCAGCACTCTAGCATCACAGTGCACTGCACCTTTTAAACTCTTTTTCCTAGCCAAATAGATTCAGAACAACATAATGAAAGGTAACCTTTTCTTCTATACTACCCATTGTAACAGAAGCAGTGCTGCCTGGTACTGGTCCATTTCATTTTCACTTTTCAGTCTCTGTGTCTAAGTTAAAGCTTATTTTAAAAGTAGGTCTGCCATAGTGTAGTTGTTTGGGTGTTACTCGCCCACACACACACTTTAGAATCACCCAGACTAGACTCAGCCAAGCTGGAAATTAGAGTGCAGCTTTATGTTTACAGCTTAGCACAATATACAAGCAGATATTTACAATATCTACAGCTATAGACAGAAATAGACAAGTTAAAAAGGTAATACAGAAATACAACAGCCCTCCCAGAAAAGAGTCCCCAGGAGGGGCTCCAGCCACCCTTCCACCCCCTTTCCACCCCTCTACCTTATCCCAGACTTTGCCTCACATTTAAAGTAAGTTCAGAGAATCAGCCAAGGGGGTGTGTACAGATTAACTTATTCAGGTTCATTAAGTTTAAGAGGAAAGGGATGCAAATATTTTAAACCATAGAATCATAGAATCAACCAGGTTGGAAGAGACTTCCGACATCATCCAGTCCAACCTATCACCCAGCCCTGTCCAATCAACTAGACCACGGCATTAATGCCTCATCCAGGCTTTTTTGAACACCCCCAGGGATGGCGACTCCACCATCTCCCTGGGCAGCCCATTCCAATGGCAAATCACTGACAAATAAATCTGGATAAACAACATAAATAATAGTGAAGTGATATGTGTCAGGCAGGATCTATTTTCCTAAGGTGCATTGATGTTTCAAATCTCTCTGAAATTATAAAATGGGATGGAAAGAACAAGGACAAACAGGCCAATAAAAATCAGGCAAAATGGTACTAGATTAAATTTATTCTTCTGCCTTAGCCCTCAGGAATTTTTACCATTGCTGAGCAAGTACACAAGCCTTAATGGTCAGCAAATTAAACAACAATTTAAATCCTATATATGTGAGTGTGCATGTGATGATATCAATGATTTCTCTTCATAGCAGTAACTCATCTAATCTGCTGGAAATACAATTGTAAGAACTGGCCCAGTATTTTGCTTCTCAACTGTAGCACTCTTTATATTCATTCCTTCAACATGAGAGGGATTCTCTAGACTGCTCTCAAGTACTAAGCCCTTGTAACTAAGAAGGATTTACCATATATCTCTGAATGACAGCCCTATTTTTTTCTTCATCTTTCCCATAACATGTCTCCAAAACCCACTGTCACAATAACCACCTTCAATCAAGACATAAATAAAAGCGTGAGCTTTCTCTGAGGTTAAAAATAACTTCTTGCTAATGAAATACTCCCTACTAGAATTTATCTGAGGCATATAAATTACATTTACGTCTTAAACATATTCTTTAAATGCAGCTGCTAGATCTTTTGTTTAGGCCAGTAGAGATCTCTCTCCCACCTAAAGGATCCATAGTAGAAATCAAAAATCTTCATCTTCACAGAGAGAGTGATTTGCCATTGGAATGGGTTGCCCAGGGAGGTGGTGGAGTGGCCATCCCTGGAGATGTTCAAGACTGGATGAGGCACTTGTGCCGTGATCTAGTTGATTGGCTAGGGCTGGATGATGGGTTGGACTGGATGATCTTGGAGGTTTCTTCCAACCTGGTTGATTCTATGATTCTATAATCTACATCATTTAGAAAGATGCTCCAAAAGTAGCAGCACATGTAAGTTAAGTTCTTTTTCAACCCCCTTTGGCTGCTCAAGGTCCTCAGGACTGTAGGATTACAAGCAATAAAATCATTTTAACACTCTAGAGTTTTATAGCATGTCTGAAAGGCATATTGCTATTAAATGTTTGGTTTTTTTAAAGTATTATCAAAACTAAAAACATCAATACCAAATATTTGTGAAGAGATTCAATAAAGGTCAACAATCACACACTGAATGCAGTCACTGACCTACTTTTTGCGATGCCCAGCCAGCTGTGCAGCGACAGATCATCAAAGTTTGGTGCAGCTTGTGCAGACTTTCCTAGAAAGACGAGCAGGAGAGCAGGAAGCACAGAATCTTCAAAGCAATATTTATCTATTTTATTATGATGCTAAGAGAAGTCTGCAATATTATAATGTTCTTTGTTAAGTTACATCTTAGTCAGGGAAGCCACACAAAACTCTGAAAAGACTAGATATTTCAGGTCCCAGAAAAGGCCAGGTGAGATGCCCTATGCCACACAGTGAATGGCATAATTAAGAGCTGAGTCAAAGAGATGAGACTTCAAGTCTCAAGTTGTACCAAGGGGGTCTAGGCTGGATGTTAGGAGGAAGTTCTTGCCAGAGAGAGTGATTTACCATTGGAATGAGCTGCCCAGGGAGGTGGTGGAGTCGATGTGCCTGGAGGTGTTCAAGAAAAGACTGGATGAGGCACTTAGTGACATGGTCTGGTTGATTGGACAGGGCTGGGTGCTAGGTTGGTCTGGAAGATTTTGGAGGTCTCTTCCAACCTGGTTGATTGTATGACTCTATGATAAGTAACAGTTGCATGCTGTGTTCTTTTCTGTAGGCTTTCTGCAAAGAAAGACAACCACAGACAAACTGTCCTGTTTCTCAGAGATGCTAACCAACAGTACTGCTTATCGGCTTCACGAGAAACAACACTTGCAGAGAGGCAAAACAAACATGTTTCATTTTTTTATCTTCACAACAAAAAAGGGAAAGCCTTTACTGCCATTAGCCAATTTCACTTCACAGCAGGTTTTAAGACACACCAAAAAATGTGAAAAGTGGATTTTCTGAGTAAAAGTGGTAGTTTCCAACACAACAAAAGAATAATAATATATATATATATATATATTCTCTACACTAATTTAAATTTAAAACAGATTTCAGAGCACTAGACAATCTGGCTTTTTCAGACTAATTCACTACTAAAATACACCTAGATTTATTTGCTCAACATGACTGTCTCATTCAAGCTTTTTCCCTTCATGTCTCAGAAGCAGCAATATACTATTCTCATTCAGGTTTCTCTAATCTTTTAAATCAAGATATTACAGTTCCCTTAAGATGGAAATGCAGTCAAAATCCACCTCTTTAATTTATTTTCATTTAACATAAAGAAAGCAAACATTTTCATGTGTGTTATTAAAGAAAGGCATGTCTTTTAAAAGATGATCATGTGAGAATTTCTACTAAATCTGTTCTTAGACATTGTTAGAAGTACAAAGACAAATTTTGGTAATAATTTTTACTCCTCACTCTTACAGAAATTATGTTTTGCCTTTTAAGAAATGATACTCTATGCTCTCTAAGATATTATACTTGAAAATAAATGTGACAAATAATATAGAAACAGAAGCACTATCTTTTATCCTTTGCTTTTGAACACTGGATTTTCTTTTTTTCTTTTTCTGATATCAGAGGAAAGTGATAAGAACTATCAGGTATGGAAAAGGTGTCTTTGTTATTAAATCTTAGCTAATCAGAATACTAAGGAAGAAAGAAGAGAAAATGTTTCAGTGTGATGGATCTGCCACGATCATGAGCAAAGAATTATATACAGTACTGAAACAACCATAAGTCACTTTACTGTACACCTTGCCTTGTGGTATTTCACAAGTGCACATAGGTTACTGTTATGAATGGGTTAGTTTAAATCCGAGTTTGGGGTGAAATGCAATGAAGCTGATTCAAAAGTTATTAAGTAATTTATTAATATATATCCAAAGATAATTCCCCCAAACTGGTTTACAGCTACCCACACAAGTTCTTGGATGCTGTTAGCAGAACTGTTTTACAGAATGTATACAATGGAATTTTGAAAGGTCTTAGCAATATCTTTGATAGAGTCCTGCGGCTTAACTCACCGCTTCTGAAGTTAGCTAAATTCCTTTAGCAACCTGAATAAAGAATGAAGAATACTCACTAGTCCTCAGTCAAATGTCTGTGGCCCAAAACATAGGCAGGAAAATATTTAATAGAAGTCCTGTGGTGAATTCCA
>WAAF01013171.1:0-23764 GCA_013400475.1 Tricholaema leucomelas | reverse complement strand
CCCCCAGGCTGGGCTGATGCTAACCCCCCCCCCCCGCCTTTGCCCCCCCAGGTGCGGTTCCTCGAGCAGCAGAACAAGATGCTGGAGACCAAATGGAGCCTCCTGCAGGGCCAGAAGACCACCAGGAGCAACCTGAGTGCCCTCTTCGAGTCCTACATTGGCAGCCTGCGGCGCCAGCTCGAGGGCCTGGGCCAGGAGCGGCTGCGGCTGGAAGCAGAGCTGGGGAACATGCAGGGGCTGGTGGAGGAGTTCAAGAACAAGTCAGTGCCACCCCACAGTGCCACTCCACAGAGCCACCCCAGTGCCACCCCACAGAGCCACCTGCACAATGCCACCCCACAGAACCATCCCAGTGCCACCCCACAGAGCCACCTCAGTGCCACTCCACAGAGCCACCTGCACAGAGTCACCCCTCAGTGCCACCCCAGTGCCACCCCACAGAGCCACCCCCGGGCCACCCCACAGAGCCACTCCAGTGCCACCACACAGAGCCAGCACAGAGCTACCCCAGTGCCACCGCACGGTGCCTCCCCATGGAGCCACCCCAGTGCCACCCCACAGAGCCACCCCAGGGCCACCCCACAGAGCCACCCCAGTGCCACCACACAGAGCCAGCACAGAGCCAGCTCAGTGCCACCTCCCACAGCCAGCCCAGTGCCACCTCTCATCCATCCCAGCCTCACCACCCAGCTCCATCCCGATCCCACTGCTCAGCTCCATCTGGCCCCACCACCCAGCTCCATCCCTGTGTCCCCATACTCCTATGTCCTCTAATCCCTGTGTCCCTGCAGCCCCCCCCATGTCCCAGGTCCTACAAGTCCCTGTGTCACTGTATCCTGCTACATCCTGCATGGCACTGGTCCCCATGACCTATACCCTTCTGTCCCCATACCCCTATAGCCTTGGTCCCCTTGTCCCCATCTCACTGGATCCTTCCGTCACTGTGCCCCTATGCCCCCACGACCCTGTCCCTCTGTCCCCATATCCCTATACCCCCACATCCCCTTGTCCCCATGTCCCTATGTCACTGTCCCTGTGTCACTGTATCTCTGTCCCCACAACCCTGTATCCTTCTATCCCTGTGTTCCCATGTCCCTGTGTCCTCCTGGCTCCATGTCACTGTATCACCTTGTCCCCATGACCCTGTATCCTTGTGTCCCTGTGTTCCCACATCCCTATACTCCCTTGTCCCCCTGTCCCCTTGTCCCATGTCCACTGTCCCCACGGCCAGCTGAAGGCCTCTGGTGCCCCCAGGTACGAGGAGGAGATCAACAACCGCACGGAAAAGGAGAATGAGTTTGTGCTGCTCAAGAAGGTCAGGGGGGGACCAGCTCGGGGCACCTGTGGGGCAGGGGGTGGCAGGAGGCAGCAGGGGGGTGGCAGGAGGCAGCAGGGGGGTGGCAGGGGCAGTAGAGGGGTGACAAGAGACACAAGAAGGGTGCCAGGGACACAAGAGGTGTGCCAGGGCCAGCAGCGGGAACACAGACTCCGCAGGGGGAGTGTTGATAGGGCCAGCAGGGGTGGGGATGCCAGGGGCCAGCAGGGCAGGTACCAGGAGTGAGCAGGAGGGTACCAAGGGTGTGCCAAGCTGTCTGTCTCCAGGACGTGGACGAAGCCTACATGACCAAGGTGGAGCTGGAGTCGCGCCTGGAGAGCCTGACCGATGAGATCAACTTCCTGAGGCAGCTCTACGACGAGGTCCGGGGGGGGACCTCCCGCCGGGGGCACCACCTGCTCGGTGCCCAGCGCCATCCCTGCCCCCGTCCCTGCCCCCATCCCCATCCCTGCTCCCAGTCCCCATCCCACTCTCATCCCCATCCCTGTCCCCCCCATCCCACCCACCCCTGTGCCCTTGCTGCCGCAGGAGCTGCGGGAGCTGCAGTGCCAGGTCTCGGACACCTCCGTGGTGCTCTCCATGGACAACAGCCGCAGCCTGGACCTGGACGGGATCATCGCCGAGGTGAAGGCTCAGTACGAGGAGATCGCCAACCGCAGCCGCGCCGAGGCCGAGGCCATGTACCAGGTCAAGGTGAGTTCCACCACTGTGCCAGCTACCAGGGCAAGGTGAGCTCCTCCAGTGTGCCAAGTACCAGGTCAAGGTGAGCTCCACCACTGTGCCAGCTACCAGGGCAAGGTGAGCTCCTCCAGTGTGCCAAGTACCAGGGCAAGGTGAGCTCCTCCACTGTGCCATGGACCAGGGCAAGGTGAGCACCACTGTGCCATGGACCATGCCAAGGTGAGCTCCACCACCAGCCCACGTAGCCATGGCAGCCAGGGGCATGTCTCGGTGGCTGTGCTGGTGCTGACTCAGGACTTGGTTTCCGTCACCTCAGAGGTCTTTATTCCAACCTGAACCATTCCATGAGAGCAGCTCAAGCTGAGTGCCAGCAGGGCAGAGCTGCTCCGAGCTGCCCCCTGGGCTGTACCTGCTCCTCCTGGCTCTGGGATGAAGGCAGCTCAGGCTCCCTCCCCTCCCTGCCCCGCAGCTGGCGGCGCCTGCGTGGGAGAGATCCCAAACTACAAAGCCAACTTGGAGCCACCACAGCCTGCAGCCTGCCCCTGGGCATGGGCAGGACCTGCAGGAGTTTTCCTCCCTGATTCTTCTGGGCTGCTGTGGAAAATGGTGGGGGATGGGGAGGAGAGAAGGAGGAGAGGAGAAGGAGAGGAGAGGACACCCCTGGGAAGGTAACTCCGGAGGATACTCAGGAAGGCTCTGCAGAGGGCTCTGGGCAGGATGCAGCCAGGGCTGAGGCCACTGGGGTGAGGGCACCAAGGGCTGGGTCCTGCCCTAGGGGCACAACAAGCCCAGGAAGGCTCCAGGCTGGGGGCAGAGGGGATGGGAACTGCCCCCAAGGGGAAAGGAGGTGGGGGGGGGTTGGTGCCAGCAGCTGGAGCTGAGCCAGGAGGTGCCCAGGGGGGCAAGAAGGGCAGCAGCAGCCTGGGCTGGCTCAGCAGTGGTGTGGGCAGCAGGAGCAGGGCAGGGATTGTGCCCCTGCAGTGGGCACTGGGGAGGGCAGAGCTGGAATGCTGGGGGCAGGGTTGGGCAGCTGAGTGCCAGGAGGGCATTGAGGAGCTGCAGCAGAGGCAGAGAAGGGAACGGAGCTGGGGAAGGGTCTGGAGGAGAGGCTGGGGAGGAGCAGCTGAGGGAGCTGGGGGGGGGGAGGCTGGAGGAGAGGAGGCTGAGGGGAGAGCTTCTGGGGCTGTGCCAGGGCCTGAGAGGAGGCTGGAGCCAGGGTGGGGTTGGGCTCTGCTGCCAAGGGCCAAGAGGAGATGGCCTCAAGGTGCCCCAGGGCAGGTCGAGGTTGGCCATGAGGAGAAAGTTCTGCCCTGGAAGGGTTCTGCAGGCCTGGCCCAGGCTGCCCAGGGGCAGTGTTGGAGTCTCCATCCCTGGAGGTGTCCAAGCCCTGCGCAGCTGCCTGGAGCCATGCTGGGGCGGGGCTGGGGCGGGGCTGCGCTGCCCTGGCAGGGCTCTGCCGTGCCAAGCTGTGTGCCCCTGCAGTACGAGGAGCTGAAGAGCACTGCCGGCAAGCATGGGGCAGACCTGCGCAGCACCCGCGGCGAGATCAGCGACCTGAGCCGCAGAGTCCAGCGCCTGCAGGCGGAGATTGAGGCCCTCAAGAGCCAGGTCTGGCCCTGCCCCGCCCCTGGCACGGCACCGCGCGGGCAGATGCCACCTCCCCACCCCTCTCTGTGCCCTCTGGGCATTGAGACCCCTGGACAGCACATGGAGGGCCCAGGGCAGATCTCACCATGCACCCCTCCAGTGCCCACAGACCCCCACCGTGGACCCCCTCAAATGACCACAGGGCCCCCCCATGGACCCCCAGTGCCCACAAGCGGGGGGCCCTTAGCCTGGGGGTGGGGACACTGGGGGGGTACTTGGGGTGCAGGAGGGATACTGGGGGGCAGGGGGGCACTGGTGGCACTGGGAGGTGAGGGATAGCAGAGAATGAGGGCTGCTGGCAGGCACAGGGGGGCCAGGGGATGGTTACTGGGAGGTGCTGTGCCATGGGGGGTGCTGGAGCTTGGGGGGACCCTCCCCAGCCCCTTCTCCACGTGACCCCTTCCCCCTCCCTGCCCCCCCCAGCGAGCCAGCCTGGAGACCTCCATCGCCGAGGCGGAGGAGCGCGGGGAGCTGGCGCTGAAGGATGCCAAGGCCAAGCTGGAGGAGCTGGAGGCAGCCCTGCAGAAGGCCAAGCAGGACATGGCCAGGCAGCTGCGCGAGTACCAGGAGCTGATGAACGTCAAACTGGCTCTGGACATCGAGATTGCCACCTACAGGAAGCTGCTGGAGGGGGAGGAGAGCAGGTGGGTGGCAGTGGTGGCACCCAGGGAGTGATGTGCTGGGACCCAGAGCCTGTATCCTGCATCCGGGGGGCACCCTGAGTCTTGCATCCCGTGGGCATCCCACATCTTGAGCCCGTGGGCACCCTGCATTCTGCCTTCCATGGGCATCCCACGTCCCTCAGCCCACAGGCACCAGCATCCTGTGTCCCATGGGCATCCTTCAGCCCATGGGCATCCCACAGTCCTCATCCCATGGGCACCCTGCATCCTCAGTCCCATGGGCATCTCACATCCCTCAGCCCATGGGCACCTCACATCTTGCATTCCATGGGTGTCCTATATCCCATGGGCACCCCGGGGACATCCTGCATGCTGTATCCCATGGGCATCCCATGAGCATCCTACATCACTCACCCCATGGGCACCCTGCATCCCATGGGCATCCCATGGGTACCCTGCATCCTCTATCTCATGGGCATCTCATGAGCATCCTACATCACTCACCCCATGGGCACCCTGCATCCCATGGGCATCACATGAGCATCCTACATCACTCATGCCATGGGCACCCGGCATCCCCAGAAGTCCACCCTGGGCACCCACAGCTCCAGGCTCCATGCCCATGCCCAGGAGGCCCCTGTGCCCCTCTGCCACCCCTCCACTCCCTGATCCCTCCCCCCACTACTCAGCATCTGTGCCCCCTTTTGCCCCCCAATGTCTCTGCCAGGCTGGAGTCGGGCATGCAGAACCTGAGCATCCACACCAAGACCTCTGGGTACTCAGGTGAGCTTTGCCAGGGGTTGAGGTGCCCAAGACCCCCCTTTGGGTGCCACCACTCAGGCAAGCCACGGTGGGGGTGGGCACCAGCACCCTTTGGGTGCCAACGCTCACAGCTGCTCCTTCCCCTCCAGGAGCTGCCTTCGGAGGGAGCTTTGTGGGGGGGCTCGGGGGGGGCTTTGGCACCTCCTTTGCCAGCTCTGGGTACTCCCTGGCACCACCTGCCCTGGAGAGCTGCCCCCTGGCCAAGCCTCGTGCCATTGTCATCAAGAAGATCGAGACCAGAGATGGCAAATTGGTGTCGGAGTCCTCTGACGTCCTGGCGAGCTGAGCCCCCCCGAGGGTGCCCCCGGGAGGGTGCCCCCGGAGCCTCAGCAGCTGGCACTGCCCCAGCCCTCCCCCAGGGCAGCCTGAGCCAGCACCCAGTGAGGGCTCCAAGCCTCCTCCCCACCCCCCCACTGTGCCCAGTCCCTGCCCTCTCCGTCCTGCCCTCCCCTGCCCCCCTGCTGCGCCCCCTTGGAGCTGGGGGTGGGAAATGGGGGGGGTTGCCCTGGCACCTCCCGGGGGTCTGCCAGTGCCACAATAAAGCTTTCTGAAGTCTGGAGGTTGGCTGGCAGATGGCAGTGCCAGCAGCTGCTGCTGCCTGATGGGATGTGGGCACCTGGACAAATGTGAGGCCTGGGGCAGGGGTGCCAGGATGCCCCCGGGATGCCCCTGGGATGCCATGGACCACCCAAGGTGCCAGGCTCCATTCCAGGGGTGCCAGGATCTGTCCCTGGGTACCAAGGTCCTGTCTGGATGCCAGGATCTGTGTCTTGGTGTCAGGATCCATCCCATGATTGCCACCTACAGGCCAGGATGCCAGGATCACTCTGGGTGCCAGGATCCATCTCAGCTGCTGGGGTCTGGCCCTCAGTGCCAGGAGACATCCCAGGGTACCCGAGTGCAATCTTGGGGTGCCAGGGTCCATCCAGAGATGCCAAGGTCAGTCTGGGGTGCCAGGATCCGTCTCGAGGTGCCAGGACATCCCTCAGTGCCAAGATCCACACTGGGTACCAGAATCCATTCCTGGGTGCCAGGATCTGTTCTGTGGTGCCTTGGTGCCCTCTGGGGTGCCGAGATGAAGTCCTGGGTGCCAGGATCTGTTCTGTGGTGCCTTGGTGCCCACTGGGGTGCCAAGATGAAGTCCTGGGTGCCAGGATCTGTTCTGTGGTGCCATGGTGCCCCCTGGAGTGCCAAGATGAAGTCCTGGGTGCCAGGATCTGTTCTGTGGTGCCATGGTGCCCCCTGGAGTGCCGAGATGAAGTCCTGGGTGCCAGGATCTGTTCTGTGGTGCCATGGTGCCCCCTGGAGTGCCAAGATGAAGTCCTGGGTGCCAGCATTCATCCCTCCAGGTACCAAGACTCATCCCTAGGTACCAGAATCTGTCTTGGGGTGCCAGGACCCTCCTGAAGTGCCAGGGCCCATCCCTGGGTGCCAGGATCTAGCCCTGGGTGCCAGTGTCCCTCCTAAGGTGCCAGGACCCTCCCGAGGTGCCAGAATCCATCCCTGTGCGCCAGGACCCACCCCTAGGTGCCAGGATCTGTCCCTGGGTGCCCAAGCATGAGGACCCCAACTCCGAGCAGTCCCTGGGGTGTCCTTGCTGGGGGGGCACAGCCGGGCAGGGTGGGTGGCACCTCCCAAATTGCAATGGCATCGACCCCCCCCCGCGGTGGAGTTCACTGTGCCAAGAGTGGTGCCAGGGTAGACCCCAACTCACCCAGGGAGGAGGGCACAGCCATCTGGGTGCCCCCCAATGCTCCCCCGGGGTGGAGGGCGTGAGGGGCTTGGAAGCCAATTTGGGGGTCGCAGCCCCCCCCCCATTTGGAGCCCTGGGGATAACCTGGGGGGGCTGAACTCAATGGGACCTGCCTCCCCCCCCGGCACTGCTGGCACTAGGGAGGGAGACCTCAGCTCTGGGGTGCCCCCAGGGTTGGGGGGGGCACACGAAGTGGGGGAACTCCCCCCCGGGCCCAGCAGGCCCCCACGGGCAGGGACTTTGCCCCTTGGCTGATCATTAACAGCTCCGAACCGGCTCCGACTGGGGGGGGGGGGTGTTGGATTGGGGGAGGGGAAGTAGGGAGGGATCAAAGGGGTCCGGGGGGGTGCAGGTGATTTGGGGGGGATCTGGGGGGGGGCTCAGCACCCCCTAGCACCTCCTGTGACCTCTTGCTGGTGCTGGGGTGCGGGAGGGATTAAGAGGTGAGTCGGAGGGGGGCAGTGGTGTTAAAAAGGGGGTCTGGGGGGGTGCAGGTTGTGCCCCCCCCGGGGCCTTGGGATGCAGCCTCCTCGAGGCGGCTCCCGGCGCGGGGCTGAGTTCTGCCGCCCGGAGCGAGCTGCTGGCGTCAATTAACGCTGCTGGCTAATTAACCTGCTCCGGGGGGGGGGGCTGCGTGTCCCTGCCCTCCCCCCAGTGCAGTTCAGGACCCCCCCAAATGCTCCCAGTTTGCACCCTCAAGGTCTTTGGCGGAGAGGGCCAGGAGGGGGCGGGGGCGGAGTTTTGGTGTTCCCTCTCCCAGTTTTTGGTGCGAGGTGAAAGGGGGGGGGGAGGAGCCCCCCCCCGGGAGTCCTCCCCCCGGTCTGCTATGACACCCCCCGGGTTTCGAGGTCCCTGAGCCAAAGTGGGGCTGGGTTGGAGGGGGCGGACTGAAATTTTGGAGGGGGGTCGAAGGAGCAGCGCTGATTGAATTGGTGCCCCCCCCCGCACCCCATTTTTCTACTCTACCCTCCCCCAGATCTGAGCCCCCCCCGCGTCCCCCCCAGGGCTTGGATGTGTTGTGGTCCCTGTGCCCCCCCCGGGATGTATCCAGCTCCCACCCAGCCCGGCTGGGGTCCGGTTTCGGGGCTCTCTGAGGTGGGGGGCGATTCGGGCTCCCCCCCCCCAGACCTCACGGGCTCCACCCTCGGCACCGCTGGCTGCCCCCCCCCCGCTCCCCCCGCGCTGTGCTGGGGATGCGCAGGACGCTGGAGGGCGGCAGAGGAGCGGAGATGGCTCCGGCGCTGCTGCGCCGCTGCCGGGGGGGGACACACGGAGAGGATTTTCGGGTCCGCGCTTGCCCTCCCAGGGATAAGCCCAACCCGAGCGGTCCCAATCCTGCCTCTTCCCCCCCCCCCCGAGGATTTGGGGGGCTCGAGGGGGGAGGGGTCCTCGATTTAGGCAGGGGCTGGGCAGAGGGAGAGGACGACAGAGGAGTTAAAGCCTGGGGGGGTTCTCATGCCCCCCCCCGCCCTGGTATTCCCCCCTCAGGGTCGTGAAGTTGTGGCTTTGGAGGGGAAACTGAGGCACGAGTTGGGGGGGCAGCAGAACTCAGAGGTCTTTGAGCCCCCCCTGAGTGCTGAGGCGCTCCCAGAAGACAACTTCGTGCTCCCCCCCCGCCCCAAGTGCAGTATGGAAGCCGAGGAGGGGGCACAGGCTGGAGGGGACCCCCACACGAAGCATTTCCCCCCCCCCAATGCTACCCTGCTCTGCATCGCCCCCGTCCCCTGGGCAAGGGGGGGGCACCCCAAGTGCCAGGGTGCTGCCCCCACCCCTATGGGTGCTGGCACAGGCAGGTGCCAGCTGCAGGACTGGGCAGGCCCTGGCAGCACAGGGACAGGCTCGGGGGGGGGTTGGGCAGCCTCTCGTTGCGGGCGGGGCCGAGCCTGCACCGCAGGTTTCAGTGTCACCGCACCCAGCTGGCACCGCGGGCACGGGGGGGGCACACGGCACACACCTTGGCCGGGTCCTATGGCTTTGACGGACCCAGAAAGCCCGGGGGGGGGGGCGAGGTAAAGGGGGAGTGAGTGTTAAAATCACCCCAAAATGCCCCGGGGGGGGGTCAGGGGGTGATGCCCTGAGTGAGGAAACTGAGGCACAGCTGCAAGGTGGCAGATTGGAGACCTCCTCCCTAGGCAGGACCTGGTGCCCCCCACCCCCCCGATAGGATTTGACCTGGGGGGGTCCATCCTCTGTTTANGGTTTAGGGGGGGGGGGGGGGGGGGGAGGTGCCAGGGCAGGTTGAGACCTGACCCAGCTCAGCGCATGGGTGGGGCAGGGACTCGCTGGAACCTGCTGGGACCTGCTTGGGGCTTTCTCTCTTGGCGGGGGGGGTGGAGGGTCCCTGACTCTGTTGGGGTGTCCTGGAGCCGGGGAGGGTCCTAGATCCTACTGGGGGGGGGGCAGGGTTTGAAGTGGGAGTGCCAATGGAGTGGCACCCAAGCTCCAGATGGGCACCACAGTGGGGTGAGGGAGGTTGGAAATGAGCAGCACCCACGAATGGGGCACCCATGGAGGGAGGGGCACCAAAATCCAGGTGGGCACTCAGAGAGGGGGTGGGAAATGAGCAGCACCCATGGACGGGGACACCCAGAATGCAGGTGGGCACCTAAGGGGGGGTGTGGGGTGGGTGGGAAAGGAGCAGCACCCGTGGAAGGGGCACCCATAATGGTGCAGCGAAAATGCAGGTGGGCATCATGGAGGGGGGCAGCCATGGCAGGGGGCACTCAGAATCCAGGTGGGCATCTAAGCGACAGGTGGGAAATGAGCAGCACACATGGAGGGGGCTCCCATGGCAGATAGGCAGCTCCAGGCGTGTGACTGTCCCGACCCACGCGTGTGCTTGGGGGGGTGGTGGTGCCAGGGGGTGGTCTGTGCCCCACATCGGGGGGCATTTCCCTTCCCCAGGCCCGCCCGGGGCGCGGCTGCGGCGCAAGCTGAGACTCGTCGCTGCCTTCCCAGACGTTAATTACCCACGGGGTCAGGAGCCGCCCCGAGCCCCGCGCCGTGGATTTTCACACGCACGCCTCCGAGCCCTTCTTGGACTGCTGACTCCCCCCCAACCCCTTCCCACCCCCTCCCAGGACCTCTTAAATCTCCCCTCGACCCCCCCCGCCCTTTCAGCCACGTCCCTCCCGTCCGTCCTCCCTCCCCCGCGATCTCTCCGTGGGGTGCAGCAGCCTCGGAGCCGCCGCACTTGGGGTGGGGGCAGGGGCGGGGGCGAGGTTGCCAATCTCTGGTAGTGGGGAGGGAGGGTCCTGGGTGTTGGCACAGCCTCGGGAAGAGGAAATTGGCGCTGGGGGGGGGGAGGGGGCAGCTGGTTTGTGTTCCCAGCGCTGCTCTGCCCTGTAGAGGGTGCTCGGAGTCAGCATCCCGGCAGGAGCGTCCCGAGGGAAGGGACACAATGGAGGGCGGAGGGGCGAACATCCCCGCTGGGGGCAGCGCCCTCGGGTCCCAGCTCCTCTGCCCCTTCCACCCCCGCCCAGAGCTGCCATGTCCAGGCCCAGCCCAAGCGATCCCTGACAGCCTTTCCGTGGGAATCCTGGCTCTGGTTTTCCCACCAGTGGGACTGGAGGAAGGACTGGGAAGGGCCAGGGTCTTATGAAAGGAATGTCGGGGATTGGTTTGGATGCAGCCAGGAGGAGCATCCACCCGGAATGGGAGTGGGAAGCGTGGAACCCCTCAAGTGATCTCAAATGGTCCCTGACATTCCTTGCCTGGGAGCCTTGGCTCTTCCCAGCTCTGCCTCCAGAGCTGCTGGTGGGAAAAGCAGAGCCAAGGCTCCGAGGAAGCAATGTCAGGGATCGGTTTGGATGCCGCCAGGAGGAGCATCCACTTGGAATGGAAGTGGGAAGCAGAGCAACCTCAAAACGATCCCAAATGATCCCTGGCATTCCTTCCACNGGGAAATGAGCAGCACACATGGAGGGGGCTCCCATGGCAGATAGGCAGCTCCAGGCGTGTGACTGTCCCGACCCACGCGTGTGCTTGGGGGGGTGGTGGTGCCAGGGGGTGGTCTGTGCCCCACATCGGGGGGCATTTCCCTTCCCCAGGCCCGCCCGGGGCGCGGCTGCGGCGCAAGCTGAGACTCGTCGCTGCCTTCCCAGACGTTAATTACCCACGGGGTCAGGAGCCGCCCCGAGCCCCGCGCCGTGGATTTTCACACGCACGCCTCCGAGCCCTTCTTGGACTGCTGACTCCCCCCCAACCCCTTCCCACCCCCTCCCAGGACCTCTTAAATCTCCCCTCGACCCCCCCCGCCCTTTCAGCCACGTCCCTCCCGTCCGTCCTCCCTCCCCCGCGATCTCTCCGTGGGGTGCAGCAGCCTCGGAGCCGCCGCACTTGGGGTGGGGGNGGGGGTGGGAAATGAGCAGCACCCATGGACGGGGACACCCAGAATGCAGGTGGGCACCTAAGGGGGGGTGTGGGGTGGGTGGGAAAGGAGCAGCACCCGTGGAAGGGGCACCCATAATGGTGCAGCGAAAATGCAGGTGGGCATCATGGAGGGGGGCAGCCATGGCAGGGGGCACTCAGAATCCAGGTGGGCATCTAAGCGACAGGTGGGAAATGAGCAGCACACATGGAGGGGGCTCCCATGGCAGATAGGCAGCTCCAGGCGTGTGACTGTCCCGACCCACGCGTGTGCTTGGGGGGGTGGTGGTGCCAGGGGGTGGTCTGTGCCCCACATCGGGGGGCATTTCCCTTCCCCAGGCCCGCCCGGGGCGCGGCTGCGGCGCAAGCTGAGACTCGTCGCTGCCTTCCCAGACGTTAATTACCCACGGGGTCAGGAGCCGCCCCGAGCCCCGCGCCGTGGATTTTCACACGCACGCCTCCGAGCCCTTCTTGGACTGCTGACTCCCCCCCAACCCCTTCCCACCCCCTCCCAGGACCTCTTAAATCTCCCCTCGACCCCCCCCGCCCTTTCAGCCACGTCCCTCCCGTCCGTCCTCCCTCCCCCGCGATCTCTCCGTGGGGTGCAGCAGCCTCGGAGCCGCCGCACTTGGGGTGGGGGCAGGGGCGGGGGCGAGGTTGCCAATCTCTGGTAGTGGGGAGGGAGGGTCCTGGGTGTTGGCACAGCCTCGGGAAGAGGAAATTGGCGCTGGGGGGGGGGAGGGGGCAGCTGGTTTGTGTTCCCAGCGCTGCTCTGCCCTGTAGAGGGTGCTCGGAGTCAGCATCCCGGCAGGAGCGTCCCGAGGGAAGGGACAGGGAGAGGGGCGGAGGGGCGAACATCCCCGCTGGGGGCAGCGCCCTCGGGTCCCAGCTCCTCTGCCCCTTCCACCCCCGCCCAGAGCTGCCATGTCCAGGCCCAGCCCAAGCGATCCCTGACAGCCTTTCCGTGGGAATCCTGGCTCTGGTTTTCCCACCAGTGGGACTGGAGGAAGGACTGGGAAGGGCCAGGGTCTTATGAAAGGAATGTCGGGGATTGGTTTGGATGCAGCCAGGAGGAGCATCCACCCGGAATGGGAGTGGGAAGCGTGGAACCCCTCAAGTGATCTCAAATGGTCCCTGACATTCCTTGCCTGGGAGCCTTGGCTCTTCCCAGCTCTGCCTCCAGAGCTGCTGGTGGGAAAAGCAGAGCCAAGGCTCCGAGGAAGCAATGTCAGGGATCGGTTTGGATGCCGCCAGGAGGAGCATCCACTTGGAATGGAAGTGGGAAGCAGAGCAACCTCAAAACGATCCCAAATGATCCCTGGCATTCCTTCCACGGGAGCCTTAGCTCTTCCCAGCCCTGCCTCCAGCCCCAGCAGTGGGAAAAGCAGAGGCAGAGCTCCCACGGAAGGAATGTCAGGGATCATCTTGAACGTAGCCAGGAGGAACATCTGCTTGGAATGGAGTTGGGAAGCAGAGCAGCCCCGGACCGATCCCAAACGCTCCCTGACATTCCCAGTGCGGAGCGCAGAGCAGGGCTGGGAAAAGCTTTTCCCCGACGACGAGGAAAGGTCCTTGGCTGGCTCGGGGAGGGCGACAGGGGCCCGAGGGCAGCGCTGCCACCCCGCGGGGCTGCTCTCGGTGGCACCTCGGCGCTGCTGCCAGCCGTGGGTGCCACTCGTGCCCCTGCCGGCAGGTCCCCGCTGCCGTCCGCGGGCGTCGCCACCGCCCCCAGGGCTTTCTGCTGGCCGCGATTGCGGCTGCGGCAGCCGCGCGGGTGCCGCCCGAGCTTCTGCAACACCTCCGCTTTGATCTCTGCTGCTCCACCTCTGTTATTGCTGCCTCTGCCCTTCCCAGCGCCCGGCCCAGCCCTGCAACTGCCCTGGGCGCTGCCGGCTGCTGCTGGAAGGAGGGGAGGGAAACCAGCTGGGACCATCCTGCTGCTCCTCTGCCCTGCCAAAGGCAGTCCTGGGGTCCTGCCAGAAGGACCTTGAGGGGCTGGAGAGGAGTCAGAGAAAGCAATGGAGCTGGGGAAGGGTCTGGAGGAGAGGCTGGGGAGGAGCAGCTGAGGGAGCTGGGGGGGGTGAGGCTGGAGGAGAGGAGGCTGAGGGGAGAGCTTCTGGGGCTGTGCCAGGGCCTGAGAGGAGGCTGGAGCCAGGGTGGGGTTGGGCTCTGCTGCCAAGGGCCAAGAGGAGATGGCCTCAAGGTGCCCCAGGGCAGGTCGAGGTTGGCCATGAGGAGAAAGTTCTGCCCTGGAAGGGTTCTGCAGGCCTGGCCCAGGCTGCCCAGGGAGGTGCTGGTGGAGTGCCCATGCCTGGGGGTGCTCCAGAGCCCTGTGCCCATGGCACTTGTGCCCATGGTTTGGTGCCCATGGTGGGGTTGGGCTGGAGGTTGGGTTGGATGACCTCAGAGAGCTTTTCCAACACAAACCATTCTTGACTCTGTGATCTGAAACCCTTCTGGAAGTGAAGAGCTGCCCCTGAGGGCAGTGGTGGAGTCTCCATCTCTGGAGGTGTGGGGGTTGGGGTCTTCTCCCAAGGAGCAAGGGACAGGACAAGAGGAAATGGCCTCAGGTTGCTCCAGGAGAGGTTCAGGTTGGCCATGAGGAACAATTCCTGCCCTGGAAGGGTTCCCATGCACTGGCCCAGGCTGCCCAGGCAGGTGGTGGTGGAGGCTCCACCCCTGGAGCTGTTCCAGACCCCTGTGGCTGTGGCACTTGTGGCCATGGTTTGGTGGCCATGGTGGGGTTGGGTTGCTGCTTGGTCTGGGTGACCTTGGAGGCCTTTCCTAAGCCAAACCAATTCTCTGATTCTGTTTGGGGTGAAATCAGCTGCATTTGGTGATCTGCTCTGGTGGTGACCTGCTCCTGGCTGCTGCTGCCTCAGCCTGCCTGCTTCAGATCCCTGTTAGTGGTCCCCTCTCCCGTGGGGACGTCCTGAGTGTCCTGCTCCAGGTCTGATGCTCAGGGTTGTCCAAGGCCTCTGTTGACCCTCCAGTGAGGACAGATCTCCTCTTCCCACCTCTCTGTGCTGGGAGCAGACCTGTTGAGGCACCATCAGAGAGCTCTGTGGGGCTCACCTGCCCACCTCACTTTGGTTTCTCTTCTTCTTCCCACTGCTTTGCACCTTGAGGACAAGAAGAGAGCCCAGAGAGCCCAGCACCAGGCTGTGGTGAGGGGCTGCAGGTGCTGGGTGGGCTTTGGTGCCCATCAATGCCTTTGGGAAGCTTGCCTGGGCCTGAAACATTCCTGCTCTGAGGTGGTCAGGATGAGAGCTGCTTCCAGATCAGTGCCAGTTTGTGCCCAGACATGGTGCCCAGCACGGGAAGGGGTCACATCCTGCCATGGCTTCTCTCCTGCCGTGGTGCAGGGGGAGGTTCTGCTCCTCCCCTGAGCCTGGACACCCTCAGGTCCCCTGCAGGCATCTGCTAGCAGATGGGGACTGAGCCACAGCACACCAGGGACCAAAGCTGCAGGTCTCTGTCCCACAGCTGCCACCCCATGGCGCTGAGGACCTCTGCAGAGGTTTGTGTGCCCACACCTCCTGCCCTGGCCCTGCAGGGAGCCCCGAGGAAGGTTGGGAAGCTCATTAAAGAACCTCAGCAGAAGGTGCAGGAGCTGCAGAACCTCCTGTGGTCAGGTTTCCCCTCTGGCTTGGGGTGAGAACGCAGAGGAGCAGGTTCCTCTCCCCACGGGAGGAGTCTCCCTTCTCCTCCCACCTTCTCCTTCATGCTTGGCCAGCTGAAGCCCTCAGGTGTGTGTCTGGGAGTCTGGGGGCTTGTCCCTTGTCCTTAAGGAGAGCAGAACCCCCTGGGAAGGTGGATGTGTGTGGGAAGTGCTGCAGAGCAGCAGGGATCAAAGGCTCCTGGAGCTGTTGCAGCTGCCTGGGGGTGTCCATGCCCTTGGTGAGGGAGCTGGGAAGCAGCAGTGGCCCAAGGCTGGGATCTGATCTGGGTGTCTGAGGTAGGAGCTGGGCTGGCAGGGGAGGACTCACACCTCCTGCGTGTGGGAACTAATCCTGCTGCTGCCACCTCAGCTCTGCTCTGGCGAGGGGAAAGGAGCTGCTGGCATCTGCCCTCTGCTGCCAGCACGTGTGGGGGAGGCAGGAGAGGAGGTGCTGGAAACTAGAGCAGGGACAGGTTGTCCCCTGGGCTCTGTCTCAGCTTCTCAGCCCATGGCTTCGGGACAAAGGTCACCTCCATAAGGAGCTTCCCAGCCTGGGGTGCTCAGCCCAAGGCTTGGCTGCTGCTGCTGGCAGGGGACTCCCTCCTGGTGCTGCCTGGGTGCTGGTGTCCGACTTTGGAGTCATGGAATAGCTTTCATTGGAAAAGACCTTTGAGACTATGGAGTCCAAGCCCTACCCCAGCACTGCCAGGGCAGCACCAAGCCCTGGCCCTCGGCACCACAGCTGCAGGGCTTGGAAACACCTCCAGGGATGGAGACTCCACCACTGCCCCTGGGCAGCCTGGGCCAGGCCTGCAGAACCCTTCCAGGGCAGAACTTTCTCCTCATGGGTAGCCTGAACCTGCCCTGGGGCACCTCGAGGCCATCTCCTCTTGGCCCATCACTTAGGACAGGAGATCTCAGCCTCCACCTGGCTCCAGCCTCCTCTCAGGCCCTGGCACAGCCCCAGAAGCTCTCCCCTCAGCCTCCTCTCCTCCAGCCTCACCCCCCCCAGCTCCCTCAGCTGCTCCTCCACAGCCTCTCCTCCAGACCCTTCCCCAGCTCCGTTCCCTTCTCTGCCTCTGCTGCAGCTCCTCAATGCCCTCCTGGCACTCAGGTGCCCAACCCTGCCCCCCAGCACTCCAGCTGTGCCCCCCCCAGTGCCCACTGCAGGGGCACAATTCCTGCCCTGCTCCTGTGAAGAACATCCAGGGAGCATCTCTGCCACCAGCACTTTGCTCCTGGTGCCTTGTCCAGCCTGGGAAGCTCTGGAACATCCTGGAGGCTCAGCCTTGGGGTGCAGGAAGGATCTGGGTGGAAGCCCCAAGTGTGCCAGTGAGGTTTTCCCACCACACCGTGGTGGGGCAGGACTGGATGGGTGTAGCAGGGCACGTTGCTGGCCCAGGAGCTGCTTTCTTGGGCAAGCACCTTGGCTGGAAGCGAGCCAGGAGCTGCGCCAGGAGCTGCTGGTGGAGCCACCCTGGGAACTCCCAGCAGCTCCACTCTCTCCAGCTGGACTCCAGTTGGGCTCCAACTGGTTCCTTGGGATTCTCAGCAGAGCTGCAGATTGTGTAACCCAGGGAGGTGCAACCTCCACCTTCTTTCCCCTAGCCAGAGCTGGGTTCAGGATGCTTCCCTCCCCTCCTCACCCTGACCATGGCCTCACCAGGAGCTGGCAAATCCAAGCCCTGGGTTGGGGAGGGGTTCCAGGTAGGACCGGAGTGTGCAGGACAGTGGCTGCCAGAGAGGGGTTTGGGCTTCACTGCTCCCTGCCATACAACTTCCCTGGGGCTGAGCATCCTCCAGCTCCATGCATCATAGAATCAGCTGGAGGAGAGCTTCAGCTAGAACCATCTGGCTGGAGGAGAGCTTCAGATCATCAGTCCAAGGTGTCCCTGGCCACAGCAGAGGGGTTGGAATGGGAGGACCTTTGAGGTCCCTTCCAACCCAAACTGTTCTGTGATCTCCCTGGACACAGCTCTCTGACCATGGCCCTCAGCTCCTCACTCATTGACTCCACCACTAATCTAAGCACCCCTTGGCCACCAAACCCCAGCCCCAAGTGCCATGGCCACAGGTTTCTTGAGCACCTCTTTGGGCAGCCTGTTCCAATCCCTGATGACTCTTCTGGTGAAGAGATTTTCCCTCCTATCTCGTCCTGGTGCAGCTTAAGGATTCATAGCAGCATGGAATGGTTTGGGTTGGAAGAGACCTTGGAGATGATCCAGTTCCAACCCCCTTCCATGGCCAGGGGCAGCTTGGGCTCGATGATCTGAAGGTCCAAGCAGATGATCCAAGGAGCTGCAGGATTCACAGCCTGAAGGGGATTTTGCCGGCAGGGAACAGCCAAACTCAGGGCCCCCCTTTGGCAGCCACCCTCCTGCACATCCCAGTGCACTGCCACCAGCCCAGGTCACTCAAGGCCTCATCCAGCCTGGTCTTAAGCACCTCCAGGGAGAGGATTTCCATGACCTCCAGGAGGAAAAGTTCTCCTTTTTCTGCAGAGGAACCCAAATTTGCATGCAGGTAGGTAAGGAAAAAAGCCACCCCAAAACCTACAGGTGAAGAGGTTCAGAGCTGAAACTGCTTCCCCAAGCCTCTCCCAGAAGCTTCTCCAATTAAAGGGATAATTATGGAGTCATCTTTAATTGTCACCTCCTCAGCTGCAGGTTGTGGTTTGAGGGGGGTGGTGGTGGTGGAAGTTTTATGGTTGTGGAGTTTTCCTTTCAGATAAAGCAGCTCCTGGGCTGGAGGCACCTCCAGACACCTCTGCTCATTACACTAGAAATTAAAAGTGGTTAAGTAATTAGAACTGTTTGTGTTCCAAACAACCTGGGCTGGCTGATGGTTGCTGCTGCAGTGGCTCCACCAAGTGTCACCAGCTCTGGAAGGGTCTCCCCAGCAAGGAGATCCTCCCCCCCCAGCCCTGTGAGGATGCTCAGGAGGTGACCAGGCAGTGCCTGGAAAGCCTGCAGCCCAGGAGGGGCTGGGACCTGCCTTGGCAGCACTGGAGGAGGCTGCCCAGAGAGGTTGTGGAGTTTCCTTCTCTGGAGGCTTTCAGGACCTGCCTGGACCTGCTCCTGTGTGACCTGCCCTGGGTGAATCTGATTTGGGAGTGTGGGGGGGGGGGGTTGGACTCGATCTTCAGGGGTCCCTCCCAAGGAGGTTGGAGTGAGGTGGGGGGTTGGGATTTTCTCCCAAGGAGCAAGGGACAGAACAAGAGGAAATGGCCTCAGGGTGCTCCAGGGGAGGTTCAGGTTGGCCGTGAGGAACAATTTCAGAGCGGTCAGGGCCTGGCCCAGGCTGCCCAGGGAGGAGGTGGTCGAGTCCCCATCCCTGGAGCTGTTCAGAACTCTGTGCCCATGGCACTTGTGGCCATGGTGGGGCTGGGTTGCTGCTTGGACTTGGATGACCTTGGAGGCCTTTCCCAACCCAAACAGTTCCACAGTTCCTCTGGTCCTGTCAGAGCTCCTCGGGCTGCTGCTGGCACCTTTGCCCCTCCGAGGTGCCAGGCAGGGTGAGCAGCCAGGGCAGATGAAGATATTTTGGTCTCTGCCCACCCCTGCCTGTCCCTCCAGGCTCTGAGAAGCTGTCAGAGTGACCTGCAGTGACTCCCAAACCTTCTCAAAAGCATCTCTGAGCCTTCTTTATTGACACAAAGCCTCATTCTACCACCCTGCCAAGCACTGCTGTGCTTGTGAAACAGCCTGGGACAGCCCAAGCCAGAGCTCCTCTCCGGCAGGAGGTTGAACTGGAGTGCACCTGCAGGGTGTGACTGCTCTGTGCTGGAATTCGCCAACCCAGCAGCTGCCAGCAGGCTCCAGGTGAACGAGTTTAGCTCCCAGAAGGGTCTCCCTTGAGGGTGTGACCAGGCCAGAGGCTTTGTGGCTGCTTTGTCACTGCCTGTGAGAGGCTCAGAGAGGTTGGTGACGAATTGACAGCTGCAGCTGAAGGAGAATTTGGTTTGGAGTGGTGATTCCGAGCCCAACAATGGCTTTGTTTTTCTTAGCTCTGGAGGGAGGGCTGGGAGGCAGGAGGTGGTGATGGCAAGGAGCAGAGGGCATCCTTCCAAGCCCCAAACAATGATGAGAACTAAAAAACAGAGGGGGGAAAAAAAAGAAAGAAAAAAAATGTTATCTCCACTCCCCTGCCGCAGACCAACTCCCTGCCTGCATAAAAGGGGCCCTCAGCCACTGCACCCACAGCACTCTCCTCCTCCTCCTCCTCCTCCCGAGCACCACTCTGCTTGGCCCTTCTCTCTTCACCAGCTGCAGAGCCCTCACCATGTCTCGCCAGTCCTGTGGCCTGGGCAAGGGCTTCAGCTCCAGCTCCGCTTGCTTCGGAGGGAGGAACAAAGTCTCCTTCAGCTGCGTGCCCCGGGGCGGGAGCAGAGGAGCTGGCAGCGCTGGGGGCTTCGGCAGCAGGAGCCTCTACTGCCTGGGAGGGAGCAAAAGCACCTCCCTGGCAGGATTCGGTGCTGCTGCTGTCTGCAGAGGCTTCGGGGCTGGTGGCCAAGGAGGCTTCGGCTACGGTGCCGGGGCAGGATTCGGTGGAGGCTGTGGGGCTGGGGCTGGCTTTGGTGGGGGCCTCGGTGGCTTTGGTGCGGGATTGGACGGTCAGGGATTCCCCCCGTGCCCCCCGGGGGGTATCAGGGAGGTGACCATCAACCAGAGCCTGCTGGCCCCGCTCAACCTGGAGATCGACCCCGAGATCCAGAGGGTGAGGACGCAGGAGAGGGAGGAGATCAAGCAGCTCAACGACAAATTCGCCTCCTTCATCGACAAGGTGAGAGTGGCTCTGGCCTGGGGGGCTGGGAGGTGGGGCCTGAGCTCCACTTGCTCTGGCACTGCTCACCCCCAACGACCCCTGAGGATAGGGAGGTGGTGGCTGGAGAAGTGATTTTCCCCAAGGTTTGGGGGGGGAACAAGGAGTAGGATCTTGGGTTCTCAAGACCACGATGCTGGTGCTGAGCTGTGGGACCATGGAGCCAGCAGAGCAAGCTCAGAAGGGTCTCTGCACATCCATGGTCTGAAGGATTGTTTTGGGTCCATTTCTGAGGAGAGGATGCCAGAGCTGTGAGGTTCATTGTGCTTCTGCTTAGAGACTGAGATTGGAGAGGGGATGTGACTCTCCTTTGCCTCCTCAGCCCAGAGCTGTGGTCCCATAGGATCTTTGGTGGAATCATACTGGACCATGGAGCAAGCAGAACAAGCTCAGAAGGGTCTCTGCTGGTGGCCTCTGCCCGTGGCCTCTGCCCATCCATGGTCTGAAGGATTGGTTTGGGTCCATTTCTGAGGAGAGGATGCCAGAGCTGTGAGGCTCATGTGGCTTCTCCTGCTGAGCCACTGTGAGACTGGAGAAGGGACTTGACCGTCTTTTGCCTCCTCGGCCTAGAGCTGTGGTCCCAACCTGCCCTGGAGCTCAGGGGCAGGGAGGTTAAGTGCATGAAAGAGGGAAAAGAAATGATGGAAAACGTGTGGAAAAATACCCCCCCAAACCTGGGAATTGTCTGACTCTGCTTCTACCCCCCTGGAACCATCCAGGTCAGGTTCCTCGAGCAGCAGAACCGAGTCCTAGACACCAAGTGGAAGCTCCTTCAGGAGCAAGGTGGCACAGGGACAGGTGGCAGGAGCCTTGACCCCTTCTTTGAGACCTACATCAGTGGGCTGAGGAAGCAGCTGGATTTTCTCTCCAGTGAGAAGGTCCAGCTGGAGTCAGAGCTGAAGAGCTTCCAAGACATGGTAGAAGACTTCAAGACCAAGTATGTTGGGGGAGGGCAGTGGTGATGGTTGTGTGGTGACAAAAGTAGAGCTCAAAACTTTGAGCAGGCAGAAAAAAAGACGAATCACTCAAAAAAAAAAAGGCAAATTTGTCCCTGTCTCCACGGGCAGAAGATGTGAAAGGAGTTGGAGAAGTCTCCTTTGGCTGAGCCTGGGTCATGGGAGGAGATTTGTCAAGGTGGTTCTCAGCATGCTGAGACCTGAGCTGTGCTCCTCAGGATCCTCTTCTCTTTGCCTTCCTCTCTCAAGGCTCCATCACCTAATGATTTAATGACCCTAATGAAACAGTTGCTCAACATCTCCTTCATCATCATTTCCTCATGGATTTCCTCATGGATTCCTTCCCAGAGTGTCCTCCATGACTGGAAGCTTGGAGCTTATTTGGGAAGCTGAACTGGGGTTAAGAGATGAGGAAAAAATGAACTCAAACCTGAGCCTTTCCCTGCCTTTATTCAGGGAATTAATTCACTCACTGGAGCTAAAGACCAAGCCTGGAGAGAGGCTTCCACTGAGGGAGCCACAGAGAGTGGAGGGGAAGGCAAATCTGCAACCTCTCAGGACCCAACCTTGCTGCAGCTTGCAAACTGACCTGGGTTTGGAGATCATCTCCACCACGGCAGCTCTGCAGCCATTCCCTGCCGTAACCAGCAGCTGGAAATGGTCCACACCGAGCACCTGAAGGGGTCTTGTAGAAGGAACTGGAGTGGTCAAAGCCACCAGGACTTGGCTTAGGTCAAGATGGGATCCTTCTTTGTGGGCTCTCTTCAGCAGGGTGGTGGAGATAGCAGGAGCCAGGAGTTGCCTGGAAAGGTGAAGTGCTGTTGCTTGGTCATAAATCTCCTCCATGGCAGCTCTATTTTTGCTGCCTTCATCAGTCTGAGGCCAAGTAGCTCTGGTTGCCAGCAGGGGCTGGAGCCAAACCAAGCAGATTCCATCTCCCTGCTTTTCATCAACAGGTATGAGGAGGAAATCAACAAGAGGACAGCAGCAGAGAACGACTTTGTGCTCCTCAAGAAGGTAAAGTCCTCTCCTCTGCCCACCACAGAAGCTGTCTTGCTTCCAGCAGCACCACTTCCTTAGCCCCCACCATAAACCAGCACCTCCAGGGCCAGGAGAGCCAAAGGGGTCCCAGCTGGAGCCATGGCAGGCAGAGGGGTTTCACTTCCCATCTCTGCTGCAGGATGTGGATGGAGTCTACATGGCCAAGGTGGAACTCCAGGCCAAGCTGGACGCTCTGGCAGATGAGATCAACTTCCTGAGGAGTCTTTACGAAGCAGTAAGTGCTCCAGCTGCCCTCAGGAGCTGCAGGAGGGGCTTGTGGTGGTGCTGGCAGAGCTGAAGCCCCAGCTGGTGTGAATTGCAGGAGCTGGCCCAGATGCAGAAGACTGTTTCTGACACCTCTGTGGTGCTCTCCATGGACAACAACCGAAACCTGGACCTGGACAGCATCATTGCTGAGGTCAAAGCCCAGTATGAGGAGATTGCCACCAAGAGCAGAATGGAGGCTGAGTCCTGGTACCGGTGCAAGGTGAGTGCCCCTCGTGGTCCTTGGCCTCACTCGTGTCTGAGGAGGTGGAAGCTTAGACCATGCTGGGACCTGGGGAGTTGCTGGTGATCACCTAGCTAGAGTGCAGCTACCATGGTCCAGTCGTGGAGCTACCATGGTCCAACCATGGAGCTCACCTTGGCTTGCATGGGGTCCCCATGTGCTCCTCTCACTTCTGCCTCCCAGTATGAAGAGCTGCAGGCTACTGCTGGCAAACATGGAGACAGCCTCAAGGACACCAAGGTTGAGATCTCAGAGCTGAACCGCATGATCCAGAGGATTCGAACGGAGATCGAGAGCGTGAAGAAGCAGGTGGGGGCTGGGGGGAAGGAGCAGGTGAAGGTCAGGGGGAAGGAGCAGGTGAAGGTTGAGGGCAAGGAGCAGGTGAGGGTTGGGGGGAAGGAGCAGGTAGGGGTTGAGGGCAAAGAGCAGGTGAGGGTTGGGCTGTTAGGTGTCTCCTGGGAGCTGGGTGTGAGCTCCTGGGGCTGCCCTTAAAGCAAACACTTTGGGGAGAGTCATCACAGGTGGGAGGGAACCTCCCAGCTCGAGGAAGAGCTGAGCCCAGGGGGCCTGAGATGCTGGCTCCATCTCCACCCTGCTGCCCTTTGCCACCATCCCTCCCCTGCCCTGCAGTGTGAGACTCTGCAGAGCTCCATCGCGGACGCTGAGCAGCGCGGGGAGGTTGCCCTCAAGGATGCCAAGGCCAAGCTGTCAGAGCTGGAGGCAGCCCTGCAGAAGGCCAAGCAGGACATGGCCAGGCAGCTGCGCGAGTATCAGGAGCTGATGAACGTCAAACTGGCTCTGGATGTTGAGATTGCAACCTACAGGAAGCTGCTGGAAGGAGAAGAGTGCAGGTGGGTGCTGGGCTCTGGCAGGAGCTTGGTTGCATCCTGCCACAGCAAGGGGCAGAGGGTGGCACATGCCACGTCCTCTGGCAGGGCGTGGATGGTGTCAGCCATGGGTGATGCTCCCACAGCTGCTGGATCCACGAGGCTGTGCTTCAGTGGCTGTGCTTCTACTGAGTTGCTGGTTGGACTTGGTCATCTTAGAGGGCTTTAGCCAACCCCAGCAACTCTGTGATCCCAGGATCCCTGGATCCCAGGTTTCCATGATGCCAAGATTCAGTGGTTCTGTGGTTCCATGGTGCCATAGTTCTAGAGTTACTGACTCCATGTTTCCATGCTTCCATGTCTCCACCATGCCATAGTTCTATGATTCCATGCTCCTGTAATTCCATGATCCCACATTCCCATGATCCTATAATTCCCTAATTCCCTGATCCTGTGCTTCATGCCCACGACCTGCTGAGCCTCCAGCAGCTGGCCCAGCCCAGGTGGACCTGCCGGAGCTCAGCCTCTGTCCCTTTTCCTTGCAGGATGTCCGGGGAGTGCCAGAGCACTGTCAACATCTGTAAGTAGCATTCCCACGGGAACGCGGCGCGGGGGCGCCGCTGCTCCAAACCCTCCTGGTACCATCGGAGGTAACTTTCTGCCTCCTCTTCCTCTCCGCAGCTGTGGTGGGCGGCGGCAGCAGCTCGGCGGGAGGTGGAT
>WAAF01013170.1:0-52188 GCA_013400475.1 Tricholaema leucomelas | reverse complement strand
CACCCCTTCCATGCCAAGGCGATGCCCACGTCCAGCTATTTCAGTTTACTCAGCACCGTCCTTCAGAAGCTGCATGGAGAAGGAAGAGAGGACTGAGAGGACTGCTGGCTGCCAGCCCCTGCTGACGGCTGAGGTGCTCCACAGAGCTTGAGACCAGTTTGCTTCTGCTGGAGGTGCTGCTACAGAGCAGCGNAAAGCAAACACTTTGGGGAGAGTCATCACAGGTGGGAGGGAACCTCCCAGCTCGAGGAAGAGCTGAGCCCAGGGGGCCTGAGATGCTGGCTCCATCTCCACCCTGCTGCCCTTTGCCACCATCCCTCCCCTGCCCTGCAGTGTGAGACTCTGCAGAGCTCCATCGCGGACGCTGAGCAGCGCGGGGAGGTTGCCCTCAAGGATGCCAAGGCCAAGCTGTCAGAGCTGGAGGCAGCCCTGCAGAAGGCCAAGCAGGACATGGCCAGGCAGCTGCGCGAGTATCAGGAGCTGATGAACGTCAAACTGGCTCTGGATGTTGAGATTGCAACCTACAGGAAGCTGCTGGAAGGAGAAGAGTGCAGGTGGGTGCTGGGCTCTGGCAGGAGCTTGGTTGCATCCTGCCACAGCAAGGGGCAGAGGGTGGCACATGCCACGTCCTCTGGCAGGGCGTGGATGGTGTCAGCCATGGGTGATGCTCCCACAGCTGCTGGATCCACGAGGCTGTGCTTCAGTGGCTGTGCTTCTACTGAGTTGCTGGTTGGACTTGGTCATCTTAGAGGGCTTTAGCCAACCCCAGCAACTCTGTGATCCCAGGATCCCTGGATCCCAGGTTTCCATGATGCCAAGATTCAGTGGTTCTGTGGTTCCATGGTGCCATAGTTCTAGAGTTACTGACTCCATGTTTCCATGCTTCCATGTCTCCACCATGCCATAGTTCTATGATTCCATGCTCCTGTAATTCCATGATCCCACATTCCCATGATCCTATAATTCCCTAATTCCCTGATCCTGTGCTTCATGCCCACGACCTGCTGAGCCTCCAGCAGCTGGCCCAGCCCAGGTGGACCTGCCGGAGCTCAGCCTCTGTCCCTTTTCCTTGCAGGATGTCCGGGGAGTGCCAGAGCACTGTCAACATCTGTAAGTAGCATTCCCACGGGAACGCGGCGCGGGGGCGCCGCTGCTCCAAACCCTCCTGGTACCATCGGAGGTAACTTTCTGCCTCCTCTTCCTCTCCGCAGCTGTGGTGGGCGGCGGCAGCAGCTCGGCGGGAGGTGGATACGGCGCTGGACTCTGCCTTCCAGGAGGATTCGGTGCTGGAAGCTGCAGTGCAGTCGGCTCTGGCCTCTGCTACAGCTCGGGAGGGGCTGGATTCGGCGCCGGGGGCGGGTTTGGCTCTCTGGGTGGAGGCTGCAGCTCGGTGGTGGTTGGGGGATCTGGCAGCATCCTGAAGAAGAGCAGCTCCGTGTCGCTCAACCGCAGGGTCTAGGAACGTCAGCCCTGTCCCCCCCCNTACTCAGCACCGTCCTTCAGAAGCTGCATGGAGAAGGAAGAGAGGACTGAGAGGACTGCTGGCTGCCAGCCCCTGCTGACGGCTGAGGTGCTCCACAGAGCTTGAGACCAGTTTGCTTCTGCTGGAGGTGCTGCTACAGAGCAGCGTGGTCCAAGGCTACAGAGCAGCATGGTCCAAGGCTGCAGAGCAGCATGGTCCAGAGCTACAGCGCAGCATGGTCCAGAGCTACAGAGCAGCATGGTCCAGAGCTACAGAGCAGCATGGTCCAGAGCTACAGCGCAGCATGGTCCAGAGCTACAGTGCAGCATGGTCCAAGGCTGCAGAGCAGCATGGTCCAAGGCTACAGAGCAGCATGGTCCAAGGCTACAGTGCAGCATGGTCCAGAGCTACAGTGCAGCATGGTCCAAGGCTGCAGAGCACGGTCCAGAGCTACAGTGCAGCATGGTCCAGAGCTACAGAGCAGCATGGTCCAAGGCTACAAAGCAACTGATCCAAGGCTGCAGAGCAGCATGGTCCAAGAGAATGGCATCCTACCAGCACTGGGTGGAGTGGCCTGGTCCATGTGGGATGCTCAGAGAGCTGAGGTCCTGTGAAGCCTGCAGAAAGCTTTGACTTCTTCCATCAAGATCCATCCTGTGGAGCAATCTCAGTGGGTGCTACTCATCAGCCAGGGCTGGAGCTCCAAACCAACAACCTCCTGCTGGTGACCAGTCCCAGCTGAGGACATTTCTTACCCCTCTGGACTCTGGGTTGGGTTTTTTGGTCCAGTCTAACCCCTGTTCTTTAGAAGCTGCTGGGAAAATGTTTGGTTCTGCTGAGGGTTCAGCTTCTCTTTGTGCTGCTGGGAACCATGGTGCTTGTTTGCTTCAGCCTTTCTCCTTCGGCAGGGTGGCATCACCCAATAAACACTAGAGGCAGTAACCTGGTGTGGTTTGCTCTCTGACCAAAGAGTTTCGTGTTGCAACAGGACTGCTCTGGGGCTGAGAGCTGGCAGCCTTGCCTGGCTTTCTCCTGCCCTTTGAAGTCTGCAGTTGGAGGAACCAAAGTGAATCTGCAAGCCCAGCTCCTGTGCTCACCCCCTTCTCCCTCCAGATCTGGTGGTTCAGCAGCCTGGCAGGAGGGCAAAGGAGGACCTGCAAGGCTGAGGGGGTGGAACAATTAATCATAGAATGCATTGGGTTGAAGGGACCCTCAAAGGTTATCCTGTCCAAGCCTCCCTGCAGTGAGCAGGGACAGCCTCAGCTAGTGCAGGCTGCTCAGAGCCACATCCTAGTTGACCTTGAATGCCTCCAGGGATGGGGTCTCCACCACAGGGTCACAGGCTGTTAGGAGCTGGAAGGGCCCTCTATGGATCATCAAGTCCAACCCCCCTGCCAGAGCAGGACCATAGAATCCAGCCCAGGTTGCACAGGAGCACATCCAGATGGGTCTTGGAAACCTCCAAGAAGTTCTCTCTCCTTTTTGCCTCTCTGGGCAGCCTGTGCCAATGTTTCACCACCCTCATGGTGCAGAACTTCCTTCTGATGTCCAACCTCAATGCCCCCTGCTCCAGTTCCAAACTGTTGCCCCTTGTCCTGTCACCAGAGGCCCCTGAGGACAGCCTCCCCTCAGCTGTCTTTGAGGTCCCCTTCAGGTACTGAAATGCTGCTGTGAGGTGTCCCCAGGTCAGGCTGGGTCAGGCTGAGTGTGAGGCTCTTATCCCTGGATCCCAGCATGGTGAGGTGGGAAGGGAGCTCTGGAGCTCACCCAGTCCAACCCCAGCTGGCTCCAGCATTACACCCATGGCACCTTCCCCAGGGGCACAAAGGCTGAGGGGAGGTTGGGAAGCTCTCCAGAGCAGGAAGCTCCACAGCCTCTCTGGGCAGCCTGCTCCAGGCCTCCAGCACCCTCACACCAAAGAGGTTTCTCCTGATGGAACCTCCTGGGATCCAGGTTGTGCCTGATGCCTCTTGTCCTGCCCCTGCCCCAGCCCAGCTGAGCCTGTGGAGCACACAGGATGGGCCTTGGTGCCACTGCTGGCAGTGTGGCAGGAGGGAAAGGGGCAGCTGGGCTGAACCTGGGTGCTCTTCTTTGTCCTTCTGCTGGCTCCCCTGGGGTGCCAGAGGCAGGTGGCTCCCCTGGGGCAGAGCAGGCTGCAGGACTTAGCTGATGTCAGGAGACCATTCCCTGCTCCTTTCTTTTCCCAAGCCCTTTTCCTTGCCAGCTTGGGACATTCCCCACCTAGCCCACTTCTGCCTGACCACTGCCTCCAAGCCTCCCACTTCTCTCACCCATGCTTCTCTGCCCTCCAAGGAGGTCCCATTGCTGTGGTGCCCACATGGCAACGACACAGCAGAACGCTGAGTGCTTTGGGAGCATCCCAGGAGGAGTGGTATGGAAGAAGGACCTGATGAGGTCTTTTCCAGCCTTGATGGTTCCCTACTTTTAAGGACTGGTCACCACCACCCCTCCAGCTAACCCAGAGCTCATTCCTCAGCCTCCCTGCTGCTGGAGCCAGCTCTGCAGCTTTTAGCCTTGCCTGGGCTGGTCAAGGCTTCGTGGGTTTGCCTTCGAGGCATCTGCAGAAGGCAACAGGGACCATGGGAAAAGGAAACTCTCAGCTGCCTCTTAAGCTCCACCAACCCAGGGCAACAGAATCATTTTGATGAGCCAAAGCCTCTCCTGGTGTGGTTTGACCTCTTGCTCAGGAGACCTTGAGTCACATCCCTGGTCAACCGCAGACTCCACTCTGCTCCCCAGGTGACTCATCCCATTCACCCCAGTTTGGAATGTCACCAGGCTGCCAGCGAAGGCGTGGAGCTGCTTGGCTGAGGAGAAGCTTTGGGCTGCAGAGAGTTGTAAAAGGGACCTGAGCTGGTGCTGAATGAAAAGTCATCAACTTCCCTTGGAGTCACCTGGCTCTGTGTAAACTTCCCTGCAGCTCAGCCCAGAGCAGCTTGGTGGAGGAGGCAAAAGGCTTCCAGATGTGCACCCAGGGCTGGAGCAGCACCCAGGAGACACCAAGGAGCTAAACCCAAGAGACATTGAGAAGCCCTCACCTTTTGTTCTTGTCCTTGCACCACTGATCAGGAGAAAATGCTCCTGGGATGGACCAAGATATGGCCTAATCTATGGACTCATTGGACTGCTGAGAGTGGAAGAGAGCTTTGAGGTGATTGAGTCCAAGCACTGCTGAGGGTGGAAGAGACTTTGAGGTGATCAAGTCACAGAATCACAGAATTCCTTAGATTGGAAAAGACCTCCAGGATCATGGAGTCCAACCATTAGTTTCATGCTGCTAAGTCCTTGACCAAACCAAATCCCTCAGCACATCTCATCACTAGGAATTGCTATGGTTGGAGAGGTCCACCAGGATAGTCCAGTCCAACCTTCATCCCAGCAGCCTTCATCACCAGACCATAGCCTGAAGCACCACAGCCACTCTCCTTTTAAACACCTCCAGGGATGGTGACTCCACCACCTCCCTGGGCAGCCTGTGCCAGTGCCTGACCCCCTGCTCAGGAAAGAACTTCCTCCCAACAGCCAACCTAAACCAACCTGGTGCAGCTTGAGGCCATTTCCTCTTATCCTAGCATTAGTAACAGGGGAGCAGAGACCAGCTCCAGCCTCACTGCAACCTCCTGTTAGGTAGTTGTAGAGGGCAATAAGGTCCCCTCTCAGCCTCCTCTTCCCCAGACTAAGCACCCCCAGCTGCCTCAGTCACTCCTCACAGGTCCTATTTGCCAGAGCTCTCCCCAGCCTCATTGCCATTCTCTGCCCTGCTCCAGCACCTCAGTGTCCCTCCTGTGCTGTGGTGACCCAAACTGGGCACAGGACTCGAGGTATGATCTCAGGAGTGCTGAGTACAGGGCATGAGCACCTCACTTCTCCAGCTGCTCACACCATTGCTGATCCAGGCCAGGAGGCTGTTGGCCTTCTTGGCCACCTGGGCACACTGCTGGCTGATGTTCAGCTGCTGCCCACCAACACCTCCAGGTCCTTTTCCTCCAGGCAGCTCTCCAGACACTGCTACCCCAGCCTGTAGGGCTGCTGAGGGGTCATTGTGGCCAAAGTGCCTGACCTGGCACTTGGCCTTGTTAAACCTTCTGCCACTGGCCTCAGCCCATGGCTCCAGCCTGTCCAATCCCTCTGCAGGGCCTTCCTACCCTCAGCAGATTGACACTTCTGCTCCATTTGGTGTCATCTGCAAACCTGCTGAGGGTGCACTTGGAGTCTTCACCCAGGTCATTGATGAGGAGATTAAACAAGACTGGCCCCAAAACTGAGCCCTGAGAGGCTCCACTTGTGGCTGGTTGCCAACTGGATTTAAGCCCAAGTCCAGGCACTGCTGAGGGTGGAAGAGACTTTGAGGTGATTAAGGCCAAGCACTGAAGCCCTGAAGCTGCTTCTGAGAGAAGCAGGAACATCTGAGGTGGCTTCAGGGAGTGGGTTGAAAAGAGCCCTCCAAGCTCATCCTTGTCCACCCCTGCAGGCAGCAGGGACAGCTCCAGCTCCAGCAGGTTGCTCAGAGCCTCACCAGACCTGACCCTCAGCTCCATCCTGGACTAAGATCCCCTGGGAAAGGGCAGTGAAACCTCCCAGGGTTTGATGGGAATTTGGGGAATTCGATGACTGTTTGAGCTCCATTTCTGGTCTTGGAGAGAGGATTCCTGAGGTTGAAAGTTGGAAGGCTTTGGATGATCCTTGACCTCATTCCAGGCTTAAGCAGCTTTTCCCAATTCCTGATTGGTAATTTTAATGGAAATCCTGGAATTGTGGAACCAGTCACAGAGTCATGGAATCATAAACCCCCAGAAGTGTGGAATCAAAGGATCATAGAATCATGGGATTAGAGAATCATGGAATCACAGAGCATTAGAATCATGGGATTAGAGAATCATGGAATCAGAGAGCCATGGAATCACAGAACCTTGGAATCATGGGATTAGAGAGCCATGGAATCACAGAACCTTAGAATCATGGGATTAGAGAATCATGGGATCATGGAATTAGAGAGCCATGGAATCACAGAACCATAGCATGGCAGAACAGAACCATGGAGTCATGGAGTCATGGAATCATGGAGTCCCAGCACTGTGGAATCCCAGACCAGTTGGGGTTGGAAGGGACCTCTAAAGGCACAAGGCTCCCCCAGTCCCAGGCTGCTGCTGCCCTGGGGCTGGCTGCTACTGTTGATGCCCAAATCCCAGAGTGATTTCCTAAGCCTGGCTGGAGCCAGGGCTGTGACTCACCCCCCTGAGTTATCTAACCACAGGCTCTGGGGACCTGAGCCCTGTGCTGACTGAAGGCAGCACCACCCAGCAGGGATGGGAACCTGCAAACCCTCTGAGCTCTTGGTCCCACCCACAGAGAAGGAGACAAAAACCCAACCGACCCCTCCCAGAACAACCTCCCAGCTGCTGGGGGAGGGAAGGCTTCACTCCAGCCCCGTGGGGCTGCAGCTGCAAACCCTCAGCATCTCCTGGATCTCCTGGTGGGGGAATCTGCTTGGCTGATAGATCAGGAGGGGAGCATGGGCACGGCGTGGGTCCATGGAGGTGCTGCCAGGTCCTGCCTGGGATTTCCTTCTCCTCTAGATGGGCAGAGCTGCTGAGACACAGCTCCTGCCTTCACCAGGAGGGCATCAGGTGTCTGTAGGTAGCTCCTGCCTTCACCTAAGGGGATTTCAGGTCTTCGCCAAGTCTTCTGTCCCATGGCTGCACTGGTGTTTGAGGTTGTCAGAACCTCCCAGCCTGGGCAAGTCTTTCCCCAACACTGGCATTTAGGAGCCAAAGGCTTGCCAAAGACCCACAAGCCATGGGAGACCTTCTCAGGATACTTATTCATTGTATACAAACCATTCTGTATAACCACACAGAAGCTCTGAACCCCTCAACCCCCAAATCCCAGCATGGTGAGGTGGGAAGGGACCTCTGGAGCTCACCCAGTCCAATCCCCCCTGCCCTAGCAGGGCACCCACAGCAGCTTGCTCAGGGGCACAATGCCCAGGATGGGTTGGAAGCTCTCCAGAGAAGGAGCCTCCACAGCCTCTCTGGGCAGCCTGCTCCAGGCCTCCAGCACCCTCCTACCAGACAAGGTTCTCCTCCTGCTCAGATGGCACCTCCTAGGTTCCACTTTGTGCCCCTTGTCCTGGCTCAGGGCACCACTAAGAGTCTGTGCCCACTCTTCTGATCCCCACCCTTTGGCTACTGATCAGCCCTGACAAGACCCCCAGTAAGAGACTCCCAAACTCCCCCATTCCAACTTCCCCATCCCTTCAACCTCCACTGGTGCTGGTGCTGGAGGTGTGATGAGCAAGCCAGGCAGGGACATTGTGTCCTTGGTGCAAGCTGCAGCCCAGCCACAGGCTGTGGTCCCTCAGCACTTCTGAAATGGGTGAGAGATTCAGAGGTGTTTAAACATCTGAAGACAGCAAAGGAGTCACTGCTAGCTTGGCTCTTTGGGAAGCACTTCTCTGCCTGTGTCCTGGGAACATGGCCAGAGAGTCAGCAGCATGGTGGAGATGCCTCCAGAAGTCATAGAAGATGGTGTAAGGTTTGTGACGTCAGGAGCTCAGCAGGGATGGGCACAAGGGAAAAGTTCTCCTCTGAGGCTGCTGCAGGCCTGGAGCAGGCTGCCCAGAGAGGTTGTGGAGTCTCCTCTGGATGCATTCCTGGGTGCCCTGTCCTGAGTGTCCTGCTCTGGCAGGGTGGGGTTGGTCTGGATGCTCTCCAGAGGTCCCTTCTAACCCTTAACCTTTCCTGATTCTCTGATTTCAGAAGGTTCCAGGTCCTGCTCTGCAGGGGAGGCCTCACTGAGTGCCTTTGTCTGCCAGAAAGAGATTTGCATGGAAGTGCTGAAGTGAGGCAGGAGCTGAATCCCTGCACTGCCTCTGGAGAAGGTTCCCTGCCCTCTCTCCTCCTCATTCCCAGGGCTCAACTGAGCCCTCCCCAGCATCTCTGCCTGGCTGACTGCACTGGTGACCAGATTCGTTGTGTGGGCAGTGACACTTCCATGCCTCCTGCTCTCTGTCTCTTCTCAGAGCTGCCCATGGGTGTCCCCTCCCTGCAGGTGTTCAAGGCACAGGTTGGATGAGGCCTTAAGCAACCTTGGGCTGGTGGGAGGTGTCCCTGACCACAGCAGGGAGGTTGGAACTGGCTGAGCTTTGAGGTCCCTTCCAACCCAACCCATTCCATGGTTCTGTGGTCTACCCACACTTGCCAAACAGAGAATCACAGAGTGGAGGGGTCTGGAAGGGGCCTCCAGGGATCATCCAGTCCAACCCCCTGCCAGAGCAGGTCACACAGAAACTCACCTAGGTGGAGCTTGAAAGCATCCAGAGAAGGAGACTCCACAACCTCTCCGGGCAGCCTGCTCCAGGCCTGCAGCACCCTCACACCAAAGAACTTTCTCCTCAGTCCCATCCCAGCTGAGCTCCTGATGTCCTCTCTGCCTCTCCTTGTGGCTTTAGATCTCAAACACTGGAGGGCTCTGCCCAGGGCAGTGGTGGAATGCCCATCCCTGGAGGTGTTCGAGCAGCATTGTGGACTTAGGTGCTTAGGGACATGGTTTAGCTTTGACCCTTTTTTGGGCTGGATGATCTTAAAGGTCTCTTCCAACCAGCCAGATTCAGCCATTCAGAAGATCCCAGAGGGTTTTCCTGTCTGTGATAGTTGTGGTGTTTCTTCACTGCTGCTGGCAAGAAGACACCAAGCCTCAGAGCAGGAGCTTGGTCCAACAGCAAATGAATTTCCAGTGCCAACCCTGTCTCCGGTGTCTCCTTCTGCTTTTAGTTCTCCAGAAGCCTCAGAGCCTCATCAAAATGCAATTTGCTGAGCCCTGGCTCTAGATTGAGAAATGACTTCTCCAAGCCAAAGGCAATTTTCCATCTAAAAAGAAGAAGAGGGAGGGTGCAGCTTAGGTGTGTTTGAGGAGTTGTGAAAGCTCTGCTGCACCTTGGCAGGAAGGAGGCTTGGAGCTTGCCTGCCATGGGGCTTTGGAGTGAGAGATCAAAACAAAGATAGAGAGGAGCAGGGAAACAAATCAGAGTGGATGAAAGGTGGAGTGGGATAACAAAAAAACCCTGAACCAAATCCAAAACACACCAGGGGGGGACCTGATCCCTGGGGAGGCTGCTGGAGCTGCCGGGGCCGGAGGCCGCCTGGCTGCCGAGCGCGGCCCCTGGGTAGCCACACGTGTGGCAGCTCTCCGGCTCCTGGGTGTGTTCCTGGGGAGGGTCAAGTGTTTGGCAAATTGGAGATGAAAATCTCTAAACCACGCCAGGCTGATGAAGACAGCAACTGTCTCCTCCTCAACGCCCATGCAAACCCAGCCCACCTGCAGGGATGGATAAAAGAGAGCATCTCCTGCCCTCCAGCCAGAGGGACTCAACTTCCCTTCTCCTCGCCACACATCTCTGAGCCTCTTCCTCGCCTGCTGCGGTTGTTGACTCCTCTCTGCCCTGCCAGCTGCGGCCATGTCTCGGCAGTCTGTCTGCAGAAGCTTTGGAGGAGGGAGTAGAAGGGGCTACAGTTCTTGCTCTGCCATCGCTGGTGGCTTTGGAGGAGGTGGCAGCAGAAGCAGGAGCAGCTACAGCTCCTTCTCTATGTCCAGGGGCTTTGGAGGTGGAGGACGCTGCGGTGGCTTTAGCAGCAAGAGCCTCCACAGCATAGGAGGCAGTGGAAGGATCTCCATGGGTGGATGTTACGGTGGCGGAGGCTATGGAGGCAGGATGGGAGGCTTTGGTGGAGGCTACGGAGGAGGAATGGGCAGCTTTGGTGGAGGGATGGGTGGTGGAGGAATGGGAGGCTTTGGAGGGATGGGGAGCTACGGAGGAGGAATGTGTGGTTACGGAGGAGGAATGGGTGGTGGAGGAATGGGCGGCTTTGGCGGGCCAGGCTTTGGCATGGCAGGCTTTGGTGGGCCTGGCAGAGGTGGCCCTGGCATCCAGCCAGTGCAGATCGACTCAACCCTCCTCCAGCCAGTCCATGTTGAGATCGACCCCCAGATCCAGCAGGTCAAAAACCAGGAGAAGGAGCAGATCAAGACTCTCAACAATCAGTTTGCCTCTTTCATCGATAAGGTGAGAGGGTTGGGTTGTGGATGCCGAAGGGTCTGAGCCAGGAGGACCTTTCCAAGCTCTGCACTGAACTCCTCTTTGAGGGAAATATAGAGAGGATGAGAAGCCTGAGAAGAGCCTTTTCATTAAGAGCTGCTAGAGAGGAGATGAGAATCTCTTCTCCAGGAGATCAAAGCTCTGTCTCCAGGGCTTTAACTCAGCCTGTTGCACCAGGCTCAGCTAATAGGTGACTTGCAAGCAGGTTTAACACCTCCAAGCATCTGCAGGTTTCAGGCTCAGATCTTCCCTCCTGAACCTTCTCTTCTCAAACTCTCTCCCATGTAAATCTTTGCCACCAGCAGTTTTGTCCTCTTGGGTTTCAAAGAGCAGAAACCCAGGCTAGGTCTGGACATGAAGTAGGTAGTCTGGTCTTGACTACACTGCCTGTGGTGGGAATGGACTGGGAGCTGGCAGCTCTATTTCAAAGCTCCTTTGATGACTGAAGGTGATGGGATGAGGAGAATTGTCCTCCTCTTCCCCTCAGCTTGGAGTTTAGGTGACAGCAGAACATTGACTAGTTGTCTCATGGGCAACCAGGACCATCAGCAGACTCATTTCACGTGGTGCAAGCTGCCTCAGCTGCTGCTCCCCACCTGATGGTGGATCCCACATGGTTTGGCTTTCAGGTCCGCTTCCTGGAGCAACAGAACAAGGTCCTCTCCACCAAGTGGGAGCTCCTCCAGCAGCAGGGTCCTACAGGGCCCAGGAAGAACCTCGATGTCATCTTTGAAAACTACATCCAGAACCTGAGGAGGCAGCTGGACTCAATCCTGGCACAGAGGAGCCAGCTGGAGTCGGAGCTGCAGAGCATGCAGCAGTATGTGGAGGAGTTCAAGAGCAAGTGAGTGTGGTGAGGGCATCTCAGGAGGCTTGGTCGCTCCTTTTCTTCACCCAGCAGCTCTGCAGTGATGATGGATTTGGCTTTTTCCCTCTTCTGTTCTCTTGGATTTGACACTTTTGGTTTCTCCAGCGTGGCCTGAGGGCAAGAACGCTGAGGAAACTCAATGTGTGCTTTCCCTCTCCTAGGTATGAGGAAGAGATCAACAGGAGAACATCTGCTGAGAACGAGTTTGTGGTGCTGAAGAAGGTGAGTCACAGGCACTACAAAGGCCTGGCTGGAAGATCAGGCTTCATCTGTGCTTGGAGGGGACTCTCTCCTCAGCAGGAACCTGCAGGGACTCCGGGAGTCGTTGGGCTGCTGTTTGAAGTCCCTTGGTGCTCGTTTGCATGCCTGAGTAGCACCATCAGAGCCCTCAGCACCAGGCTCTCATCTCCATCACCCCGAAGGGCTTCCAAGAGGAAATGAAACTTCCCTCTGATCTCTCTTTAGGATGTGGACTCTGCCTACATGACTAAAGTAGAGCTGGAAGCCAAGGTGGGAGCTCTGACCGATGAGATCAACTTCCTGAGGTGCATCTATGAGGAGGTAAGAGCTGCCCAGGGAGCTGTGAGGTGGCCAAAGGCAGTGAGGTCAGAGTGGGCACTCACATGGGTTTGGTCTGGAGAAGCTGCCTGAGCTTGTGGCTCTTTGCTCTGCTCCTCTGATGCTCAGGTTGTGTCATGTCTTGATTGTAGGAACTGGCTCAGATGCAGACCATCAGCAGGGACCTGTCTGTGGTGGTGTCCATGGACAACAATCGCCACCTGGACCTGGACAGCATCATTGAGGAGGTCAGGCGCCAGTACGAGCAGATCGCCCAGACCAGCAGAGCTGAGGCTGAGGCTTGGTACCAGAGCCAGGTGAGTTTGGAAGCTGTGGAGGACCCCTTGGGGATGGCTGAACCCTGTAGCTAGTAGATGGGAGACCTCCTGACGCTAACAGTGCTGCAGCTCATGCAAAGAATTCCCAGGAGGAATCCTGTTGCTTTGGAGGGATCTGACTCACTGTTTGCAAGGTGGTCAGGATCTCACCTGGCTGCATGGTACAAGCCTGGCCAAAAGATGGCCAAAGCCTCAGCTAGAACATCCCTGCCCAGAGTAGCTTTCCAGGAGCCAAGGGGTGTCTGTTAGCATTGCTAAGGTCTACTTCAACCTTCAAACCCAACAACCTAGTCCAAGAAGCTCTTTTCCCTTATCTGGACACTCATGGCCCACCTGATAGGTCCAGCACAGGAGCTGTGTCTCTGTTGACCCAGCTGGTCTAGGTGCCAGGGATGCCTCACTGAAGGTTTGCTTTGTCTCGGTGCCCCCAGTATGAGCAGCTGCAGAGCACAGCTGGCAGGCATGGGGACAGCCTCCGCAACACCAAGATAGAGATCCAAGAGCTGACCAGGAACGTCCAGAGGCTGCGAGCTGAGATTGAGAACATCAAGAAGCAGGTAGGGGTTGGTGAGCACCTCACAGGATGCTGGCATCAGCCTGGCCCACAAATGAGTGTGGGGCAGAAATGGTTTCTTCAACCACCTCTTGTTCACTTCATGTAGATGTTCCTTTCCCCCACCCTCCTCCACCTTTGACTCCCCCACGTGGGGCTAAAATGGCAGAATGAGAGCTGAGGAGGTCACTTCCTTCTTCCCCAGAACAACCAGCTGCAGGCAGCTATTGCTGAGGCTGAGGAGCGGGGTGAGATGGCCCTGAAGGATGCCAGGATCAAACTGGAAGAGATGGAAAATGCCCTGAGCAAAGACAAGGAGGAGCTGGCTCGGCTGCTGAAGGAGTACCAGGAGCTGCTCAATGTCAAGATTGCACTGGACGTTGAGATTGCCATGTACAGGAAGCTGCTGGAGGGAGAGGAGAACAGGTGAGACCTTCTGAGCCAGCCTGGGCTCAGCAGGTGCCTGGGGGGGAACAGGATTTGAGAGGGTTGATTTGGGCTGTGCTGGGCACCTTGAGTGCCAACACTGAGCGTTTAATCTCAACCCAAGTCTTGGCATCCTGGGTGACACTTGGCGTGGGCAGGGCTAGTCCTTGACATGGTGGGCAGGGTTGTGGTGGTAATCTCTGCCACTTCATGTCTGGGACATGTAAGGTCCTTTGTGAATCTCAAACCTGGAAGAACCTCATCCTGCAGATTGGCAACTAATTTGGTGACACCAAATTTGCAATGAGGGTGAGAGAGGAAAATGGATTGATAAGGAGAGCAGAGGTGCCAGGTTTGATAAGGAGAGCAGAGGTGCCAGGTTTGATGTCTCTTGCGTTGGGTAACTCAAGTGTCCCAATTTCCCTCCAGGCTGTGCAACGATGGAATGTCCAACGTCAATGTCTGTAAGTATCTCCCCCCCTTCCCTTGGGAAAGAGGAGAGAGCAGAGAAATCCTCTCTTTGGAGCGGGACGGCAGCAGCGGGCAGCGGGGACGTAACCTGTGCTTGCCTTGCAGCTGTGGTAGGCAGGACCAGCATCTCCGGAGGCAGAGGAGGCAGGGGAGGAGGCTTCGGGGGCGGCAGCGGCACGGGAGGAGGCTTCGGCGGAGGCAGCTGCGGCATGGGAGGAGGCTTCGGCGGAGGCAGCTGCGGCATGGGAGGAGGAGGAGGCAGCTTCGGAGGGGGCAGCCTGGGCGGCAGCTGCGGCATGGGGGGAGCGATGTACGGCGGAGGCTTCTCGTCGGGCAGCGGCAGGATCTGCGGCACCGGCGGGGGCACCTTCAGCTCCGGCGGGGGCTCGTCCTCCGTGCGCAGATGCGTGACCACCACCTCGGTCAAGTCGTCCGGAGTGCGGTTCTGAGCCCCGCGGGCGGCGTGCGGCAGAAAAAGAAGCAGCTCCTCTCTTCCCCCAGCAGCAGCTCTGCCTCCTCGCCTCCTGCCACCACATGAACTGTGTCCCCCCCGACCCACCGCATCCTCTGCGCTTGGTGCCCGCACGGGAGCCTCGCGGCCGTGCCCTGTGCCCTTTCTGCAGCCCTGGCGAGCTGCTCCTTAGCTGCTGCAGAGGCTGCCGTGCGGAGCTGCAGCCCGGAGAGCTGGTGCCCGGGAGGGGACCTTCTGCCTTCGCTGCTGTCTTGTACATTTGCGGCTGCCCCGTGGCAATCGTGTAGAGAAGTCCTCTTGGCTCCTCTGGCCTCAGCTCCCTGCCTCCACGGCCGTGTCCCTGGGCTGCTCCTGCAGGCAGTGCCTCCCGCTGCTGCCTTTGGCTCAGGGGAGGTGTGGAGCAGTGCGGCCTGGTGCCCGAGGAGGCAACATCCTCTGGGCAGGTGGCCTAAGGGATTGGCTGTGCCAGGCTGGAGCAGCTGGCAGCTTTGCTGCCCTGCTAGCCCCGGGGCTGCTGGGAGCAGGAGCTGTCCGCGGAGCCCTGGCTGCCAGTGCTGCCTGGTCCTGCTGTCCTGCTCCCCTCTGGCATCACCTCCCAGCCACCTGGACTTGCTCTCAGGAGAGCCCTGCTTGCTGCCCAGTGCCAGCCCCCTGTGCCATGGGATGAGATGTGCTGTGTCCACCTCCCCTCCTCCCCTGTCTGTGCCATCCTCTCCTTCCTCCTCCTCGGCATGTTGCCATTCTCAATAAACTGCAGAGAACATTCCCAGGGTCTTTGTGTCTTGCCTGTGGAGGCCACTTGTAGGCAAGGGACAGCAACTTGGTGGGAAGCTTCGGGTTGTTCTTCTGGTCAGTGTGTCCTGACTGAGCTGTCAGGGAACTGAATGGGTGGTGGAGAGTGCCAGGCAAGTGTCCAAGCATGAGTGATGCCTCTTGACTCTTCTCACTCATTGTAGTGCCCCAAAATCCCAAGCCCAGCCTGGAGCAGTGGGGGTTGGACGTTCCAAGTCAACCAACCTGCAGTAATTCAGCCTAACCTGGAAGATCCACCCTGGAATTCTTGAGGTTGTCAATGAAGGAACTGAATGAGCTGAGACCCCCTCATGACCTTCTCTTCTGATCACCTCCAGGCAGAGCAGCCCTCGCAGTGCGGCAATGCTCTGTGGGAGCAGTGGTGGAGGGGCAGGTTTAGAGCTGCCTGTGAGTGTGGAGGTGGAGTTTGGCCAAACACCTCCTGGTGTACAAGAAAGCCACAGCCAAGGTGCACAGCTCAGCACCCTCCAAGTATCAGAAGGGCTTAGGAACCATTGACTCATCCTCCACTGACTAGTAGCATGAAGCTGAAGTGCTGAGGGAGCATGAGTCAAGGGCTTGTGGGGCCCACTCTAAGAGACACTGAGGGGCTGGAGCAAGGCTAGAGAATGACAAGGGAGCTGGGAAAGTGTCTGGAGAAGAGGGCTGGGGAGGAGCATCTGAGGGACTTGGGGTTGTTTAGTTTGGAAAAGAGGAGCCTGAGGGGAGACCTTCTGGCTCTCTGCAGCTCCCTCAGAGGGGGCTCGAGCCAGGCAGGGGCTGGGCTCTGCTCCTAGTGTCAGGTGGTAGGAGAAGAAACGATCTCAAATTATTCTGGGGGAGGCTCAGATTGGCCATGAGGAACTGTCTCTGTCCTGCAAGAGTGGTCAGGGACTAGAACAGGCTGCCCACGGAGGTGGTGGAGTCCCTATGCCTGGAGGTGCTCCAGGACCCTGTGGCCATGGCACTTGTGGCCAAGGTGGCGCTGGACTGATGCTGGACTGGATGATCTCAGAGGGATTTTCCAACTCAAACAGTTCTGTGATTCTATAATCTCATGCCCGTGGGCTCAGGCTCCCCCCAGCTCCCTCAGCAGCTGAGGACCTGCCCCAGGGCCTCTTCTTCAGAGCAGGTGGGAGAGATTTGGTACAGCTGCAGGAGGGGCTGCGGCTGCAAGAGCGGGAGCAGAAGGCTGCTGCTGTGTTTGATCTGAACTGTGCCTCAGTTGCTCCACCACAAGAAGAGATCAAAGAGCCAGGAAGGGCTTTCAGGAGAGTCCCACCACAAGCAGCTGTGAGCTGCCAATGTCCCCAGAGCAGGTCAGGAAGCCGCAGACCTAGGAAGAGGTCCAGGCAAGGCAGTGGGGAGCAGTGACGGAGCTCTTGCAGGGAGCCTTCTGCTGCCTTTGAAGCCCAGCAGAAGTGTGGTGGAGCTGGGGGAAGTGTCTGGGGTTGGCCCAGACAGGAGAGGATGAGAAGTCAGCGGCTGTGAGAAGCTGGAGCCATGCCAGGAGTGCTTTGGGATGGCTTGGGGCAGGACTCATCTATTTTTGTTCTCAGGTTTGAGAGTTTGTTTCTTCCAAGCCTCAGAGCCTGCAGCTCGGCGTTGGTAGGCATTGTTGTGAGGAGTCCTTGCGACATCCTCCTCTCTGCTGCCAGCAGCTCTCTGCTGGCTGAGATCTGGAGCTGCAGCCTGGCTTGGTCTTCATCGACCTGTTCTGCAGAGTCTACAGTTTGCCTGCTTGGTGACTTGACTGCGTGCAGCTCCTTGTGCAAGAGATCTGAAGGAACTGTGGAGCTGAGGCTTGTTATTGAGTCTCACCTGGAGGAGGCTGAAGTGACTCCAGGTCTGGTTTCATCTTCACATCTTGTCTGAGGACGTCAGAGTGACTCAACCTGGGCGTCTTATCTGGATGTGCTGAATGTGGTCAACATGCAGGCGTTTGGCTGACTGAACAGATCTTCCCCCTCCTCCTGGAGCCACCATCCGAGGCCTTCCAGGCAGGTCCTGTTGCCTGCTGAGGAAGGCAGCTCCCAGGAGGTGTTTGGCACTCTGGAGGAGGGCAGCAGAAGTGATCTGCTTGCTCCAGCTGCAGACTGAGCTCGCCCACACCTGTGTGGGACTGCAGCTCAGGAGTGGTGCTCCTGGAAAGCCTCACTCTCTGTCCTTGGAGACAGAAGATACTCTAAGCAGCCAGAGCCTCTTCATGCCAGCTGCTTCTGAGAGGGAAGCTGTGCCCTCCTTGTTGTAGGGTTGGCTGCCCCCTAGCTCAGCCTGTGTTAGGCAGCTCTTGGGCAGCCATGGCTTTAGTCCCCCAGGGGTAGGATAACCTTTGGTCACCCATGGCTTGTGTCCCTCAAGGTAGGATAACCTTTGGCCAACTGTTATTTGTACTCTCCTCATGGGTAGTGTTTTCCACTCCCCGTAGCCCCTTCTCCAGCCACATGACCTCCATTCTGTGACAGACCTGAGGTGTCCTGCTGTTGTGGAGGGGAAATTAATTAATGCAAGATGACATTTCCCAAAATGAATATTGTTTATTAATTTTGCCACTCAGAGCTCTGCCACCCCCACTGCTGATTTTAATAATATTTGGGTTCTTACACTGCCATGGGAACATTCTCTGGGTGATTTCCACAGCTAACAGAGCCAGCAGAATACCTCAACATGAATTGAACTGGAAGAGACTAATCCCACGGTCAGTGCTGCCTGCGGCCAATGTTCTGCTTGCCCAGTGATGGGCCCAAGCTCTGTCTGCTCTATGGCAGAAGGCAGTAGAGAATCACAAAGAGGCATTGATCATTTACTCACAGATTGTTATCATTGCCCTCACAGGGGCTGGCCACAGTCCAGACAGTGCCCAGATGATTTCAGGGGACTCTGTCTTGTTGGACATTGAGGCTTGGATGTTCCCAGCTCCTGGGGACAGGACGCAGACAATCTCTGACCTTGTTCTCCTGGCTTCTTCTGGACCATCTGTGTCTGTGTCCAGGGACTCCAGGCAGGACCTTCAGGTGCAGAGGCAGATGTGGTGCAGTCTCAGCACAATGTCACGCTGGCCACACAGGCCAATTGCGTGCAGACATCCAGGGTCTGCTCCTGGTAACTTGCAGCAGTGGAGTTTAGCAGGCAAGCAATAAGGCAGTGTGCAATGGCAGCAGGGCTGGGCACAGCAGAGAGAGCAGGCAATGAGCAGGGAAGCAGAGCAGGGAAGCCAAAGCAGGTTGTTCACCTGCCTATCTCCTTCTATCAATGTGGGCCGAGATTAATTGCCCTTTGGACACCAGAATAGCCAATCAGGATGGCAGTTAGCCAAACCTTACCTTATTAGGCAAAGCCACAGCTCACTTTTCCCTAATCTGGGGAAAGCACAGGCCTTGCACTAGGCAGGCACAAGCCAAGTGTGTGTGCCTTACACTACAGGACCCTGGCAGGCCAGACTCAGTGGCTCCAGGTTTTGTGTCCGTTTCCATGCTTGCCTCTCTGGTGGAGCAGAGAGCCATGCCTAGATGAGGCAGGACATGTACAAGCCTATTTTGGGCCTATCAGGCTTACCACAACACCTGCAGCCCCTCTCTGTGTCAGCCAAGGGCATTTATGTTTCTGCTTCTTCTGGTAGCTTCTGAAGGTGATTGTCTGGGCTGCTCTTCCGGAGGCTTTGAGGTGCCTGTGGCTACAGCTGAGACCTTCGAACCACTTTGAGTTGTTGGAAATCTTCCAGGGGAGCCTGACCCCCCCTCCTGCTGCAGCTGGCCACACCCTGCTCTTTTTCTAGGACCTTACATTCATGTCCTTTGTGGCTTGGACTGTTTGGAAGGCTTCCAACACCTCTTTTCTGTCACTTTTTGATGACTCAGGCTGGTGATGCTCTAGAGAAGATGTGAAAAGTGCTTGGGGGGTTGCACTCATGAACTCAAAGACCTATTTATTGACAACACCCAGAGAGACCTTAGCTCCAAGAATACCTTTTAGAAAGTCTCTGCAGACCTCCGTTTCCTCTTACCCATCCCCTACTGCCTGCTGCCTTCAGAACCCTTCCATCAGAGACACTTTGCTGTTTGGGTCATCACCAAGACCTCAATGAGCAATTCAAAGTCTCATTAATAAGCCACCCCACAAAAAGGTCTTTTATTTCTGAGGACCCTCCCTCTGACCCCTCCCCACCAGAATCCGCTCCTCAAAGACCTTCCTTTGCCACCAGAAGAGGTAAGTGAGGAGAAGCTACCGTGCTCAAGGAGCTGGCAGAGTCCCATAGCTCAGCACTTTCCACTTCAGTTGTCCCATCTCTGGAAGCAACCAGGCAGGAGGTGATCAGCACTGATCATCTGAGAGGTCTTTTCCAGCCAAACCACTTCTATGATTCTATTCTTCTGGGCAGTAGGACCCTCCCACACCACTTGGGATTGTCCAGCTGCTGTCCCACGTCTTGTCCCTTTGTCCCCAACCATCCTCACTGCAGTGGCTGCCCAATGTCTCCCGCTGGTCCTCTTCACTGCCCTCTGAGGAGTGCAGAGGAGCTCTGACGATCCAAGTTGTCTTCCTCACTCTGCTCCAGCATTGTCCAAGCTCCCAGTCGTCTGTCAGAGACTTGGGGAGATGCAGTTGGACAGAATTTAATCCAGAGGCAGAAGACACTCCCATTCCAGAAGCTCCCAGGAGCTGTTTTCCCTCCCTAGCAGAGTAATTGTGCTGAGTCGCTCCAAACTTTGGTGCTGTGAGTTTCTGCTCAAAGGTTGGGAAACTCCTAAGATGCCAAAGGCAATTGGCCATATAAAACTGGGATTTAGGGTGTGTTGGAGCAGTTGTGAAAGCTGGGCTCTGGCTGGGATTTCATCAAAACTGCTCCTTTCAGTGACTCTTTGATTGGGAAGATCCCTATCTGGGAATTATTTGGGACCACGGAGGGAGGCTGGCAAGCCAATGAGGGGCTTGCAAGGAGCTGGATTCCTGGTGCCCATCAATTTCCAAGATGCCATAAAGATAGGAGAGTCCACTTAGTCACCCAGCCCTGCTTCAGCCTTCTTTTATTCACCTCTAGATTGCAGGGTGTGTTTCTGGGCAGCGCCAAATATGGTAAAGCTCAGGTGGGAATCTGTCAACAGCACCATGCTGATGGAAATAATAAGCTGGGTTCCACCTTCATGCCCCTGGTGTCCCAGCCCACCTCCAGCAGTGGATAAAAGGCAGTGCCTGGAGCTGTGAAGCCAGAGAAGACTCCAGACACTTCTCTCAACGTTCCTTGCTCAGCAGCTGCTTTGGTCTTCTTGCTCCCCTTGATTTGGACTCTGCTTGGAGGCCACAGCCATGTCTCGGCAGTCTGTCTGCAGAAGCTTTGGAGGAGGGAGCAGAAGGGGCTACAGCTCTTGCTCTGCCATCGGTGGTGGCTTTGGAGGAGGCGGTGGCAGAACCAGGATCAGTTACAGCTCGTACTCCTCATCCAGGGGAGGTGGAGGAGGTGGACATTGTGGAGGGTACAGCAGCAGAAGCCTCCATAACATGGGTGGCAGCAGAAGAATTGCCATAGGAGGATGCTATGGTGGTGGAGGCAGGATGGGAGGCTTCGGCGGAGGCTATGGAGGAGGAATGGGAGGCTTTGGTGGAGGGATGAGCTGCGGAGGGATGGGTGGTGGAGGAATGGGTGGCTTTGGTGGTGGAATGGGTGGCTTTGGTGGTGGAATGGGCAGTGGTGGAATGGGTGGCTTTGGTGGCCCTGGCTTCCCTGGAGGCATCCAGCCGGTGCAAGTTGACCCAACGCTCTTGAGGCCGGTCCATGTGGAGATCGACCCCCAGATCCAGCAAGTGAAGAACAATGAGAAGGAGCAGATCAAGACCCTCAACAATCAGTTTGCTTCCTTCATTGATAAGGTGAGGCTTTAGGACCACTCTTGCCCAGAGCTGGGCAACGCAAAGGCTTTCCTGAGGCATGGACAGGGAACTTCTTTTAATCAACGAGTACCTGATGAAGTTTCCAAGCCTGGTGCTTGAGCAGCAAGTAGTGAAGAAGACCTGGTTGAGTAACACTGACCAACAGAGAATGTTTGGATGCAAATGGCAGATGAAAGAGGACACCTCCAGGACACCCTGCAGAGTCTTTTGCCTTCTCATGCCTCCAGCCTCATTTGTAGTGATTCAGGGGAAAGTCATCAGTGCAGGCTTGAGTTGTCCTACAAGGTCTCATCAGTCCTTTTGCTGGGAATTCTGTTCCAGAAGCTGACTCTAGAAGCTTGAGATCATTGAAGACCTTTCCAACACTTTTGGCTTCTTTCTGGTTTGGTTGGAAACCAAAGAGATAGAAAGTGCCTCAAAGAGAGCTTTTATGGGCAGTTAGATGGAAAAAAAAAAATAAAGGTCTCTTCCAACCTCTTCTGACCTCTTCCAACTGCTTCCAACCTGGTTCTATGATTCTTGACTTCACCTCAGCACAGACAGCAGCAAGGTTCAAACCTGCTGCTCTGGAGAACGGAGAAGCTGTTTGCTGTTGGCAGCAACTTTTGTCCTGAAAAGAGAAGCTGAGGATGACTCAAAATTTCATAATGTTCATCATATATTTTATGAGCTTGGGTGGTGGAAGGAGCCTTAATTGGGGATTTGGGCAACAATCCTTTAGTCTCCCACACAGACAGTTGGAGTCGCCATGGGTGAGTATCTCACATTGCGCTGCCGGCTTTCAGGTCCGCTTCCTGGAGCAACAGAACAAGGTCCTCTCCACCAAGTGGGAGCTCCTCCAGCAGCAGGGTCCTACAGGGCCCAGGAAGAACCTCGATGTCATCTTTGAAAACTACATCCAGAACCTGAGGAGGAGGCTGGAGAGTCTGCTGGGACAGAGGAGCCAGCTGGAGTCGGAGCTGCAGAGCATGCGGCAGTACGTGGAGGAGTACAAAAGCAAGTGAGTGCAGCGGGAGAGGAAGGGAGCAGGGAGCGCCCAGGCAGGAGAGCTGAGCCAGCCTGGAGACGGCCACGGGGTCCTCCTTCTGCAGCCCTGGGGCTGAGGTGGCCATGGAAGCAAGGGGCTGGCTGCTGAGAGCTGCAAGAGTCTCATCTTGCCTTGTCCCCTGCAACAGGTACGAAGAGGAAATCAACAGGCGCACGGCTGCCGAGAACGAGTTTGTGGTGCTGAAGAAGGTGAGTCCGAGAGGCAGGAGGAGAGGGGAGATGTGGAGGGACAGGCTGCAGAGACCTTGGAAGGAGCCACAGCCCAAGAGCAGCCCAAGAGAGAGAGCTTGCAACGAGGCATTGGCTGCAAGCAGCTGTTGCGTGCTGGGAGGAAGCTGTTGTCCATTGGTGTGATCTCTCCTTTAGGATGTGGACTGTGCCTACATGACTAAAGTAGAGCTGGAAGCCAAGGTGGGAGCTCTGACCGATGAGATCAGCTTCCTGAGGTGCATCTATGAGGAGGTAAGAGCTGCTCAGGGAGCTGTGAGGTGGCCAAAGGCAGTGAGGTCAGAGTGGGCACTCACATGGGTTTGGTCTGGAGAAGCTGCCTGAGCTTGTGGCTCTTTGCTCTGCTCCTCTGATGCTCAGGTTGTGTCATGTCTTGAATGTAGGAACTGGCTCAGATGCAGACCATCAGCAGGGACCTGTCTGTGGTGGTGTCCATGGACAACAATCGCCACCTGGACCTGGACAGCATCATTGAGGAGGTCAGGCGCCAGTACGAGCAGATCGCCCAGACCAGCAGAGCTGAGGCTGAGGCTTGGTACCAGAGCAGGGTGAGTTTGGGACCCTCTTTGCTGGTCTCTGAGTCCCTTAGCTCAGAAGTGAAGTCCTTGGGCTCTGTGCAGGTTGTGTGACTGTTGTGTGGCTTTGTCTGCTTGTGGCCAGTATGAAGAGCTGCAGAGCACAGCTGGCAGGCATGGGGACAGCCTCCGCAACACCAAGATAGAGATCCAAGAGCTGACCAGGAACGTCCAGAGGCTGCGAGCTGAGATTGAGAACATCAAGAAGCAGGTAGGGCTCCCTCAGCATCTCCTGGTGTGCTGGCAGCAGGCAGGGTGAGCTCTGAGCTGTACGCGGTGCCAAGAGTACATCAGGCATTGAGAATGAGGCCCTTTGGAGGAGGCTGCCGTTTGCTGCCCCTGTTGCACCCAACTGGTGCCCTGAGGGCTGCTGCAGATCAGGCTGTGCAGAAGGCAGCTGAGAACCTTCTTCTCTCAGAACCATCAGCTGCAGTCAGCCATTGCCGAGGCTGAGGAGCGGGGTGAGATGGCCCTGAAGGATGCCAGGAGGAAGCTGGAGGAGCTGGAGTGTGCCCTGAGCAAAGACAAGGAGGAGCTGGCTCGGCTGCTGAAGGAGTACCAGGAGCTGCTCAATGTCAAGATTGCACTGGACGTTGAGATTGCCATGTACAGGAAGCTGCTGGAGGGAGAGGAGAACAGGTGAGACCTTCTGAGCCAGCCTGGTAGACCCCCAACTTCTGATCTGAGAGGGTACCACTGCTGTTGGTGTCTGTGAGACCAAGTTCTTGTCTGGGTGATGATGAGTCTAAATCTCCCCTCAAGCTGCACTTGATGATGTCAAAGGTCTCCTCCAACCTCAGGAGTTTCTGATGCTTTGCTTCCACAGATGCAAATTTCCTCTCACTCAAGGTCTAAGCCTTGCTGTGAACCTTTCCGTACTTCCTGCACTGTTTTCACACCAAGACTGCCCTTAAATGGAAACTGGGGAAAGGCTGCACAGGGAGGTTGTGGAGGCTCCCTCCCTGAAGGTGTTCATGGCCAGGCTGGATGAGGCTTTGAGCATCATGAGCTGGAGGGAGGTTGGAACTGGCTGATCTTTAAGGTCCCTTCCAACCCAAACCATTCCATGATTCTGTGAATAACTGGGAAATTCAGGGAGAAAGGGAAAGGTGAACCTTGGGAAGAGAGAGAAGTTCTCAGCTGAAGGACTTTGCAGTTCCCATGGGATTGGTCCTTTGTCCCTTGTGGTCTTTGGTTTGAAAACGAGAGCAGAGGTGCCAGGTTTGATGTCTCTTGCGTTGGGTAACTCAAGTGTCCCAATTTCCCTCCAGGCTGTGCAACGATGGAATGTCCAACGTCAATGTCTGTAAGTATCTCCCCCCCTTCCCTTGGGAAAGAGGAGAGAGCAGAGAAATCCTCTCTTTGGAGCGGGACGGCAGCAGCGGGCAGCGGGGACGTAACCTGTGCTTGCCTTGCAGCTGTGGTAGGCAGGACCAGCATCTCCGGAGGCAGAGGAGGCATGGGAGGAGGCTTCGGGGGCGGCAGCGGCACGGGAGGAGGCTTCGGCGGAGGCAGCTGCGGCATGGGAGGAGGCTTCGGCGGAGGCAGCTGCGGCATGGGAGGAGGAGGAGGCAGCTTCGGAGGGGGCAGCCTGGGCGGCAGCTGCGGCATGGGGGGAGCGATGTACGGCGGAGGCTTCTCGTCGGGCAGCGGCAGGATCTGCGGCACCGGCGGGGGCACCTTCAGCTCCGGCGGGGGCTCGTCCTCCGTGCGCAGATGCGTGACCACCACCTCGGTCAAGTCGTCCGGAGTGCGGTTCTGAGCCCCGCGGGCGGCGTGCGGCAGAAAAAGAAGCAGCTCCTCTCTTCCCCCAGCAGCAGCTCTGCCTCCTCGCCTCCTGCCACCACATGAACTGTGTCCCCCCCGACCCACCGCATCCTCTGCGCTTGGTGCCCGCACGGGAGCCTCGCGGCCGTGCCCTGTGCCCTTTCTGCAGCCCTGGCGAGCTGCTCCTTAGCTGCTGCAGAGGCTGCCGTGCGGAGCTGCAGCCCGGAGAGCTGGTGCCCGGGAGGGGACCTTCTGCCTTCGCTGCTGTCTTGTACATTTGCGGCTGCCCCGTGGCAATCGTGTAGAGAAGTCCTCTTGGCTCCTCTGGCCTCAGCTCCCTGCCTCCACGGCCGTGTCCCTGGGCTGCTCCTGCAGGCAGTGCCTCCCGCTGCTGCCTTTGGCTCAGGGGAGGTGTGGAGCAGTGCGGCCTGGTGCCCGAGGAGGCAACATCCTCTGGGCAGGTGGCCTAAGGGATTGGCTGTGCCAGGCTGGAGCAGCTGGCAGCTTTGCTGCCCTGCTAGCCCCGGGGCTGCTGGGAGCAGGAGCTGTCCGCGGAGCCCTGGCTGCCAGTGCTGCCTGGTCCTGCTGTCCTGCTCCCCTCTGGCATCACCTCCCAGCCACCTGGACTTGCTCTCAGGAGAGCCCTGCTTGCTGCCCAGTGCCAGCCCCCTGTGCCATGGGATGAGATGTGCTGTGTCCACCTCCCCTCCTCCCCTGTCTGTGCCATCCTCTCCTTCCTCCTCCTCGGCATGTTGCCATTCTCAATAAACTGCAGAGAACATTCCCAGGGTCTTTGTGTCTTGCCTGTGGAGGCCACTTGTAGGCAAGGGACAGCAACTTGGTGGGAAGCTTCGGGTTGTTCTTCTGGTCAGTGTGTCCTGACTGAGCTGTCAGGGAACTGAATGGGTGGTGGAGAGTGCCAGGCAAGTGTCCAAGCATGAGTGATGCCTCTTGACTCTTCTCACTCATTGTAGTGCCCCAAAATCCCAAGCCCAGCCTGGAGCAGTGGGGGCTGAATGCTCAGTTCACCTGAAGCGCAGTTTGAGCAGCCTGGAGCAGTGGGAGTCCAAAATGGAGGACTTAAAGAGGTCGCTGCACTTCTGGGCACCTTCTGATATGTCTCCATCCCTGGCAGGATGTATTGATGTTTTGGGTGTTACCTGCACCCCCCCACTTAAGAAAATCACCCAGAGTAGACTCAGCCACTGGAAACTGAAGAATGAAGCTTTGTATCCACAGCTTAGCACAAGGCACAAGCAGGCATTTGCAGTCTATAGGCAGAAATGCACAAGTCAAAAAGGTAATACAGACACACAGCAGCCCTCCCAGAAACCTGAGTCCCCACGAGGGGCTCCCAACCACCCTTCCACCTTCTCCCCACCCCTCTGCCTTACCCCAGACTTTGCCTTACGCTCAAGGTGAGTTGGAGGGTCAGGGAGGGGGGTTAGGAAGCAGATGGATTGGTCACACAGACAGCAGGATAGGTTAGAGAGAAGTGCAGCCCCAAAGACGGAGAGCAAAGAGCTGCCTTATCTATAGTTATGTTCTTGCTCTTATACATCTCAGCAAGCCTATGAGTGCAGCAGACATCACCACTGGTTCCTTCTCACAGCCTGTAATCTAGTTCTTCTCACCAAAACATTCTAGCCAGGCTCACACTAGCACACCATGGCAGAAGTCTTCCAGCTGTGTCTGAAAAATTCCAGCACAGAGGTCCAGCACCTCCTGAATCAATGGAGGAGGCTACAGGCAACCCTAGGTCAATGTCCCCAGGTCATCATCTTTATGAGTGACAGAGTGAAGGAGGTGGCCTCAAGCTGCACCAGCAGAGGTTCAGGTTGGCCATGAGGAACAATTCCTGTCCTACAAATGTGGTCAGGAACTGGCACAGGCTGCCCAGGGAGGTGGTGGAGTCGCTGTCCCTGGAAACACTTAGGGACATGGTTTGGTGGCCAGAGAATCATAGAGTGGTTTGTGTTGGAGAAGGCCTCCAAGGTCATCCAGTCTAACCACCATCCCAGCACCACCATGACCACCCAACCATGTCCCCAGGTGCCAGGGCTAAAAGTTTCTTGGACACCTTCTGAGACTGGGACTCCACCACTCTCTGGGGAACACCATGGGGTGTTGGGTCAATGCTTTGGACTCAATGATCTTAGAGGTCTTTTCCAACCAAACCAACTCCATCATTCCATGACCTCCAGGGCTCAGGCTGTGTCCAAAGGCACTTTGTGCCCTTCTGTCCCCTTCCCATCCCACCACAGTGCTTCGGCAGGGTACAAACAGCTTCTGCTCTAGGGGAGGAGTTTTGTTGATTCTCTGGGTTCCAGGTGTTGAGAGCAAGAGGAAGCTGTGGGCAGGGAATACTGCAATCCCAAGCAGGACATGGTGGGATTCATGCAGGGATGCTGCCAGTGGAGGGAGGTGAAACCAGAAGAGACCCAAAGATGTTGAGTGATGATGGAAATCAGCAAGGTGGGAGCAGACATCAGATGGCTCTGGCCTTGTCACTTCATCTGAGTTTCCTGCCTAGGAGAAGACTTTGGTTTGTGGCAGGGGAAGGTGGCAGTGGTGGGAGGCTTGTGGGCAGCTGTGGCAGGGCAGGTTTTGAGCTGCCTTTGAGTGTGGATATGGAACTTGGCCAAGAAGCTGCCTTCTGGGGTGCATGGAAGCTGTGGCCAGGCTGCACAGCTCAGCACTAACAGAAAGGCTTGAGAACCACTGACTGCTCCTCCTCTGAGCAGCAGCAGGAACACGAAGGGCTGAGAGGAGCTGATTCACCTCATGCCCGTGGGCTCAGACTCCCCCCAGCTCCCTCAGCAGCTGAGGACCTGCCCCAGGGCCTCTTCTTCAGAGCAGGTGGGAGAGATTTGGTACAGCTGCAGGAGGGGCTGCGGCTGCAAGAGCGGGAGCAGAAGGCTGCTGCTGTGTTTGATCTGAACTGTGCCTCAGTTGCTCCACCACAAGAAGAGATCAAAGAGCCAGGAAGGGCTTTCAGGAGAGTCCCACCACAAGCAGCTGTGAGCTGCCAATGTCCCCAGAGCAGGTCAGGAAGCCGCAGACCTAGGAAGAGGTCCAGGCAAGGCAGTGGGGAGCGGTGACGGAGCTCTTGCAGGGAGCCTTCTGCTGCCTTTGAAGCCCAGCAGAAGTGTGGTGGAGCTGGGGGAAGTGTCTGGGGTTGGCCCAGACAGGAGAGGATGAGAAGTCAGCGGCTGTGAGAAGCTGGAGCCATGCCAGGAGTGCTTTGGGATGGCTTGGGGCAGGACTCATCTATTTTTGTTCTCAGGTTTGAGAGTTTGTTTCTTCCAAGCCTCAGAGCCTGCAGCTTGGCGTTGGTAGGCATTGTTGTGAGGAGTCCTTGCGACATCCTCCTCTCTGCTGCCAGCAGCTCTCTGCTGGCTGAGATCTGGAGCTGCAGCCTGGCTTGGTCTTCATCGACCTGTTCTGCAGAGTCTACAGTTTGCCTGCTGAGGAGGATTTTGCTGTGCACAGCTCCTTGTGCAAGAGATCTGAAGGAACAGTGGAGCTGAGGCTGCCGAGTGAGTTTTACCCTGGAGGAGGCTGAAGTGACTCCAGGTCTGGTTTCATCTTCACATCTTGTCTGAGGACGTCAGAGTGACTCAACCTGGGCGTCTTATCTGGATGTGCTGAATGTGGTCAACATGCAGGCGTTTGGCTGACTGAACAGATCTTCCCCCTCCTCCTGGAGCCACCATCCGAGGCCTTCCAGGCAGGTCCTGTTGCCTGCTGAGGAAGGCAGCTCCCAGGAGGTGTTTGGCACTCTGGAGGAGGGCAGCAGAAGTGATCTGCTTGCTCCAGCTGCAGACTGAGCTCGCCCACACCTGTGTGGGACTGCAGCTCAGGAGTGGTGCTCCTGGAGTGTAGAATCACCTGGAGAAGAGAACTGTGAGGCTGAGGAGACAACAGCTGAGCAGCCAGAGCCTCTTCATGCCAGCTGCTTCTGCAGAGGAAGCTGTCCCCTCCTTGTGGCTTTGGCTGCAGCTTGGCACAGCCTGCAGGTCACACACACCTGGGTAACCCTTGGGTAGCCATGACCTGAGTCCCTCCAGGGTAGTTTAATCCTTGGCTGACTGTTTCTTGAGGTCCTCAAGGTAGGACAACCTTTGGTCAACCATAATGTGAGCCCCTCAAGGGTAGGACAACCCTTGGCCAAACACCACTTGGGTCCTTCAAGGGTAGGAGAGCCCTTAGCCAGTCATCACTTGGGTCCTTCAAGAGTAGGACCACCCTTGGCCAACCTTGACTGGGGTCCCTCAAGGATAGGACAACCTTGGCCAACCTTGACTTGTGTCCTTCAGAAGCAGGGTAGTCCTTGGGCCACTGTTGCCTGAGTTCCTCTCAAGGGTTATGTTTCCCACTCCCTACACTGCATTCTGTGAAGGGCCTGTGGTGCCCTCAGCTCCATCTCAGTGCCAGTCAATGCCTTCAGTGGCTCTGGTGGCTCTGAAAAGTATCACAGTCTCACAGCATCACCAAAGTTGGAAGAGACCTCACAGATCATCAAGTCCAACCCTTTACCACAGAGCTCAAGGCTAGACCATGGCACCAAGTGCCACGTCCAGTCCTGCCTTGAACAGCTCCAGGGACGGCGACTCCACCACCTCCCTGGGCAGCCCATTCCAGTAGCCAATGACTCTCTCAGTGAAGAACTTTCTCCTCACCTCAAGCCTAAATTTCCCCTGGCACAGCTTGAGGCTGTGTCCTCTTGTTCTGGTGCTGGCTGCCTGAGAGAAGAGAGCAACCTCCTCCTGGCTACAACCACCCCTCAGGTAGTTGTAGACAGCAATAAGGTCTGCCCTGAGCCTCCTCTTCTCCAGGCTAAACAATCCCAGCTCCCTCAGCCTCTCCTCGCAGGGCTGTGCTCGAGGCCTCTCACCAGCCTTGTTGCCCTTCTCTGGACTGCTTTCCAAGGAGGTTGAAGTGTCTGAGTCACCTCCTGATGCCTTCAGACAACACAGAGCTGCACCAGTCATGAGGGTGGTGGTGCAAAGTCAACCACCTTGAGACTGCCACCCCAGAAGGTTGGCTGAGAGCAGTCATTGTCCTCCTGAGGTGCTGTGAAAGCTTTAAAAGAGATTCCCTTTGGCTTCCACTGAGGACTTTCAGGAACTAAGCAGTGGGGAAATATTTTTGGAGGAATTCTGCCTCTTGACTCTGCTCTGCTCAGACCTCACCTCCAATCCTGCCTCCAGTGCTGCTGTCCCCAGCAGAGAAGGGCACAGAGCTGCTGGTGAGAGTCTGGAGGAGGCCACAAAGATGCTCCCAGGGCTGCAGCAGCTCTGTTGTGAGCTCAGGATGAGGGGGCTGGGGGGGGTGCAGCCTGCAGAGGAGAAGGCTCCAGAGGGAGCTCAGAGCTGTGCCAGAGCCTGAAGGGAGCCTGCAGGAAGGCTGCAGAGAGCCTTTGGCTGAGGGGTTCTGAGGCAGCAGCAGGGGGAAGGGTTTGGAGCTGAGGCAGAGCAGGGCTGGAGTGGAGCTGAGGCAGAAGTTGCTCAGCAGAGGGTGCAGAGCCTCTGGCCCAGGCTGCCCAGGGAGGCTGTGGCTGCCTCCTGCCTGGGGCTATGCCAGGCCAGGTTGGATGAGGCCCTGAGCAGCTGAGTCTGGCTGTTGAAGTCCATGAGTGTGGTGGGGAGGGTGGAGGAGATGATCTTAAGAGTCCCTTCCACCCTGAACCACTTTAGGATTCTCTTAGTGAGGAGCCCCAGAAGACGTCTGCAGAGCATCTTGCAGGTGACCTTCCCACTCCACACTCCAGCAGCTGGTGCCTGACATTAAACAACAGCTTCTGGTTGGAGGCAGCAGCTGTTGGCTTCAAAACAGACACTTCTAAGGTGGATCTGCTCAGCTCCCTGCTCCCCTCCACCCCAAAGCTGCAGTGGTTGGAGATGTGGCCAATGATGTCTCACCTCTTCAAGCTCCCTTCGTGGACAAAATGTCAGAGCTTCTTCTACCCTTAGCTGTCTCTTCCTTCAGAAGGACCAAGTCTGGTGGCCTCAGCCTCATAATTTCTGTGCAGCTGGAGTAAACCCAAAGTTATCTGCAAAGGTCACTGCTGTCCCTGCCTGCACTTCTCTTCAGTCACCACCACCACACCCAGTGGCCAAAGAAGCTTTTCAGTCACATGTAGATTCAGCAGCACCTGTGGCCTCACGAAAAGCTCAAGGAATGAGCCTATAGAATCCCAGGATGGGACAGGTTGGAAGGAAGCTCAGAGCTCAGCCAGCTCCAGCCCCTGCCATGCCCAGGGACAGCTCCACCAGCACAGGCTGCTCAGGGCCTCAGCCAGCCTGGAGCACCCCCAGGGAGGGGCAGCCACAGCCTCCCTGGGCAGCCTGTGCCAGCCTCTGCCCAGCCTCACTCCCAACAACTTCTTCCTCCTCTCCTCTCTCCCTCTCCCCTCTCCCAGCTCCAAGCCATTGTCCCTCTCCTGCCCCGCCCCAGCCCTTCTCCCCACTCCCTCCCCAGCTCTCCTGGAGCCCTTCAGCTCCTGCCAGGCTGCTCCAAGCTCTCCCTGCAGCCTTCTCCTCTGCAGCCTCAGCAGCCCCAACTCTGCCAGCCTGGCCCCACAGGGGAGCTTCTGCAGCCTCTGCTGCTCTTGGTGACCTCCTCTGGAGCCTCTCCAGCAGCTCCAGGTCCTTGTGCTGGGGCCCAGAGCTGGAGGCAGTGCTGCAGGTGGGGGCTGAGCAGGGCAGAGCTGGGGGCAGAGTCCCTTCCCTGTGCTGCTGCTCTCCCTGCTCCTGCTGCAGCCCAGCACAGGGAAGGCTTTGGGCTGCCAGTGACCAGTGCTGGCTTCTGGGCACTTTGGCACCAACTGACACCTCTAAGCCCTTCTCTTCAAGGCTGCTCTTGGTCCACTCTTTTTCCAACCAGACCAAGTACAAGGTCCTGCATCTGGGTCAGGGCAGTCCCAAGCACCAATCCAGGCTGGCCAGTGCCAGACTGGAGAGCAGCCCTGATCACCTGGGGGTGCTGGTGGAGGAGAAGCTCAACAGGAGCCTGGGCTGCAGCTGCAGAAGTGTGGCCAGCAGGGCCAGGGAGGTTTTTCTGCCCCTCTCACTGCTCTGGTGAGACTCCACCTGGAGTATTGCATCCAACTCTGGAGCTCCTATTACAAGAAGGATGTGGAGATGCTGGAGAGTGTCCAGAGCAGGGCCAGGAGGATGCTGAGAGGGCTGCAGCAGCTCTGCTGTGAGGACAGGCTGAAAGAGTTGGGGCTGTGCAGGCTGGAGCAGAGGAGACTCCCAGGTGACCTTCTTGTGGCCTTTCAGTATCTGAAGTGGGCTACAAAAAAGCTGGGGAAGGACTTTTGAGGCTGTCAGGGAGTGACAGGACTGGGGAGAATGGAGCAAAGCTGGAGAAGGGTAGGTTCAGGCTGGAGGTGAGGAGGAAGTTCTGCACCATGAGATTGGTGAGAGCCTGGACTGGGTTGCCCAGGGAGGGGGTTGAGGCCCCATCCCTGGAGGTGTTTAAGGCCAGGCTGGCTGAGGCTGTGTGCAGCCTGCTCTAGGGTAGGGTCTCCCTGGGCATGGCAGAGGGGTTGGAACTGGCTGCTCCTTGTGGTCCCTTCCAACCCTGACTGATTCTATGATTTCCATGGGATTGCCTTTACCCAGGTGCAGGAAACTTGGACTTGGCCATGAAGTTGCCATGGGCTTGGACTCCTTTGTTCTCTTGCACATTCTGCTTTGGTGCTCAGCTTTGGTCATCTCAGGCTCTGGGGGACACAGTTTGAAGGACTCTACCTGAGAAGAAGCCACTCCCATCCCAATGGATGCCCCTAGGGAAAGACCTTAATGTCACCTTCATAGAATGCCAGGTTGGAAGGGACCACCAGGATCAGCTGCTCCAACCTTTCTAGGTCACAACAGCGTTGGAATGAGCTGCTCCAGCACTGCCAAGCTGAGCCTTGGAACTGTCCAGTGCAGGATACTCCACCACTTCCTCTAAGAGGTGATTCCAGTGCCAAACTCTTCTCATGGTGAACCATTTTCCTCTGGAGTCCCATTGGAATCTATCCAGGATTAGGATCTCCTCAACTTGTCCACACCACCCCTTGGCTTTTCCATGGGATTCCTCACTAAAAGAGAGTCTCCATCCTCCTGGTAGCCACTCCTGATGTCCTGGTCCATGAGGAAAAGGTCTTCTCTGAGCCTTCTCTTCTCTAGGCTGAGCCGACTCAACTCTCTCAACCTTTCCTCACATGGCAGGTCCAGATGAGGCAGAAGTGCTGACCCTTGTCAAAAGACAAGGTGTGGAAAGCTGCCTCCTGCCACCTCATCACCAATTTTCCACTTGAGAAGGAAATTTGGGGTGTGTGTGGGGGAGGGAGTTGTGAAAGCCTCCTCCTCATCACTTTCCACCAAAAGCCTTCCTGACCTGGAGCATCCAGACCCAGACAAGAGCAAAATCATCACCAGCAGATAGAGAGGTGGGAGGAGGAGATGACTCCATCCCTGCCAAACATAGTCTTGCAGATGCCATAAAGATAGGAGCTCCCAGGGACTGCCTCAGAGCTGTGCCAGGGCTCTGGCTTTTTGCTTCTGCATCGCAAGGAGAATTGCTGGGTGGAGTCAGCAGCTTGGCAAAACTCTGTTAACCACACCAAGCCCATGAGGACACCAAATTGGTTTCCTCTTCACGCCCTTGAAGGCTCAACCCACCTCCAGCAGCAGATAAAAGGGAATGCCTGAAGCTGTGGAGCTAGAGAAGACTTCTGCACACTTCTCTCGGTGTTCTGCCCTCAGCAGAGCAGCTCCCTTGGGCTCCCTGCCCTCCTCAACTCAACTTGGGCTCCCTGCCCTTCTCAGCTCCACTTGGGCTTCATACCCTCCTCAACTCAACTTGGGTTCCCTGCTCTCCTCAGCTCAGCTCAGCACCAACGGCCATGTCTCGGCAGTCCATCTGCAGAAGCTTTGGAGGAGGAAGCAAGAGGGGATTCAGCTCCTGCTCTGCTGTTGGCTTTGGAGGCAGTGGGGGCAGAAGCAGGATCAGCTACAGCTCCTTCTCCACCTGCAGGGGAGTCGGAGGCAGTGGACGTTGCGGAGGTTTCAGCAGCAGGAGCCTCCACAACCTGGGTGCCAGCGGAAGGATTTCCATGGGTGGCTCTTACGGATATGGCTGTAGAATTGGTGGCCTTGGTGGAGGCTATGGAGGAGGATTTGGCAGCATTGGAGGAGCTGTCATTGGTGGAGGAATAGGCAGCTTTGGTGGTCCTGTGAGATGTGGTCCTGGGTTCCCTGCAGGCATCCAGACGGTGCAGGTTGATCCAACCCTCCTGCGGCCTGTCCACGTTGACATTGATCCTCAGATCCAACAAGTGAAGTGCCAGGAGAAGGAACAGATCAAGACCCTTAACAATCAGTTTGCCTCTTTCATTGACAAGGTGAGAGGCTGCACCTCAATTTCCTTGGCTGTGGGGACTCTGGGGACCTGGGGTTGGACTGGACAACCTTTACAGGTCACTTCCAAGCCAATGTATTCCACAATCTCAGCTGGGGATGTCTGTGCTGACTACAGAGAGTTTGGAATAGGGGACCTGTAGAGGTCCCTTCCAAGCCAACACATTCCATGATCTTAGTTGGGAATGTCTGTGCTGGGTGAAGGGAGGCTAAAATAGAGGACCCTTAGAGGTCCCTTCCAAGCCCATCCATGACTCTATGAGTTCTTCTGTGCTGTGGAGAGAGCAATCTTGTCCTTCTCAGCTCATTGTTGGCAGGTCTGGAAGGCTGCTGCTGGTTTTCCTTCCTGAGGGAATGTGAAAGTTTGACACCCCACAGAAAGCAGAGGACTTTCTCTAGGTGTGGCTGGTCCAAATTCTTCCTTAAGTTTCTCTCTAATCTTCTCTGTGTGGCTAGGCCAAGGTGACCATGAAGTACTCAGCTATCAGGAGAGGTTCTTTGAGGTCTTAAATTGCTTCTCAAGGAGCTTAGGAATGTAGAAAAAAGTTTTCAGTCACTGCCTGGCTGCTCCTTGTCTCAGCTGGGCTATGGAAGGTGCTGCTCAGACTGGGAGCTGCTGGTTAGGGATGGGCTCCACGGGGTTTATAACCTGTGGCGGTGAAGCTAACAAGGTGCTGGGACCTGTGGGTTTCATGAACTGGGAGATAAAAAAGAGATTTGAGGCTTCTGCAGATGAAAATGGAGCAGAACTTGCAGCTGAAGACGGCAATGATCTGGAGATCTGGAATGAGAATTCCAATGGATAAGGAACAGAAGAGCAGAAAAGTAGGAGGAGAAAAGAGAAGGGATTCAATAATAAGGGGAAAAAGAGGAGACAGGCAAAGATCTTCCTCTTGGAAAAGTGGCTTCCAGCTAGTCATGGACCTGTGGGCATTTGGACAAATGTTCCCTGGGACTCCCAAAGGAGCAGAGGCCTGAGGAGCACAACAGCTCCAGGGGTGAGTATCTCACATCGCGCTGCCGGCTTTCAGGTCCGCTTCCTGGAGCAACAGAACAAGGTCCTCTCCACCAAGTGGGAGCTCCTCCAGCAGCAGGGTCCTACAGGGCCCAGGAAGAACCTCGATGTCATCTTTGAAAACTACATCCAGAACCTGAGGAGGAGGCTGGAGAGTCTGCTGGGACAGAGGAGCCAGCTGGAGTCGGAGCTGCAGAGCATGCGGCAGTACGTGGAGGAGTACAAAAGCAAGTGAGTGCAGCGGGAGAGGAAGGGAGCAGGGAGCGCCCAGGCAGGAGAGCTGAGCCAGCCTGGAGACGGCCACGGGGTCCTCCTTCTGCAGCCCTGGGGCTGAGGTGGCCATGGAAGCAAGGGGCTGGCTGCTGAGAGCTGCAAGAGTCTCATCTTGCCTTGTCCCCTGCAACAGGTACGAAGAGGAAATCAACAGGCGCACGGCTGCCGAGAACGAGTTTGTGGTGCTGAAGAAGGTGAGTCCGAGAGGCAGGAGGAGAGGGGAGATGTGGAGGGACAGGCTGCAGAGACCTTGGAAGGAGCCACAGCCCAAGAGCAGCCCAAGAGAGAGAGCTTGCAACGAGGCATTGGCTGCAAGCAGCTGTTGCGTGCTGGGAGGAAGCTGTTGTCCATTGGTGTGATCTCTCCTTTAGGATGTGGACTGTGCCTACATGACTAAAGTAGAGCTGGAAGCCAAGGTGGGAGCTCTGACCGATGAGATCAGCTTCCTGAGGTGCATCTATGAGGAGGTAAGAGCTGCTCAGGAGCTGTCACAGGATCACGGAAGGTTAGGGTCTGGAAGGGAGCTCAAAAGCTCATCCAGTCCAACCCCCTGCCAGAGCAGGATCACCTGTGCCAGATCACAGGAACACATCCAGGTGGGTTTTGAATATCTCCAGAGAGGAAGACTCCACAAACTCCCTTTGTATCCAGTTCTGGGCTCCTCAATTCAAGAGTGATGTTGAGGTGCTGGAAGGTGTCCAGAGAAGGGCAGCAAGGCTGGGGAGGGACCTGGAGCACAGCCCTGTGAGGAGAGGCTGAGGGAGCTGTGGGGGTGCAGCCTGCAGAAGAGGAGGCTCAGGGCAGTGTGGCCTCCTCGCCACAATGCCCTGGTTCAATAATGGCAGCACGTGGTCATCAGCATGCAAACACCAATGTGGTGGACAGCAAAATGGCGTTTATTAACGTGTAGCATGGGATTATATAGGATAGGTAGCAACATCACTTCCTTCTGCTTGCATCACAGACAGGAAGCTAAGTATAACAAAGGAATCATAGAGGAATCATAGAGAAGTCATACCGAACACAGAGAGGGGCCCTATCTTTCCGTAACATCGCGCCATCTTCAGATCACCAGACCCTATCTGCAACAGGGCAGAGCTACTTGCAGGGAGGTTGTGGCCAGGTGGGGTTGGGCTCTGCTGCCAGGCACTCAAGGACAAAACAAGGGGACACAGACTCAAGCTGTGCCAGGGCAGGCTCAGGTTGGAGGGTAGGAGGAAGTTGTGCCCACAGAGAGTGACTGGCATTGGAATGGGCTGCCCAGGGAGGTGGTGGAGTTGCTGCCCAGGGACAAGCCTGGATGAGGCACTTAGTGGCATGGTCTGGGTGATTGGATAGGGCTGGGTATTAGGTTGGGCTGAGGGAGCTTGGAGCTCTCTGCCAACCTGCTTGGTTCTGGGAGTCTGTGGTTCTATGACCCCTGCTCAGCCTGTTCCTCCCCCAGGCTGGCTGCAATTGCAAGCAAGTGTCAAAGGCTCTGAGGTTGGATGATCTGGACTGGGTCAGTCAAGGCTTCCTGGGATTTGCTCTGCTGCTCTGATGGTCAAGCTGCCTCATTTCTTGTTTGTAGGAGCTGGCTCAGATGCAGACCATCAGCAGGGACCTGTCTGTGGTGGTGTCCATGGACAACAATCGCCACCTGGACCTGGACAGCATCATTGAGGAGGTCAGGCGCCAGTACGAGCAGATCGCCCAGACCAGCAGAGCTGAGGCTGAGGCTTGGTACCAGAGCAGGGTGAGTCATGGAGAGCTTAAAGCACCTGGGACAGTCTCTGCTGCCTGCTGAGTCCCTTGTTACAGAGGGCACCACCTGTGCTCTGTGCAGGTTGTGTGACTGTTGTGTGGCTTTGTCTGCTTGTGGCCAGTATGAAGAGCTGCAGAGCACAGCTGGCAGGCATGGGGACAGCCTCCGCAACACCAAGATAGAGATCCAAGAGCTGACCAGGAACGTCCAGAGGCTGCGAGCTGAGATTGAGAACATCAAGAAGCAGGTAGGGCTCCCTCAGCATCTCCTGGTGTGCTGGCAGCAGGCAGGGTGAGCTCTGAGCTGTACGCGGTGCCAAGAGTACATCAGGCATTGAGAATGAGGCCCTTTGGAGGAGGCTGCCGTTTGCTGCCCCTGTTGCACCCAACTGGTGCCCTGAGGGCTGCTGCAGATCAGGCTGTGCAGAAGGCAGCTGAGAACCTTCTTCTCTCAGAACCATCAGCTGCAGTCAGCCATTGCCGAGGCTGAGGAGCGGGGTGAGATGGCCCTGAAGGATGCCAGGAGGAAGCTGGAGGAGCTGGAGTGTGCCCTGAGCAAAGACAAGGAGGAGCTGGCTCGGCTGCTGAAGGAGTACCAGGAGCTGCTCAATGTCAAGATTGCACTGGACGTTGAGATTGCCATGTACAGGAAGCTGCTGGAGGGAGAGGAGAACAGGTGAGACCTTCTGAGCCAGCCTGGGCTCAGCAAGGCTCTTGGCTTCATTTGGTTAGACTGAGGTTGAATCTTCTGAGGATGGACTTTCATTTATTTCATTTTCCCCTCAAGTTTTAAGCCCAAACTAGACCCAAGTTCCCTGCAGGGAACATCTCCTGTGGTTGTGGGTGGTGGGAACTGAAGGGAGCAGTTGTGGTAAGCTTCCTGGGGCTTTGTTACTTGTGCTGATGTTGGACTCACAGCTTCTGTTCCCTTCCCTGCACAGGCTCTGTGGAGAGAACCCTTCCAACATCAATGTCTGTAAGTCTCTGGAGATCATGGAGTCATTGAATGGGTTGGTTTGGAAGGGTCTCCAAGTTCTAAGCCCCTGTCATGTGTGGGGACACCTCACACCAGCCCAGCTTGCTCCTCACCCAATCTGGTCTTGAACAGCCCCAGGGAGGGACAGCCACAGCCTCCCTGGGCAGCCTGTGCCAGCCTCTGCCCAGCCTCACTCCCAACAACTTCTTCCTCCTCTCCTCTCTCTCTCTCCCCTCTCCCAGCTCCAAGCCATTGTCCCTCTCCTGCCCCGCCCCAGCCCTTCTCCCCACTCCCTCCCCAGCTCTCCTGGAGCCCTTCAGCTCCTGCCAGGCTGCTCCAAGCTCTCCCTGCAGCCTTCTCCTCTGCAGCCTCAGCAGCCCCAACTCTGCCAGCCTGGCCCCACAGGGGAGCTTCTGCAGCCTCTGCTGCTCTTGGTGGCCTCCTCTGGATGCTCTCCAGCAGCTCCAGGTCCTTCTTGTGTTGAGGACTCCAGAGCTGGACAGAGCTCTCTTGCCCTGCAGAGTGGCTTCTCCCCTGGCTTTGCTGTCTGTGGCTGTGCACTGAGCCTGTGCTCCTCTTGCAGCTGTGGTAGGTCGAACAACCATTGCTGGAGGCAGAGCTGGAGGCTTTGGAGCCTGCAGTGGCCTGGGAGGAGGAGTGTGTGCGGTCGGAGGAGGATGCGTCGTGGGAGGCAGCTGTGGCGTGGGAGGAGGAGTGCTCAGTGGTGGCTTTTCTTCTGGGAGTGGCAGAGTCTGCAGCTCTGGTGGCAACTTCGTCTCAGGGGGTGGCTCCTCCTCCGTGCGCAGATGTGTCACCACCACCGTCAAGTCTGCAGGGGTGAAGTACTGAGCCTGGACCTCAGCCCCTCTGAGGCCTAGAGGCAGCTTCTCTTCTCTCCAGCCAGCAGCACAGCCCCTTCCACCCTGAACCAGTACCCAGCAAGGAAAGGATCTGTTCCTCAGGCCTCACCACCACAACACAGGATCATTAAGGTTGGAGAAGACCTCAAAGGTCATCCAATGCAACCATCAACCCAGCCTACCACCGTGGCCACCAAGCCATGTCCCAGAGTGCCATGGCTCATCTAAGGTTGGAGAAGACCTCAAAGATCACTCAACCCAACCATCAGCCCAACACCACCATGGCCCCTACCCCACGTCCTGAAGTGCCATGGCTCATCACCTTGGACCAGTGCCCAGTGAGGAAATGAACTGTTCCCCAGAGCTCAGAACCTCCTTACAGCACAGAATCATCAAGGCTGGAGAAGATCTCAAAGATCATTGAGTCCAACCACCAAGCCAACACCACTATGGCCAGTAAATCCTGTCCCAGAGTGCCACGTGTCAGCATCCTGCCCAAGAGGAGTTCTCCTTGTGGCAGAAACTGGCTCTTCCCTGAGCTCCACCAGTCTCCAGGGATGAAAGATCTCCCTGGTGGGTACAGAGCTCATCTGAGGACCTCTTGCTGTGCCTCTTGCTGCTGTGCTGGCTGAGGAGGAGCTTGTGCAGCCCTGCTCTTCCCCTGCACTTTTGAAGGTCTCTTTTTCCATGCCCAGGTTCCCCTTTTGCACCTTCTCCACATCCTGAATGTCAGCCGTGTGCTAGGGTCCAGCTCTGCCAGCAGTTCATGCAGGCAGAAGAAAGGTGCCAGCAGCTGGCAGGCAGGGTTAGGAGTGAGGGAGGAGGAGGTCTCCACCTGCCCCTGGTGGAGTCATTTGGCAGCTCTAATATTTGATGATTCCTTTCCCTCTTCTCCTTCCCACTGGACTTGGGCACGACCTTGCTGCAGACCCTCTGCCTGCATCCACCCTGCTGCATGGTTGCTTGCTCCCAGACTCCCTCTCCTCCGAGGTCTTTCATTGCCAATAAACTGCAGAGAGATGAAAAGATTCCCTTGGTGTCATCTTGTCACTCCATGGTCTTCAGGGGAGGGGAAAAGACCTTTTGTTCCTCACCACAAGCACCTAAAATGCTCTCCCCTGTGGTGCAAACCACTGAGCGCTGTGAGCTGCCCAGCTGAGGTGAGGAGGAAGAGGCTGCTCCTGCCCTCTTCTTGCCCCTCAGCAGCTGTCTCCTTATCTCTCTGTGGTGGGAGGACCATGGCTGGGAGGAGAGGGGAACATGCAGAGTCAGCCTGGGGCCAGGTGTGGGCAGGGCTTGTGTCCTGGATACCCCAAATTGCTCTCATTCTGTGGCAGAGGAAAGGTGTGGAGAACCTGTTCCCTCCCCACGTGCTGCGGGCTCAAAGGGGCAGCAGAGTCCTTCCACTGCGCCTGGGCTGACCGCCTGAGTGCCCACGCTGAAAGCAGGCTGGTGCTTGGCTGTGGTTCTGTGCCTGGGGACACTTTGTCTAGAGAAAGAGATAAACAGAGCAGGGGTCCTGCCCTGGGGCTCTTCCTGCCTTGATAGTCCCTGTCGGGAGAGTCCCTGCCAGGCTCCTGCCGTGACTGGACCCCCCTGCTTTGGGTGGCTCCTACCTTTGTGTGACTCTTGGTTTTGTCCTGTCCCAGCTTTGGGTGGCTCCTACCTTTGTGTGACTCTTGGTTTTGTCCTGTCCCTGCTTTGGATGGTTCCTACCTTTGTGTGGCTCTTGGTTTTGTCCTGTCCCTGCTTTGGGTGGCTCCTACCTTTGTGTGGCTCTTGGTTTTGTCCTGTCCCAGCTTTGGATGGTTCCTACCTTTGTGTGGCTCTTGGTTTTGTCCTGCTCCTGTCTGGAGCTCCTACTTGGGTGTTGTGGAGACCTCGACAGGGGAGCAGGCCAGTGCCAGATCTGCAGCACTGAGTGGTTGTCCTCAGCCTTGGCTGGCAGGAGGGCAAGCAGCACCATCTGCCTGGGGAGCTGGGCCCTTACATGGGCACCAGCAGCTTGGGCAGAGTGCTGGGAAGGAGCTGCCAGGCAGAGGCGAAGGAGCCAGGGAGAAAGGGCAGTGTGAAGACATGAGCCAGAGCCCAGGGATGCTGTCAGGGGGGAATTTCTTTCCTGTAAGGGTCCCAGAACCTGACACAGGCTGCCCAAAGAGGTTGTGGAGTCTTCTCTGGAGCCTTTGCAGGCCTCTCTGGATCTGTTCCTGTGTGCCCTGAGCTGGACTGTGATAAAAAAGAACAGCAGGAAAAAATGGTTTGGAGGTTCTGGGTTTCTACAGCTCAGGGCCTGCAGACCTTAGCTAAAGCAAGACCTGTCCCCAGAGGTCACCTGTGGGCTCTACTCAGCTGTTTGAGACTCTACCAGTGCTGCCAGGTCAGTTTTGGCCTCACAGGTTGGCATTCAAAGCAAGATGGCAAATGTCTTCCTCCTGAGGCTGACCACTGAGTCTGCATCCCTCAGAGCAGACAGTGAAGGGTTGTGAGGAGCAGCCTGGGACTGCCACAGCCTCCACTCTCCAGCTTGCTCGGGGCAAGACCCCTGTGGCTGTCTGCTTCTGTAGCCCAGAGGACACTTAGGTGCCAGCTGGTGGGACTCAGAGCACCCAACCTCCCAGCAAGCATCACTGAGGTGGAACAGAAAGGAGACCTCAGCCCCAGGAAAGCCAAAAGCAAAGTGTCTGAGCTCTGCAGAGCCCTTGGTGGGGGCTGAGAGGAGCTTGGCCATGGTCTGCAGGAGTCAGGACCTGCTGAGTGTGCAGCCAGCCCTGGGCCTGCAGGAGGCTGCTGGAGGGAGAGCAGAGCAGGCAGAAGTCCACCAGGCAGCCTGGGCCAGGCCACGGCATGAATGGAATGGCTGCAAATCTGATGGGCACAGTGGGGAGGGAGCCCTGGCAGCATCACCCCTGGCAGGAACCAGAGCTGTGATGAGTTTTCAGTTGGTGTTAAGCACATTTCTGGTGGGAGGCCCTGGGAGCTCACCAAGGTTGCTTCCTTGGGTTGGTCACTGAGCAAGCATGGAAGGAGACTTCACTCACCCTGTGGCCCTCTAGGTTAGGGCAGGGAGTAGCTGGTGAGGAGGGAAAGGGCTCTGTGAGGAGCAGTGCTGTATTGGCAGGGTGGGATGTGTTGCTTCCTGAGGGATGATCCCACCCCTGCAGCCTTGGGAATGCTGCTGGCAAGGCATAAGAGCAGCTGGAGGCCTTCTTGACCCTGAAGGAGGAGGTGCTCAGGGGAGCAGACTTGGGGTGTGGGGGGAGGTTATAGGAGGCTAAAGGTGGAAATCAGCAGCTTTTGGCTGCTTTATCTACACTTCAGGTGGGAGAATTGTGGAGCCATGGAGCTGTTTGGGTTGCCAAAGCCCCCCAAGGTCATCCAGTCCAAGCATCAACCCAACCATGGCCACCAAACCACATCCCAAGTTGCCATGGCCACAGATTCTGTGAACACCTGCAGGGTTGAGGACTGCCTCAGGAGGTGAGATGTGGAAGTCATCACCCTCTGGTCCCTTACCTACCCCTCAAGAAGCAGCTTGAAGCTCCTTCACCTCCAACTGCCCTTGCCTGAGCTCAGGACCAGCCCAAATGGTTCTCTCATCAAGAGCAGTGTGGGCAGCAGGGCAAGGGAGGGGATTCTGCCCCTTGGCTCTGCTCTCCTCAGACCCCACCTGCAGTCCTGGGGGCAGTTCTGGAGCCCCCAGCACAAGAAGGACATGGAACTGCTGGAGCCAGTCCAGAGGAGAGCCACGAAGATGCTGAGAGGGCTGCAGCAGCTCTGCTCTGAGCACAGGCTGAGAGAGTTGGGGCTCTGCAGCCTGGAGAAGAGAAGGCTTCGAGGAGACCTTAGAGTGGCTTTGCAGTATCTCAAGGGAGCCTACAGGAAAGCTGGGGAGGGACTACTGACAAGGTCTGGTAATGTCAGGATGAGGGGGAATGGGTTTGAACTGGCAGAGGGGAGATTTGGACTGGATGTTAGGAGGAAGTTCTTTACAGTGAGGGTGCTGAGACACTGGCACAGGTTGCCCAGGGAGGTTGTGGATGCTTCCTCCCTGGAGGTGTTTAAAGCCAGGCTGGATGAGGCCTTGAGCAGCCTGCTCTAGTGGGAGGTGTTGCTGCCTATGGCAGGGGTTTGGGGCTGGGTGGTTCTTGAGGTCCCTTCCAACCTAAACCATTCTATGATTCTATGATTCTAAATGCCCAGCACAAGCCCCAGGCACCAGTCTCAGGAGGGACTGCAGGCAGCAGCCAGAGAGCAGAGGCCTCTGGGCTTAAAGGGACCTCCAAAACCCAACAGCCAAAGACTACAACCAAATCCACACCCAACAGCCCCAGGGCCATGCAGCTCCCAGGGAAAGCTCAGGCAGGGTGGAGTGGAAGGGACCCCTGGAGAGCATCCAGTGCCAGCCCCCTGCCAGAGTAGGGGCACCCAGGGCAGGGCACCCAGGAACACATCCAGATGAGTGCATCCAGAGAAGGAGGCTCCAGAACCTCTCTGGCAGCCTGCTCCTGGCCTCAGCAGCCTCACACCAAACAACCTTTGCCTCATGCCCATCCCTGCTGGGTTCCTGCTGCCTGCCCATGCTTGTTGCCATCAGAGAACCACAGACTGGGGTGGGCTGGGAGGGACCTCTGGAGGTCACCGAGTTCAAGTCCCCTGCCAGGGTAGGGGCACCCAGAGCAGGTCACACAGAGGCACATCCAGGTGGGGCTTGAAGCTCTCCTTCAGAAGAGACTTCACAGCCTCTCTGGGCAGCCTGCTCCAGGCCTCCAGCACCCCCACACCAAAGAAGTTACTCCTGATGGAACCTCCTGGGATCCAGGTTGTGCCTGATGCCTCTTGTCCTGCCCCTGCCCCAGCCCAGCTGAGCCTGTGGAGCACACAGGATGGGCCTTGGTGCCACTGCTGGCAGTGTGGCAGGAGGGAAAGGGGCAGCTGGGCTGAACCTGGGTGCTCTTCTTTGCCCTTCTGCTGGCTGCCCTGGGGTGCCAGAGGCAGGTAGCTCTCCTGGGGTGCCAGAGGCAGGTGGCTCCCCTGAGGCAGAGCAGGCTGCAGGACCCACGTTGAGGTGGAGCCTCCTGGGGTGCAGGTTGTGCTTCTTGGTCCTTGTGCTGAGCAGCAAAGCAGAGCTCTTCTGGCTGCCTCCACCAGCTGAGCTCCTCTCCCTTTTCTTCTAGATGCCCAAGCCCCTCCTCAGGGTGCCCCAGGGCAGGTTCAGGTTGGGCCATCAGAAGAAACTTCTCCACTGGAAGGGTTCTCCAAGCCTGGCCCAGGCTGCCCAGGGCTGAATGCCCCTCCCTGGAGGTGTTTCAAGCTGCAGAGCTGTGGTGCTGAGGGCCGGGGCTGAGCCCAGGCTTGGCAGAGCTGGGCAGGGTTGGGCTGGAGGATGCTGAAGGTCTTTCCAACCCAAACCCTTCCCTGGTTCGAGGAGGTCACTGCTGGTGCCCACCAGGCCTGGCTGAAAAAATCCGGATGAGAGGACAGGAAGTGATGTGGCATGACCTGGCCTGGCACAGCTCAGCATGGCACAGTGCAGCCTGGCATGGCAGGGCAACACCCACCCCTGACTAGAAGCATGGCTTGAAGCAGCTCTACCTCTCCCACAGCCTGAGGAGCAAGGCTTGCTGGGCAGAGCTGCTGGGGGCAGAGCAGGCACAGCCACCAAGTGTCACTAGAGGGCTGGCAGGGACAGTGCCCTGCTGCCACAGGCCCTCCGCCTGCTCCGCTCCTCCCTGCCCCTGGCGCAGTGACTGTCCCAGAAGCTGCTGCTCAGGCCGAGCTGGGAGAACCTGCACCAAAGGAAGGTTCAGCTCCGTGCTCCCTGCAGCCATGGCTCACAGCTGGCAGCCTGGGGGGCAGCTGGCACCTTGCATTGCCAACCACCCTGGCAGATTTGCCTGGGCTGCAGGGGCTCTGCCCTCCTGCTGTGCTGGCCTGGGTCTGGGTCCAGAAACAAGAGCAAGAAGAACCACTTCTGGTTTCAGAGCTGGATAGGCAGATTGGCTTGAGAGGAGGCTGCAGCAAGAGGGCTTGGGGGGGTCAGTGGGTGGCAAAGTGCCCAGGAGCCAGCACTGGTCGCTGGCAGCACAAAGCCCTCCCTGTGCTGGGCTGCAGCAGGAGCAGGGAGAGCAGCAGCACAGGGAGGGGATTCTGCTCTGGGCCCCAGCACAAGGACCTGGAGCTGCTGGAGAGCATCCAGAGGAGGCCACCAAGAGCAGCAGAGGCTGCAGAAGCTCCCCTGTGGGGCCAGGCTGGCAGAGTTGGGGCTGCTGAGGCTGCAAAGGAGAAGGCTGCAGGGAGAGCTTGGAGCAGCCTGGCAGGAGCTGAAGGGCTCCAGGAGAGCTGGGGAGGGAGTGGGGAGAAGGGCTGGGGCGGGGCAGGAGAGGGACAATGGCTTGGAGCTGGGAGAGGGGAGAGGGAGAGAGGAGAGGAGGAAGAAGTTGTTGGGAGTGAGGCTGGGCAGAGGCTGGCACAGGCTGCCCAGGGAGGCTGTGGCTGCCCCTCCCTGGGGGGTTCCAGGCCAGGCTGGCTGAGGCCCTGAGCAGCCTGTGCTGGTGGAGCTGTGCCTGGGCATGGCAGGGGCTGGAGCTGGCTCAGCTTTGAGCTCCCTTCCAGCCCAGCCTTCCAACCTCCCTTCCTCCTCCCTGCCCTTGTGCCTGGCAGAGCCTCTCTGCCAGAGGTCTCTTGGCTGAGACACTGCAGTCAAAACTGGAGTTGAGTTAAAAGAGACTTTGAGTCACTTCCAGAGTGGGAATCACCTCCTGGAGCTGATCTTCTCCTCATCAGCTTTGCAGAGAGCCTAAGGCCTGGACTGGCCAAAGCACAGATGGGTGGGGGAGGTTGGAAGGGACCTTGAAGATCATCCAGTGCCAACCTCTTGCCATGGGGGCAGTGACACCTCCCACCAGGCTGCTCCAGACCTCATCCAGCCTGGCCTGGAACACCTCCAGGAGCCTCCACATCCTCCCTGGGCATCCTCATGGTCAGAGTTGGGCATCCCCTGATGCCTACCCCAGAGCCTTCCCTTGCCGGGCAGGAGCTCTGCTCTGAGGCTCCCCAAACCTCTGGTGGCTTTTTGGTGCTGCTTTGCCCTTTCTGCCCCTGCCTCACTGCCCTGTGCCTGCTGTGGAGCTGACGACGCCAACCGAGCTCCCCGAGCCCCGAGTGGGCCTGGCTCAATCGATCACCAAAGTTGACCTTGCTTGGGCTAATTATCAGCTCAGAGGCAATTGGGAGGCCAGCCCAGGTGGCAGCTGGGTGTGGTGAGCTTCCCAGATGTGGGGGACCCACTTCTTCTGTGGGCTGCTAATCACATTGTTTACTGGAGGCTGAACATCTGCCAGGCTCAGCTCCAGCTGTTGCAGCTTCCTGTGGGAAGGAGCTCATTAAGGAGCCTCTCAGTCATCAACAGCAGCTTTTGATCCTCGCCGGTGGCTCTCAGCCTTGCTCTGCTTCTGCTCTCAAGCCGAGGGAGCTGCTGCTTCCCTGCCTGCCCCGGGAGGGTTGAGTACCGAGCAGGAGAGGCTGAGCCCAGGTTGCCACAGGAGCTCTGTGCAAGTGGAGAGAGCATCTGAGGTGCTGGATGAAGGGAAGGAGCTGGAGGAGCTGCAGCAGAGGCAGAGAAGGGAACGGAGCTGGGGAAGGGTCTGGAGGAGAGGCTGAGGAGGAGCAGCTGAGGGAGCTGGGGGGGGTGAGGCTGGAGGAGAGGAGGCTGAGGGGAGAGCTTCTGGGGCTGTGCCAGGGCCTGAGAGGAGGCTGGAGCCAGGGTGGGGTTGGGCTCTGCTGCCAAGGGCCAAGAGGAGATGGCCTCAAGGTGCCCCAGGGCAGGTCGAGGTTGGCCATGAGGAGAAACTTCTGCCCTGGAAGGGTTCTGCAGGCCTGGCCCAGGCTGCCCAGGGAGGTGCCGGTGGAGTGCCCATGCCTGGAGGTGTCCCAGAGCCCTGTGCCCATGGCACTTGTGCCCATGGGTTGGTGCCCATGGTGGGGCTGGGTTGGAGGTTGGGTTGGATGATCTCTAAGAGGTTTTCCAACCCAAACCATTCTGTGATTGTCTTTGGATGCTGAAAGGAAGCTTCTGAGGAGGGGACAGGGCTTAGAGAGGGGAGTTGGGTCTCACTCAGCAGCAGGCACAGGTTGTCCACCTGCCCCTCCATCCAGAATGTTCTCTGGCTCAGGGAATCAGGAAGGTTGGGAAAGCTCTCTGAGGTCAAGCAGGCCAATCAGCAGCCCAACCCCCCCCTGGCCACCAAGCCATGGCCTCAGCACCACAGCCACAGGCTTCTGGAACCCCTCCAGGGATGGGCACTCCACCACCACCTCCCTGGGCAGCCTGTGCCAGTCCCTGACCACTCTGGCAGGACAGAAATTGTCTCCTCTAAGATCACCAAGTCCAACTTTCTGCCCAACTCCTCCACACCCTCCAGACCACCTCCCAGAGTGCCAAATCCACACTCCCCCCCCATAGAATCAGAGACTGCTGTGGGCTGGAAAAGGTCTTGAAGCTCTTCCAGCCCAACCATTCTCCACCTCTGCCAAGTCTGGTGCCACAGCAAGGCCCTCAGCACCACTGCTTTGGACCCCTGCAGAGATGGGCACTGCACCAGCTCCCTGGGCAGGCTGTGCCAGTGCCTCCCTTGTCAGGCAGGTGATGATTTTCCTGCCTTCTGGAGATGCCTCTGGGACAGGTGGCAGGAATGTGCCCTGCTGGACAGTCTCAGTCCCCTCTGTGCACCATCAGGGTCCTGCCTGGCAGGAGCTGAGCTCCATCAGAGCCATGGCACAGAGGCTGGGCCAAGGACCAGCCCTGGCAAGCCATGCAGCCTGCTCCAAGCAGATCCAAGCTTCACCTCCTGCAGCACAGCTGAGGCAGGAACCTGCCAACCTGCACAGCTCATCTTGGTCCACCTCAGCTCTCCTCCACTCAAGGCAAATAATCAGTGCAGAGTTGGAGAATCCCAGAGAGGGTTGGGCTGGGAGGGAGCTCAGAGCTCAGCCTCTTCTCCAGCCCCTGCCATGCCCAGGGACAGCTCCACCAGCACAGGCTGCTCAGGGCCTCAGCCAGCCTGGCCTGGAACACCCCCAGGGAGGGGCAGCCACAGCCTCCCTGGGCAGCCTGTGCCAGCCTCTGCCCAGCCCTCTCCCAACAACTTCTTTCTCCTCTCTCCCTCTCCCCTCTCCCAGCTCCAAGCCATTGTCCCTCTCCTGTCCCCCCCAGCCCTTCTCCCCACTCCCTCCCCAGCTCTCCTGGAGCCCTTCAGCTCCTGCCAGGCTGCTCCAAGCTCTCCCTGCAGCCTTCTCCTTTGCAGCCTCAGCAGCCCCAACTCTGCCAGCCTGGCCCCACAGGGGAGCTCCTGCAGCCTCTGCTGCTCTTGGTGGCCTCCTCTGGATGCTCTCCAGCAGCTCCAGGTCCTTCTCATGGAGGCAGTGCTGCAGGTGGGGGCTGAGCAGAGCAGAGCTGGGGGCAGGATCCTCTCTCTCTACCTCTGCCCACTCTGCTTTGGATGCAGCTCAGGCTGCCCTTGGCCCTTTCTGCTGCCAGTGCCTATTCCTGGCCTGTGCAGGTGCCCTGCTAGGAGCAGGTCACTTCCCACCATGACCTGGCTGTGAGGCAGCTGGGGGGGGGCAGGTCTGGCCCAGCAGATTCCCACACCACAGCCAGAACTCTGCACTGCCGTTAGCCAATGGCTGTGCCTTAATGAGTGGCTAATTAGGGGCTAACAGGAAGGCAAACAAGTCAGCAGGCTCCTGGTAACCACCTAGCAGAGCAGGTGATCCACTTAGCAATTACTAAAGCTAATTAAGATATCTCCTAACCTCCTTATTGCCTCTGTTGGAATGGGAAAGTAGCAACTCAGTGGAGTGTGTGAGGAGTGAAGAGGAGGAGGTAGAACCAGAAGACCTCTGGGGTTGGAAAAGGCCTCTGAGACCTCTGAGGTCCAATCTGCACCCCAGCACCTCCATGGCCACTAACCCACGGCCCAAAGAGCCACATCCAGCTGGAGGAGAGCTTGGAGCTCACCCAGCCCGACCCTTCCCCAGCTCTGCCAAGGCTGGGGCTGAGCCATGGCCTCAGCACCACAGCTCAAGGCTTTGAATCACCTCCAGGATGAGGACTCCACCAGCACCTCCCTGGGCAGCCTGGGTCAGGCCTGGAGGACCCTTCCAGGACAGAACTTTCTCCTCATGGCCAACCTTGACCTGCCCTGGGGCACCTTGAGGCCATCTCCTCTTGGCCCTTGGCAGCAGAGCCCAACCCCACCCTGGCTCCAGCCTCCTCCCAGGCCCTGGCACAGCCCCAGAAGCTCTCCCCTCAGCCTCCTCTCCTCCAGCCTCACCCCCCCCAGCTCCCTCAGCTGCTCCTCCCCAGCCTCTCCTCCAGACCCTTCCCCAGCTCCGTTCCCTTCTCTGCCTCTGCTGCAGCTCCTCAATGCCCTCCTGGCACTCAGGTGCCCAACCCTGCCCCCAGCATTCCAGCTCTGCCCTCCCCAGTGCCCATTGCAGGGGCACAATCCCTGCACTGCTTACAGAAGCTCACTCAATTTTGGCTGACCCAAGGCAAAGCTCTCAGCTCTCTGATCCCTGAGAGCTCTCAGGGGCTCAGCAGCTCCTGGATCCTCACACACAGCAAATCTGCAGCTGATGCCCTCAAGCTTGGGTGTGTGGAGCAAAGCAGAGATGAAATCCCCAAAGGGCTTCAGAAGGAGGAGAGATCCAGCCTAGAAAATGAGGATGGAGAAGAAACTGGGTTGGACTTTGGGTGAAAAGCAGCAGGTGAGGTGAGGAACCAGCAGGTGCCTGCCCCTGCAGCAGACAGAGTCACTGGGTGGTGTCTGCGACAGGACGAATGGCATCAGGGTAGCCTCAGGATGAAGATCTCAGCCCAGGAAGGAATTTGAGGAGCAGTATCAGAGGCAGAGAAGGGCAACAGAGCTGGGGAAGGGTCTTGAGAAGAGGCTGGGGAGGAGCAGCTGAGGAACCTGGGGGTGGTGAGGCTGGAGGAGAGGAGGCTGAGCGGAGAGCTCATTACTCAGAAGGTTGGAGGGAGGTGGAGGTTGGTCTCTCCTGGCAAGGAACAATGGCCAGGCCAAGAGGAGATGACCTCAGGTTGCCCCAGGGCATGTTTCAGGTTAGCCTTGAGGACCATTTTCTGCCCTGCAAGTTCCTGCCTCAGCTGTGCTGCAGGAGGTGAAGCTTGGATCTGCTTGGAGCAGGCTGCATGGCTTGCCAGGGCTGGTCCTTGGCCCAGCCTCTGTGCCATGGCTCTGATGGAGCTCAGCTCCTGCCAGGCAGGACCCTGATGGTGCACAGAGGGGACTGAGACTGTCCAGCAGGGCACATTCCTGCCACCTGTCCCAGAGGCATCTCCAGAAGGCAGGAAAATCATCACCTGCCTGACAAGGGAGGCACTGGCACAGCCTGCCCAGGGAGCTGGTGCAGTGCCCATCTCTGCAGGGGTCCAAAGCAGTGGTGCTGAGGGCCTTGCTGTGGCACCAGACTTGGCAGAGGTGGAGAATGGTTGGGCTGGAAGAGCTTCAAGACCTTTTCCAGCCCACAGCAGTCTCTGATTCTATGGGGGGGGAGTGTGGATTTGGCACTCTGGGAGGTGGTCTGGAGGGTGTGGAGGAGTTGGGCAGAAAGTTGGACTTGGTGATCTTAGAGGAGACAATTTCTGTCCTGCCAGAGTGGTCAGGGACTGGCACAGGCTGCCCAGGGAGGTGGTGGTGGAGTGCCCATCCCTGGAGGGGTTCCAGAAGCCTGTGGCTGTGGTGCTGAGGCCATGGCTTGGTGGCCAGGGGGGGGTTGGGCTGCTGATTGGCCTGCTTGACCTCAGAGAGCTTTCCCAACCTTCCTGATTCCCTGAGCCAGAGAACATTCTGGATGGAGGGCAGGTGGACAACCTGTGCCTGCTCCACAGCTGGGGGAGAAGCTCAGGCAGCCAACTTTGCATCAATAATTTGACCAATTGGAATTGAGCTGAGGCCCTCCCAGGCCCAACAAGCCAAGCTGGCCCTGGCACTGCTGGGTGCCTCCTGAGGGCTCCTTCAGCCTGGCAGATGTTGAGACAACTCAGCTCCAAGCTATGGATGCTGTTTGGCCATGTGGCTCTTTTTGGTCCAAGCATGTGGACAGCCTGGGCAGCCTGGTCCAGCTGAGGGGGTCCCCGCTGACTACAGAGGGGGTTGGACTGGATGAGCTCTGGAGGCCCCTTCCAACCCAGAGCTTTCTGTGGTTCTGTGCTGGGAAGTGTTTCTGCTGAGGGATTGGAGTGGATGGTCCCCAGGTACACCCCCCAGGGCAGAGCACCCAAGAGCAGCACATTCAAGAGCAGAACATTCAAGACATTGGAGAACATTCAAGAGAACCACATCCAAGGGCAGAACACTCAAGAGAACCACACCCAAGAGCAGAGCACCCAAGAGCAGAGCATTGAAGAGAACCACATCCATGAGTAGAGCACCCAAGAGCAGAGCTCCCAAGATAACCATATCCACAAGCAGAGCACCCAAGAGCAGAGCACCCAAGAGCAGAGCACCCAAGGGCAGAGCACCCAAGGGCACCTCATCCAAGGGCACCTCATCCAAGGGCAGTGCCAGCTCATGGCAAGGAAGAGGAAGGTGGCACAGGAAGCTCTCCTCCTCACCTGCACAAGGAGGGAACCTCTCTCTGGTTCTGGAGCCAGCTCGACAGGTCCAGGTGTGGCTGCTGTGCCAAGGCTGAGCTGAGCCAGAGCTGAGCACAACAGCAGCCCACGCAGGTGCCGTGGGTTAGCTGCACGTGGGGCTGGGTGGCTGCTCTGTAGAAGCTCCTCTCCTAGCATCATAGAATCAGTCAGGGTTGGAAGGGACCACAAGGACCATCCAGTGCCAACCCCTGCCATGCCCAGGGACACCCTGCCCTAGCTCAGGCTGCCCACAGCCTCACCCAGCCTGGCCTCAAACCCCTCCAGCCATGGGGCCTCAACCCCCTCCCTGGGCAGCCCCTGCCAGGCTCTCACCACTCTCATGCTGCAGAACTTCCTCCTCCCCTCCAGGCTGACTCTCCTCACCTTCAGCTTTGCTCCATCCCCCCCACTCCTGCCACTCCCTGGTCCCTTCCCAGCAGGGCAGAGCTGCTTCAGGGAGCAGTGCAGGACTCCTCCATGTGTGGTCACCTGCTTGGCCTCAGGCAGCCTCTTGCTGCAGGGCAGTAGCTTTGGGTAGGCATCTCCCAAACCATCGTTCCACACTCAGAGGACCCTCCTCTAGGTCAGGACACTTCCTTCCAAGATCCATGTGGATGATCCTGCTGCAGGCAGGCATTAGAATGGGACACCTTTGGATGGAGATGCTCAGAGGGTTGGGGCAGGTTGCT
>WAAF01013169.1:92015-102738 GCA_013400475.1 Tricholaema leucomelas | reverse complement strand
GCTGCTGGGCTGTGGAGCTGCTGGGCTGTGGAGCTGCTGGGCTGTGGAGCTGCTGGGCTGTGGAGCTGCTGGGCTGTGGAGCTGCTGGGCTGTGGAGCTGCTGGGCTGGGCTGCTGCTGGGCTGGGCTGCTGCTGGTTGGTGTTTCCTTAACTCTGGGGCTGTTAGATCCCCCAGTTTGAGGATGTTAAGTTCGAGGCAGCCAGCCTGCTGTCCGAGCTCTACTGTCAGGAGGTGAGTGCACTTCACAGGCTTTGCCCTGGGTGGGGGTGGTGCTGCAGGGCTCTGTTTCTTTCGGGTGTCTTTGGTCTTTCAGAGTGAGTTTGCTGCTGTCAGTTATAGGATTTAGGATCTTTTTAGAGGTCAGCAGCAGTGGTGGTGGAGAGCAGGGAGGTGGCAGCATGAGAAGCCTTTTTTTTGGGGGGGGAAGGTCTTGAGTAGCAGGGAAGTTGCTGCTGGAATTTCAATGCAGGTCTTGCACGGCAAAGGAAGTTTACTTAGAGTTATAGAATCAGGCAGGGTTGGAAGGGACCACAAGGATCATCTAGTTCCAACCCCACTGCCATGGGCAGGGACACCCTACCCTGGAGCAGCCTGGCCAGAGCTTGGTCAAAGTGTTTCCTCAGGCTTCCTTTACACAGAAACAGGCAAGGAGGGAAGGAAGTTCTGGCCCCTGTGTCCACTTCTGGGGCCCTGTGTCCACTTCTGGGGCCCTGTGTCCACCTCTGGGCTGCCCAGGGAGGTGATGGAGTTGCTGTCCCTGGAGGTGTTCAAGACAAGACTGGATGAGACACTTAGTGCCATGGTCTGTTTGACTGGATAGGGCTGGGGGCTAGGTTGGACTGGATGAGCTTGGAGGGCTCTTCCAACTTGATTGATTCTATGATTCTGGAGTCCTGTGTGCAGTTCTGGAGCCCCCAACACAAGCAGGACATGGAACTGTTGGAGTCAGTCCAGAGGAGGCCACTAAGATGCTCTAAGGGCTGCAGCAGCTCTCCTCTGAGGACAGGCTGAGAGAGTTGGGGCTGTGCAGCCTGGAGAGGAGAAGGCTTCCAGGAGAGCTTGGAGTGGCCTTGCAGGATCTGAAGGGGGCTCCAGGAGGGCTGGGGAGGGACTATTGACAAGGGCTTGGAATGGAGGAATGAGTTTGAAGTGGCAGAAGGCAGATTGAAAGTGGATGTTAGGAAGAAGTTCTTTGCAGTGAGGGTGGTAAGAGACTGGCACAGGCTGAGGGTGGTGAGACACTGGCACAGGTTGCCCAGGGAGGTTGTGGAGCACAGAAGCACCCAATGTGATCTTTGATCACATTGGGTGCTTCTGTGCTCCACAACCTCCCTGGAGGTGTTCAGCACCAGGTTGGATGAGACCTTGAGTGACCTCTTCTAGTGGGAGGTGTCCCCAGGGGGTTGGAAGTGGCTGATCCTTGAGGACCTTTTCAACCTAAACCATTCTGTGTCTCTAAGCAGCTGCTTTTCCTCCTCAGGCTTCTGTTATGTTTCAAGGCTGTTTAACCTTTTTTAAGCCTTTTAAACCTCCCTGGAGGTGTTCAGGGACAGGTTGGATGTGGCCTTGAGCAACCTGGGCTGATGGGAGGTATCTCTGCCCTCAATGATCTTGAAGGCCCCTTCTGATCCAACCCATTCTAGAGATGTCTGAAACTCTTCTTTGCTTTCTCTGAAGCAAATCTTTGCTTTTTCTCTGCCTGCCTGTTAAAATGTGGCCAAAGGAGCTAAATAAAACCCTTAAGGGAGTGCCTCAGGTTGTAGAATCAGTCAGGGTTGGAAGGGACCACAAGGAGCAGGCAGTGCCAACCCCCCTGCCATGCCCAGGGACACCCTACCCTAGAGCAGGCTGCCCACAGCCTCAGCCAGCCTGGCCTGAAACACCTCCAGCCATGGGGCCTCAACCACCTCCCTGGGCAACCCCTGCCAGGCTCTCACCACTCTCCTGCTCAACAACTTCCTCCTCACCTTCAGCCTCACTCTCCCCACCTCCACCTTTGCTCCATCCCCCCCAGTCCTGCCACTCCCTGACAGCCTCAAAAGTCCCTCCCCAGCTTTTTTGTAGCCCCCTTCAGATCCTGGAAGGCCACAAGAAGGTCACCTGGGAGCCTCCTCTGCTCCAGCCTGCACAGCCCCAACTCTTTCAGTCTGTGCTCACAGCAGAGCTGCTGCAGCCCTCTCAGCATCCTCCTGGCCCTGCTCTGGACACTCTCCAGCATCTCCACAGCCCTCTTGTCCCAGGGGCTCCAGCACTGGATGCAGTACTCCAGGTGGGGTCTCAGCAGAGCACAGCAGAGGGGGAGAATCCCCTCCCTGGCCCTGCTGGCCACACTGCTCCTGCTGCAGCCCAGGCTCTGCTTGGCTTTCTGGGCTGCAAGTGCACACTGCTGGCTCCTGAGGATGCTGCTGGAGGAGAAGCTCAACAAGTCCTGCTCCTCCAGGTCCAAGCCTGTCCTTTCATTCCTTGGATCTGCTGCTTTTGTGTTTCCTGACCTTTAAGGCTCAAACTTGGGTGTGTACGTGGGGAGTGTTAGCAGCGAAGAGGAATGGGAGGTGGTGGTGATGGTGGTGGGGAGGCTGGCAGCAGGTTGCAGGCTGTGGTGAGCAGAGTGTGTGGTTGTCTTACAGAACTCAGTGGACACAGCCAAGCCTCTGTTACGCAAAGCCATCCAGATCTCCCAGCAGACTCCCTACTGGCACTGCCGGCTGCTTTTTCAACTTGCAGTAAGTGATTTCTGTCAAGCTGTGGCGCTCTTAGAGACAAAATGACTAGAAAAGAGCTGTATTTACCTTAAAAAAGAGTCCTTCCTTACCCCTCCCCCCAATCTCTGCTGCTAGAGAGGAGTTGGTGCTCTGCAGTAACCACCAGTTGGTAGAGTGGGGATTGGGTTAAGGGAAGAAGGGCAGCAAGGATCCTTTCACTTTTCATTCACTCAGGATTGCAGCAACTCTCTTGTGGCTGAGTGAGTTGTGCTTGTTCAGCCTGCAGAAGAGAAGGCTCCAGGGAGACTCCAAGCAGCTTGTCAGTACCTGAAGGGGCTGCAGGAGAGCTGGGGAGGGATTTCTGACAAGGGTTGGGAGTGCCAGGATGAGGGACAGTGGGTTTGAGCTGGCAGAGGGGAGATTGAGAGTGGAGAGGAGGAAGAAATTGTTGAGAGAGAGGCTAGGGAGACACTGGCACAGGTTGTCCAGAGAGGCTGTGGATGTCCCCTCCCTGGAGGTGCTCAAAGCCAGGCTAGATGAAGCCCTGAGCCAGCTGTGCTGATGGAGGTGTCCCTGCCTATGGCAGGGGGTTGGAGCTGGCTGATCTTTGAGATCCCTTCCAACCTAACCCATTGTGTGAATCAGAACAGCTCTGTGTGGTATGAAAGAGTCTTTGGAGCTGTTCCAGCCTGGTGCTGGGGTTGTGCCAGGTCCTCCTGCAGAAACATCTCCCATCAGGTGCCACCTTTAGCAAGGAGCTGTGTAGCTCCTGGCATGTAGAGCACACAGGAGGAATCAGGCTTCTCAACAAGTGCTGCTGAGCTTCCCAGAGCAAGAACTGATCTCTTTTGGTCTTTGTCACTGCAGCAACTACACACACTTGAAAAAGATTTGGTGTCTGCCTGTGACCTCCTGGGAGTTGGAGCAGAGTACGCCCGGGTGGTAGGATCAGAGTACACCAGGTGAGTTCCCTGCACCTCCCTTTCCCTGCCCACCAAAAATGCTTTGCTTTCCTCTTGGAGATCTTCATAGAATCCTGGAATGGCTCAGTTTGGAAGGCAGCTCAGAGCTGATCTGTTCCAACCTCCCCAACCTGGGCAGGGACACCTCTCAGCTAGACTCAGCTGCTCCAGGCCTCATCCAGCCTGGTCTTGAACACCCTCAGCAGGGAGGCAGCCACAGCCTCCCTGGGCAGCCTGTGCCAGACTCTCACCACCTTCCTACTGAAGAACTCCTTCCTCAGCTCCTCTCTAACCCTGCTCTGCCTCAGCTCCAAAACATTTCCCCTTGGCATGGCTCTGGACACCCTCAGGAGGAGTCTCTCTGCAGCCTCCCTGCAGGATCCTGAAGGATGTTTTGGAGGGCAGCTCAGGGATGTGACCAGTGGAGGGGTTTGAAAGGCACAATCCACTCTTCCTGGGAGTTCCCTCAGGTCTCACAGCTTCTCCAGCTGTTTCATTTTCTTCCCTCCTGAAAGCAGCAGTATCCACTGAGGCTCTGGAGACTCTTGGAGCTGAGCTTCACTGATGGTCTTAGCAAAAGTTTTCTCAGCAGCCTGCTTTGCTGAGGGAAATTACTGCAGCTGGAACTGCCCCAGGCCTGGGTGCAAACCTGAGAGCTGGGATTTGGCTTCCTGAGGCTAGGATTGAGCTGTTCCATCAGGCTTTGAATGTGCTTTCTCTGCACCCTCTGCTCTGCTGTTCGGGGGGCAGGATGGCAGCTTTGGTTCCTTTACTCCCTCTGCTCTGTTCTCGGGGGGCAGGATGGCAGCTTTGGTCCCTTTACTCCCTCTGCTCTACTGTTTTGGGGGCAAGATGGCAGCTTTGGTTCCTTTACTCCCTCTGCTCTGTTTTGCGGGGCAGGATGGCAGCTTTGGTCCCTTTACTCCCTCTGCTCTGTTTTGCGGGGCAGGATGGCAGCTTTGGTTCCTTTACTCCCTCTGCTCTGTTTTGCGGGGCAGGATGACAGCTTTGGTCCCTTTACTCCCTCTCCTCTGTTCTGGGGGGTAGGATGGCAGCTTTGGTCTCTTTACTCCCTCTGCTCTGTTCTGGGGGGCAGGATGGCAGCTTTGGTTCCTTTACTCCCTCAGCTCTACTGTTTTGAGGGGCAGGATGGCAGCTTTGGTTCCTTTACTCCCTCTGCTCTGTTTTGCGGGGCAGGATGGCAGCTTTGGTTCCTTCACCCCCTCTGCTCTGCTGTTCTGGGGGGCAGGATGGCAGCTTTAGTTCCTTTACTCCCTCTGCTGTGTTCTGGGGGGCAGGATGGCAACTTTAGTTCCTTAAACTCTCCTCAGTTGTTTTTGAGAGGCAAGATTGCAGATTTGGGTTTTTTTTCCCTTAGGGATTCAAATGCAGTTGCAGTTTGAGTAACTTTCTTGCAGCCTGACCTGATTTTGTTCCATTTCAGGGCCCTGTTTCTGCTGAGCAAGGGGATGGTAAGTTGATTGTGCTGCTGAACTAAAGCAGTTCCTTGGTTAGTGTCATGCAGGTGGCAGAGTAATCAAACTGGTTGACTTTAAAGGGTTTTTGTCCTTCTCTCTGCTCTCTTTTGTTCATGTGAGTGAGCACAGCATTAAAACAGACCTTGGGTAAGCCTCAAGTCATTAAATCACTATGACAGGAGAAGACTTTTAAGGTCCTCAAGTCCATAGTGGTGAAATTCAGAGCTTCATAGAATGAGTTGGGTTGGAAGAGACCCTTTAGGTTCATCCAGTTCCATAGGCAGGGACACCTCCACCAGCCCAGGTTGCTCCTGGTCTTGAACACTTCCAGAGAGGGAACATCTTTCTCTGGAGCCTTTCAAGGCCTCTCTGGATGTGTTCCTCTGTGATCTGTGTTAGATTGGATGGTCCTGCTCTGGCGGGGGGGTTGGACTGGATGATCTCCTTGGGTCCCTTCCAACCCCTAACATCCTATGAGGCTGTGCCATCATCCACAGCCTCCCTGGGTGATCTGTGCCAGCTGCAGATTGTCCCTGGAGCCTTTCAGTGAGGGTTAAAAAATGGAGGGAGGGGGTGAAAATCTGATTGCTTGTGCAAGGAGGTGTCTCTGAGGCTGCTTTTGGCTTAAAGGCATCCACCTGGGGGTGGCTCTGCTGGAGGTTTCAGGGTGTTTGAACTGTGTTAGGACCAGAGTGATGTGAGGAGGTGGTGATGTTGTTGTTGTGAATTCCAGCTGCTTCTGATGGAGAGGAAGCTGCAGGAGGTGCACCCTCTGCTCACCCTCTGTGGGCAGATAGTGGAGAACTGGCAAGGAAACCCCATCCAGAAGGAGTCTCTGAGGGTCTTCTTCTTGGTGCTGCAGGTCACACACTACCTGGACGCTGGGCAGGTGGGTTTGAGCTGGGTAGGCCTCTTGCAGCTCCCCTTTTAGACCTTCAAGATCAGCCAGTTCCAACTCTCTGCCCCGGGGCAGGGACACCTCCCCCCCAGCTCAGGTTACTCCAGGCCCCACCCGACCTGGCTGTCAGCACTGTCAGGCTTGGAGCCTCCACAGCTTCTCTGGGCAGCCTGTCCCAGTGCCTCAGCACCCTCCTGGGGGAGAATTTCCTCTTCATGTCTCCTCTCAGTCCAGCTCCTTCCACTCTGAAGCCATCAGCCCTCACTCTGTCACTGCAGGGCTCTGCACAAAGTCCCTCCCCAGCTCTCCTGGAGCCCCTTCAGGTCTCCCTGCAGCCTTCTCCCTAAACCAGCCCTCCCAGCCTGGCCTCACCCCAGAGCTGTGGAATCTTCTTCGTGGCCTCCTCAGGGGATTATCCACTGCCTTAGCTGGGAGCAACAAGTGCCAGGGGAGCAGCTGTGCCCTTGCAGCTGGCTGTGACCTGGGTGCTGTGTGCAGGTGAAGAGTGTGAAGCCCTGCCTGAAGCAGCTGCAGCAGTGCATCCAGACCATCTCCACCCTGCACGACGATGAGATCCTGCCCAGCAACCCTGCAGACCTCTTCCACTGGCTGCCCAAGGAGCACATGTGTGTGCTGGTCTACTTGGTGAGCAGCTCCTTCCTTCTGCTTCAATCCCAGCTTGAAAGGGGGGTGGAAGGGACCTCTGGAGCTCAGCCAGGCCAACCTCACTGTGTCCCAGCAGGGCATCCACAGCAGCTTGCCCAGGAGCACAATGGTCAGGGTGTGTTTGGAAGCTCTGCAGAGAAGGAGACTCCACAACCTCTCTGGGCAGCCTGCTGCAGGCCTCCAGCACCCTCACACCAAACAGGGTTCTCCTTCTCTTCAGGTGGCACCTCCTGGCTTCCAGGTTGTGCACATTGTCCCTTGTGCTGTCCCTGAGCATCACTGAGCAGAGTCTGGCCCCAGCCTCTTGCCCCCCACAGATCCTTTAGGTCTTACTGAGCACTGCTCAGCTCCCCTCTGGGGCTGCTCTTCTGCAGGCTCTCAGCCCCAGGGCTCTCAGCCTTTGCTCCTCACAGAGCTGCTCCAGGCCCCTCAGCAGCTTTGCAGCCTCTATTGGACTCTATCCAGCAGTTCTCTGTCCCTCTTGAGTTGGGGAGCCCAAAACTGGACCCAGTTCTCCAACTGCAGCCTAAATTTGACTTCTTTTCACCCACAGAGAGTGGGAAAATTTGATTGCAGGCTCCTGCAATCAGCTTCCTCACTTCCTGTGATGATTCCTCCTGGGTGATGTCAAAACTCCTTTACAAAGCTGGGAGCTGAGGGATCTGTGTGACCCCTTCCAGACCTCTCCTGTGTGCAAAGATGATTATTGAGCATCTTTCCTCTGTTCTCTGGCAGGTGACAGTGATGCATTCCATGCAGGCAGGATACCTGGAGAAGGCTCAGAAGTACACAGACAAAGCACTCATGCAGCTAGAGAAGCTAAAAAGTAAGGCTCAAGCTGTAGCATCCAGCAGCTGCTGCAGGGTTTCAGGGACTTGATGCTAATTGAAACCAAATCAGAAGCCCAGCAGCTGCTTTGAGCATCCTGGGGCAGTGCTGGTTCTGCTGCAGCTCAGAGCTTTGCTCTGGTTTGAAGCTGGATTGGTTCATTTGAAGTTTGGAGGCGGGGGGAGAGGTGAGTGAGGGCTGTAAATCCGTGGGTGTTCAGTTGCCTTCCTCCCTTTTCATCCATGGTTTGATTCTCCCAACCCAAGCTGTGTCCCCAAGGAGTTTTCTCTCAGCCCTGCTGCTCCTGGCACTTGAGGCAGGGTGGATTGAGTAGGGATGGTTGGGTTGTGTTTTGCTTTGAACCCTCTGTCAGCCTTCCCCTGGCAGCTGGGCAGTGTGCAGGGCTCCTTTGGCACCAACTTGCTCAGCCAGGGACACCACAATCTGGCTTTGCACTTAGAGCTCCTTGGTGTTGGAGCTTTGCTGAGCCTCCCTGCAGCTGGGGGTGTGGGAGGCTGCTGGGCTGGGTGCTGATGCTGCCCTCAGTGCCCTGACTGGATGATTTCTGCCCTTGCAGTGCTGGACTGCAGCCCCATCCTGTCCTCCTTCCAAGTCATCCTGCTGGAGCACATCATCATGTGTCGGCTGGTCACAGGGCACAAGGCCACGGCCCTGCAGGAGGTAAAGAGGGGCTGGCAGCACTGCCCAGCTGGGGAGAGGGGCACAGGGACAGCTCCTAAATAGAGCTGGGCACAGGGCACAAGGGCATGGCCCTGCAGGAGGTAAAGAGGGGCTGGCAGCTGGGGAGAGGGGCACAGAGACAGCTCCTAAAGAGGGCTGGGCACAGGGACAGCTCCTCAAAGAGGGCTGAGCACCGGGCACAAGGGCACAGGGCACAAGGCCACGGCCCTGCAGGAGGTAAAGAGGGGCTGGCAGCACTGCCCAGCTGGGGAGAGGGGCACAGGGACAGCTCCTAAGTAGAGCTGGGCACAGGGCACAAGGGCATGGCCCTGCAGGAGGTAAAGAGGGGCGGGCAGCGGGGGAGAGGGGCACAGAGACAGCTCCTGAATAGAGCTGGGCACAGGGACAGCTCCTCAAAGCGGGCTGAGCACCGGGCACAAGGGCACAGGGCACAAGGCCACGGCCTGGCAGGAGGTAAAGAGGGGCTGGCAGCACTGCCCAGCTGGGGAGAGGGGCACAGGGACAGCTCCTAAGTAGAGCTGGGCACAGGGCACAAGGGCATGGCCCTGCAGGAGGTAAAGAGGGGCGGGCAGCGGGGGAGAGGGGCACAGAGACAGCTCCTGAATAGAGCTGGGCACAGGGACAGCTCCTCAAAGCGGGCTGAGCACCGGGCACAAGGGCACAGGGCACAAGGCCACGGCCTGGCAGGAGGTAAAGAGGGGCTGGCAGCACTGCCCAGCTGGGGAGAGGGGCACAGGGACAGCTCCTAAGTAGAGCTGGGCACAGGGCACAAGGGCATGGCCCTGCAGGAGGTAAAGAGGGGCGGGCAGCGGGGGAGAGGGGCACAGAGACAGCTCCTGAATAGAGCTGGGCACAGGGACAGCTCCTCAAAGCGGGCTGAGCACCGGGCACAAGGGCACAGGGCACAAGGCCACGGCCTGGCAGGAGGTAAAGAGGGGCTGGCAGCACTGCCCAGCTGGGGAGAGGGGCACAGGGACAGCTCCTAAGTAGAGCTGGGCACAGGGCACAAGGGCATGGCCCTGCAGGAGGTAAAGAGGGGCGGGCAGCGGGGGAGAGGGGCACAGAGACAGCTCCTGAATAGAGCTGGGCACAGGGACAGCTCCTCAAAGAGGGCTGAGCAAAGGGCACAGGGCACAAGGCCACGGCCTTGCAGGAGGTAAAGAGGGGCTGGCAGCACTGCCCAGCTGGGGAGAGTGGCACAGGGACAGCTCCTAAAGAGGGCTGGGCACAGGGCACCAGGGCACAGCCATGCAAGAGGTAAAGAGGGGCTGGCAGCACTGCCCAGCTGGGGAGAGGGGCACAGAGACAGCTCCTAAAAGAGGACTGCTCCCCTCCAGAGGGCTGCTCCCCTCCAAAGGCTGCTCCCTCAGGCTGGAGTGGAAGATTCCAGCAGTGCTAACCCACTGCCAGCTCTGCTGTTGCTCAGGACACTGAACCCCCAAAGCTGTGCAGTGAAGCTCCCCTCAGAACTTTTCTTGGAAGCCTCTGGAGCTGCTCATGGAGTCCCAAATTGCTTGGAGGCTGCAGCTGGCACCTTCCTCCTGCAGCCTGAGTGACTCCTTCCCTCCTCCTCTGAGCACATCTTGTCCAAGTTCTGTTTTTAGGGCTCTGCCTTTCTGTCCTCCTCCTCTTGTACAGTTTTTGGGACACTTATTTAATGTTGGGGTTTGGTTTGGGTGGTTTTTTTTTCCCCCATTCTCAGTCATTTTTTAAACCTTCTCCACTCCTGCTTTATTTATAGGATGTTCTGCTGCATCATCTCAGTCTCTGCTGCCATCAGTGTTCTCAGTGGGTGGGGGGAAATCAGGTTGCTGGCTCATAAAACCCATCCCAAGCACATCCCCCGTGGAAGATTTGAGTTCCAGGGTGGGTTTTTTTGTTCCCTGCTACATGCCAGCTCAGATCCTGAAGCTGTCAGGAGAGGTTTGTGGTTGTTGGGCTGCTGATGCCACCCTATGGTGGAGCTGCTGCAAAGCCAAATCAGCCCAAACCAGTGTGATTGAGGAGCAGGGAGGTTGAGGGGACAGGGCCAGGAGCCTGGCTGCAGGGCAAGTTCAGCCTCCAGCTCTACCTAGCAGCACCACTGAGGATCGTTGAAGCAGTGACTGAGAACTTGAGGTGTGGGATGTGAGCAGATGGATTTCAGAGGTTGGGTTGGGTTGGAAGGAACCTTCAGGATCATCCAATGCCAACCTCCTGCCATGGGCAGGGACATCTGCTCCAGCCCAGCTTGCTCAAGGCCTCATCCAACCCTGGCCTTGAACACCTCCAGGGAGGAGGCATCCACAGCCTCCCTGGGCAGCCTGTGCCAGAGTCTCCCTACTCTCACTGCCAAGAGTTTCTTCCCCATCCCCTGCCTCTGCCTTCCCCCATCCCTGCTTCTGCCTTTCCCCATCCCTGCCTCTGCCTTCCCCCATCCCTGCTTCTGCCTTTCCCCATCCCTGCCTCTGCCTTGCCCCATCCCTGCCTCTGCCTTCCCCCATCCC
>WAAF01013169.1:31051-72646 GCA_013400475.1 Tricholaema leucomelas | reverse complement strand
GTTGCCCGATAGGCACAGCTACCAGAGCATGTCAGCAAAGCCAGATTATGAGTCCCAGAGACTTGGGAAGGCGGGGGAGGGGAAGTGGGGGAGGGGAGGCAACTACCGATGCTAAAGATGAGGCATCCGGGACGCAACTTGGGGGGCCAGCGGGCCCCGGCTTGGCTGTCATCAACTCCGGAGTGTGCCGAAAGGGAGGAGTGAGGAGGGGGAGAAAGGTGCTGCTGGAGCGGCTTTTTCTGTTGGTGCTGTTTGGGGGTAAGGAAGGGAACCAGGGACTCGCTGAGAGGAGCTTTGAGTGCTGCTGCTGCTGCTGCGGGGAAAGGCGCCGGGGAGGGGGGGGGGATGGAACGAGAAGTCCTCTGCCAGGGAGAAGTGGCACCGAAGTTCTTGGCAAAAGAAACCAAACCGACACCCCAAAACCTTCGGAAGGGTTTGCTGTGCGGGAAGGGCATGAGGCGTCCCCGGGAATGGAAGGGTGAGGGCAGGCAAGGGGTGAGGTCACTTAGAATGGAGGGGACCTGCTCAGCAGGAACAACCGAAAAAGCAAATCAAACCGACCCGACCCCAAAAGCTGCCTGGAGAGTGCCAGATGGGTTGAATTCACCAGGGCAGGAGTTAAGATGGAGGTGTTTGAAGTGAGACTGATGCCAAAGAGGAGTCCTCATACTCCCCCCCCGCCCTCCGCCACCGTGTCTAAAGAGGTGTGGAGGTTGTGTGTGTGTGTGTGTGCAAAGAGGCTTCGTCTGCACCCATCTGAGAGCACCACGATTGCCTCTGCCTCGCCGGCTTTGCTTTTTCCTGGCAGTGTTTTCATCCTCCTGTACGACTTTTGGGGTTGGTTTCTTTCTTCTTCTTCTTCTTCATCTTCTGGTGGGGGATTTAGTTTGTAAGCAAGACCGAGCTCTAATGAAAATAAAGTTATATCCTGTCTGTGGTCTACCACCTTCTCCTCACCCCCCCCCTCCAGCCATCTGCCATCTTTCACAGAAAGGATCTGGAGGGCTTCTTCCAAAAATCTTCATTCATTAGTGATTTCTTAACTGCCTTCTTACCCCCCACTCCCTCTTTCTCCTTGTCTTTGTGATCCTAAGTGTGTGGGAATCTAAAGAGAGCTGGAAGGGAGGATTTGGCCCTCATATGTGAGCTGTGCCAGTTGCTGGAGGTAAAAGAATGTTGGGAGTTTATTAACTCACTTGACAAGGTCTTGAGTCTTTAAATTTAGGAGGCAATTTCAAATGAGAAAAGGGTGAGGGAAGGAAAATGAAGGATGAGGGAAGGAAAAGAAGTAAGGGAAGGAAAAGAAAGGGTGAGGGAAGGAAAATAAGTAAGGGAAGGAAAATAAGTAAGGGAAGGAAACAGAAGGATGAGGGAAGGAAAAGAAATAAGGGAAGAGGAGGGAAGGGTGAGGGAAGAAGGAAAGGGAAGGATGAGGCAAGTAAAAGAAGGGAAGGTGAGGGAAGAAGGAAAGGGAAGGATGAGGCAAGTAAAAGAAGGGAAGGAAAGGGAAGGATGAGAGAAGTAAAAGTAAGGGAAGGAAAAGGAAAGGTGAGGGAAGTGAAGGAAAAGGAAGGGTGAGGGAAGTAAAAGAAGGAAGGTAAAGGTGAGGGAAGTGAAGGAAAAGGAAAGGTGAGGGAAGTGAAGGAAAAGGAAGGGTGAGGGAAGTAAAAGAAGGAAGGGAAAGGTGAGAGAAGTAAAAGTAAGGGAAGAGAAGGGAAGAATGAGGGAAGGAAAAGAAAGAAGGGAAAGAAAAGGGTGAGGGAAAAGGCAGGGTGAAGGAAGTAAAAGTAAGGGAAGAGAAGGGAACTGTGAGGGAAGAGAAGAAAAGGGAAGGGTGAGAGAAGGGAAAGGAAGGGCGAGGGAAGGAAAAGGCAGGGTGAGGGAAGTAAAAGAAGTGAGAGAGAGAAGGGAACAGTGAGGGAAGGAAAAGAAGGAAGAAAAGGGAAGGGTCAGGGAAGTAAGGGAAGAGAAGGGAAGGGTCAGGCAAGTAAGAGAAGAAGAAAAGGGAAGGGCAAAAGAAGGGAAGAAAAAGGAAGAGTGAGGGAAGTAAAAGAAATAAGGGAAAGGGTGAAGGAAGTAAGGAAAGAAGGGAAGGGTGAGGGAATAAAAGGGAAGCATAGAAGGGAAGAGTGAAAGCAGTAGGGGAAGAAAAGGAAAGGGTGAAGGAAGTGAGGGAAGAAAAGGGAAGGAAGTGAATTAAGGGAAGAAAAAGCTTTTCTTTTTGCTTGAGCTCAGGAAGGAGCCTTTAACTCTTCAGGAGTGGCTAGGAGAGGTATTTTGTTGGAGGCAGCTGAGTGCAAAGCGCTGTTCAGTGCAACGCTTCAGTGTTCTTCATGACTGTACCAAGCACAAAGTTTGCTGAAGGAAGATGTGTGGCTTTAGTGGGCAGCCTTCTTCTCAGCCTTAGATTTGAGTTTCTCTCCTAATCTCAGTCTGAGTGGTACAGATGACTTTTCTGAGTGAGTTTCTCAGGAGCTGAATGATGTCTTACACCAACCTGAGCATGCAGGTTGTGCAAGCAAGGACTGAGTCTTCCAGAGTGAAGCAGATGAAGTCTGCTCAGGGATACCTGAGGACAGGCTGAGGGAGGATCTCAGCAATACTGATCAATACTCAAGGGGTGGGGATCAGGAGGATGGGACCAGGGTTTTGTCAGTGGGGACAACAGGCACAAACTTGACCATAAGAAGTTCCATCTGAATATGAGAAGGAACTTTAAGGGTGATGAAGCCCTGGAGCAGGCTGCCCAGAGAGGTGATGGAGTCTCCATCTCTGGAGTCATCATTCAGAATCCATCTGGATGTGTTCCTCTGTGATCTTCTCTAGGTGCCTTGGCAGGGGGATTGGACTTGATGATTTCCAGAGGTCCCTTCCAACTCCTTCCATTCTGTGTTAGCACTCAAATGGAGCCAAACCTCTCTCTCTGTGTGACTCTGGTCCCTAAATCCTGCTGTCCAATGGGCTCCTGTGTGAAGTGAGCAAAGTGCTGCAGGCTACTTCATGTCTCCCAGTTGATTTCATTTTAAACTTCTTCATTTCCCATTGCCATGAACCATTGCAAAGAGTCCTGCAAGAGGAAACTTGTCTGTGAGCAGAAAGCTCCATCTCCTAACCCACCCTTACAGATAGAAGTTCTTTACCTTCCTGCAGCTGAAGCCACCTGCCCAGCTGCTCGGTGATGGAAGCTGCAGAAAATGAGAGGAGGATGATCAATATTTGGTGACAACATCTTGGCTTTGGGTCCACAAGACCCCAGCAAACAGCTCCACAGGCAGGGAACAGCCTTGGCATCGTGACTGCCACTAGGAACTCCAGCAGGATTGCTCCCTAGCACTTGGATTTCTCTATCTTTCCAGTGTGGGTGCACAGGATCCCAGAGAAATCCCAAAGCCTTTGTAGTTCTCCTGCAGAGATCAGTGTCTCCACAGAGCATCTGAGCCCCAGTACAGTTGCCTTGGTTCCCACCTGCAGGCCAGTTAAATATCCCTCAACAATTGATTTATATAACTGGGCTAGCTGGGGAAGTGAGAAATTTCCTTCCTCCTAGGATACAATGCCAAGGATGTCAAATCTCCAGAGGGCCTGATGATAAGAACTGGGCTGTCCCTTCTGTACCGCCAGGAAACAAGGAGATGGTTGCTCCTTGGAGCCCTGGGGCTGGTCCTGTGGCACTTCTCTCTCTTCCCTCCTGGTCACAGGTGGCCCTACAGCCCCAGAGCAGGGTTTGGCATCTGCTGATGAAGGACCAGCCTCTGATGGAGCAGTTTTCATTGATGAGGACCAGAGGACTCCTGAGGTGCATTCAGAAGAGCGTAGCCAGCAGGTCAGGGGAGGTTCTGCTGCCTCTCTACTCTGCCCTACTCAGGCTACAGCTGCAATACTGGGGCCAGTTCTGGGCTCCCCAATTCAAGAGAGGCAGAGAACTACTAGAGGGAGCCCAGTGGAGGATACCAAGATGCTGAGGGGCCTGGAGCATCTCTGAGAAGTACAGGCTGAGAGCCCTGGGACTGTTGGGCCTGGAGAAGAGCAGCCCCAGAGGGGATCTGATCAGCGCTCAGCAAGAGCTAAGGAGGCAAAGGGATGGGGCCAAGTGACAGGAACAAGAGGCACAAAGTGGAAGCCAGAACTTTTGTCAACTCAAAGCAAGAAGCTTTGTGAATCCCTTTCCCTTGAAGTCTGCCTGGAATAAATAAACCCAGTAATGACTGATCCCATCAATCCTAAATTTAGAAATGAATCTGATTTTCAGCAGGAAAGCAGGTTGCAGAGCTGACCTAGTACAGAGCTGTTGAGGGAAGAGAGGAGACTTCATATACCCCCAAGTCAGAATTAACAGCAGCTTGGGGAAAGCCTGATGAGTTTGCTGAGCTGAGAAGAAACATCTCATGCCAGGAGCACAGTGCTAACAAATACAGGTAGAAAACATAGAGTAAGACTCAACAATCCTCATAAAAAGAGAGAGGCTTCCCAAATGCAGTCAGTGAAACCTGCCTGTGCTTCACAGACCTTTGGCTTCCCATCAGCCATGCTGCTTGTGACACCTTTGATGGGGAGGCTCCATCAGCATCTTCCAGCCACCCAGTCAGGTCCTTGGGAATGACAGGACACAGGACATGGGGAGTCAGCCTTTTAGAAACACCAGCCCCAGCTGGAGCAGGCTGAGGTGAGGCTGAGCTGGCAAACCTGCAGTCACCTCTGGAAGCTGTTGGAGTGCTGCAGGGAAACACTCCAGCACCTCCATGTCCCTCTTTGGCTGGGGACACCACAACTGGATGCAGTAGTAGCTTTTAAGACTGAGTCAGGAAGCCAGAGAAGAAAAATGCTTCATTATTTGGGATTTTTCTTTTGCAAAATCATCTTATTTTGTCCTGTTTAGACCTAAGGATGGAGTTTGTCAGGATCCTGCAGTAGATGTGGGTGCCCAGGACGGAAGCAGACAGTGCCCTGCCCAGCACTGAAGAGCCTCCTGTGTTCACCACCCTGCTGAACACATTGGCATCACTCAGCAAATAAGACCTAAGCAGATCCAAGATGATTTCTTGTCCCTAAATCCAAACCCATCTACACTGATCTGGTTCCTTATCTGTAGAAAAACTCACAAGGATTTTACCCTGGAGCCACACAGAATTTTCACCCAGACTCTGAAGGTCTTGCACAGACAGAACACAGAATTGATACAGAACCCATCCCATCAGCCCTTGATTCCTGTTAGCCCATCCTTAAGGATCTGCAGCCAGCCCTGGGGCTGGTAAAGCACAGAGGAGGGTAGATGTCACAGCAGCCACGCAGACAGATCTCTGATTGTGTAGGTTAATCTCCAGCAGGGATCTGTTCTGATGCTGGATTGAGGGAATAAAACTACTGGGAATTGCCGAACTAGGGCTGAGGAATTTAGGTGGAGTTCTTCAGGCTGCAGCTCCAAACCCACTTACCTTGTGGAAGGCATTCCCTGCACTGAAACACTTCCTTTGCAGGTCTGAGCTGTAAAAACAAATCCTTCCTGAATCAGCCTTTTCTCTGCCCAGTTTGCCAACTGGTAAACACTGACTGGGGGGTTTGTTCAGAGCCGACTAAGAAGGATGTGTTATTAACAGTGACAACCCCAGGGCAGTGACAGCCACCCCCTGCCATCGCCAAACCACCCTGACAGATGAACACAAATCCTGCTTGAAAATACTTCTTGAGCTCCTGCCCCTTTTTCAGGTTGATAACCTGGAAGTGCACAGCTCAGCTGAGCAGCACCAAGCTCCCTCAGAGAGGCAAACTCCTTGCCACAGCAAGCACCAGCAGCAGGGACCTCTCCCTGGCAGGGGGAGAGCAGAGTTTTAATTCTGGCAGCTACGATGCTGCACCACTTTCAGATCTGCTGCTTAATCCCAGCACATTGAGGGTGGGAATGGACCTCTGGAGCTCACCCAGCCCAACCTCCCCTGCTCCAGCAGGGCATCCACAGCGGCTTGCCCAGAAGCACAATGGCCAGGGGGAGTTGGAAGCTCTGCAGAGAAGGAGACTCCACAACCTCTCTGGGCAGCCTGCTCCAGGCCTCCAGCACCCTCACACCAAACGAGTTTCTCCTCCTCTTCAGGTGAAACCTCCTGGCTTCCAGTTTGTGTCCCTTGTCCTGTCCCTGGGCACCACCTGTCTGGTCCCATCCTCTTGCTCCCCACCTTTTAGATACAGTTCAGCATCCAAAAGATCCCTTCTGGGGCTGCTCTTCTGCAGGCTTTCAGCCCCAGGGTTCTCAGCCTTTGCTCCTCACAGAGCTATTCCAGGCTCCTCATTTTCAGGCTGTCAAGTAGTGATAGGACTGGGGGGGGATGGAAAAAAGCTGGGAATGGGGAGATTCAGACTGGATGTGATGAGGAAGTTCTTCAGCATGAATGGTGAGAGCCTGCAATGGGCTGCCCAGGGAGGTGGTGGAAGCCTCATCCGTGGAGCTGTTTAAGGCCAGGCTGGATGAAGCTGTGGCCTGCTTGATGTAGTGTGAGGTGTCCCTGCCCATGGCAGGGGAGTTGGAACTGGCTGATCCTTGTGGTCCCTTCCAACTCTGACTGATTCTATGATTTTTCTAGTCTCTGCTGGACTCTCTCCAGTAGTTCTCTGTCCCTCTTGACTTGAACAGTTCTGAAAGGAACCATTTCAGCCCAAAGCACATCCAGCAGCCTCTCTGGTGCCCTCAAGGATTAAAACTGGGTTTGGAGAAGATGGAAGTAACACAAACAGAGCTTTGGGTCATACCTCTTCAACAGCTGGTTAAAACTAGCAGGGTTTGAGGTCAGGTTTTTATTTCCCCCCTTACCTCTAACTTCTGGGGCAGTGAGGACCAAACCAAACTCCATCTGGAGGAGATGGCACAGATGTTTTGATTGTAAAAGTACCTCCCCATCCCCGTGGGGTGGGAACTGTTCTGCCTTCACCACTTGGGCTTTCAGAGTATATGGACACAGACACTGATGGAAATCAGTAATTAACTCTTTTAATCAGGAGTCAACCAAAAAAAAAAAAGAGTTACACAACACACCTGGGAGGGTTCATCGTTGCACTTCATGCCTAAAGCACACAGGTGAAGAGCACAGCAGCCCTGGAGCTCAGCAGCTAAAGGAGCTGAAATGCAGTGGGTGGGGGTTGAGATGAGAGGAAATCAGCAGATAATAATACAATCATCTGACTGCAGAGCTGCAACTGGGTGGGCACAGCCCTGGTGGCATTCAGCAAAGCTGGCAGATTCCCTCCTGCTGCCAAGGAGCCCATAGCTGGGCTAGGGAAGGATTCCATGTTGGAGAAGAGACTCTTGGAGCAACATTTGTGCACAAAATGATAAAGTTCCTGAGGGTTTCTGGGATGCTTCTGGTCCCTGGGAGCTCCTGGAGTTCTTTTGGTTCCAGAGAGCTCCTGGATTTCTTTTGTTCCAGAAAGCTCCTGGATTTCTTCTGTTTCCAGGGAGCTCCTGGAGTTCTTTTGGTTCCAGAGAGCTCCTGGATTTATTTTGTTCCAGAGAGGTCTTGGATTTCCTCTGGTTACAGAGAGCTCCTGGATTTCCTCTGCTTCCAGGGAGCTCCTGGATTTCTTTTGTTCCAGAGAGCTCCTGGATTTCTTTTTGTTCCAAGGAGCTCCTGGATTTCTTTTAGTCCCTGGGAGCTCCTGGATTTCCTCTGCTTCCAGGGAGCTCCTGGATTGTTTCAGGTGTATCAGAGGTGTGACAGTGAACAAGAGGCTGACAAGTCCAGCTGAAAAAAAGATTCCTGAGCCTATCCCACGATTGATCCAAGCAGCAGGAGCTGATCTCTTTGTGGTTGTGCACCTACTGATCTGAACTCCAGAGAGTTTTCTACAAGTAGTTAATTCTTTTAATCAGGGTCAAGTGCTGATGAGCCACGTGACAGTGAGCAGCAAACAAGCCAGAGGTGCCTGTTTCCAGCCAGGCCCTCCAGTAAGGGCTCCCTTGCTCTGACTCACTATTTGCCAGCAAAGCAGTTTGTGTCTGAAGCTGCAGGTCACAGGATGAGAGCTGGTCCCAGTCAGGCCCTAGGTAATGGACCAGTTTTCAGCAGGTTGAGATGTTCTGGTGGAAGGTCTTTAAATAACAGCAAGGCTGAGTGAACTTTGTGCTCTCCCACTTCTGAGCAAAATCGATAGTCCATGAAGCACTGTTGGAAACTGGAGCAAAGCTCCCAATGTAGCCACTTGCAACCATAAAAAAGGGCTAATTAGGGACAGATAATAACACACTGGAGGCACTATCTTGGCCCAAGCAGGGCCTTGCTTGCATTCCCTTGCTTCAAGAGCTGATCTTTTGTTTCCTTCAGTTCCACAAAGGTTCATTTCCATTTTTTTTTATTCAGGGTCCATCAACTCACTGCTTAGGTGGTGGAATTTTGCCTCTTTTCCTTCTTGCATCCTGCTAAACCATAGAATGGTTTAGGTTGAAAGTGACCTCAAGGCTCAGCCAGTTCCAACCCCCCATAGACAGGGACACCTCCCATTAGAATAGGTCGCTCAAAGCCTCATCCATCCTGGCCTTGAGCACCTCCAGGGAGGTTGTGGAGCACAGAAGATCACATTGGGTACTTCTGTGCTCCACAGCCTCCCTGGGCAACCTGTGCCAGGGTCTCACCACCCTCACTGCAAAGAACTTCTTCCTAAGATCCAGTTTCAATCTCCCTTCTGCCACTTCAAACCCATTCTTCCTCCTCCTCATCCTGTCAAGCCCTTGTCAGTAGTCCCTCCTCAACCCTCCTGTAGCCCCCTTCAGATCCTGCAAGGCCACTCCAAGATCTCCTCAAAGCCTTCTCTTCTCCAGGCTGCAGAGCCCCAACTCAGCCTGTCCTCATAGCAGAGCTATGAGCATCTTTGTGGCCTCCTCTGGACTGGCTCCAACAGTTCCATGTCCTGCTTGTGTTGGGGGCTCCAGAACTGCACACAGTAATGTGTAACAGTTTCACATTGATGTGTGTCACCCCCAGGGGGACAGAGCAGCAAACAGATCTGGAGGGCCAGATCCAGATGGGATGATAGGGAATGGATTGAAGCTCAAGGAGGGGGAGAATGAGACTGGAGATTAGGAAGAACTTCTTTAGAGTGAGGGTGGTGAGACCCTGGAACAGGTTGCCAAGGAAGGCTGTGGATGCCTCCTCCCTGGAAGTGCTCAAAGCCAGGTTGGATGAGGCCTTGAGCAACCTGAGCTGGTGGAAAGTGCTCATGGCAAGGGGGTTGGAACTGGATGATCTTGAAGGTCCTTTCCAACCCAACCCAATCTATGAATCCCATCTAAGTGCCTCTCACTGCTCTTGTCAAACAGCATCAGTTCCACCACCTTACCCCATTCCTCACCTGCTTCTGTCTGGAGCAGCTGGTGGGAGCTGCCACTTGTACTTTAGGTTCCCCAAAGATCAAGGGAAGGTCTCAAGCCCATGGAATTCCTTCCAGCCTTAGCCACCTAAAGCTGAGAGGTCTGGGGGACTGCTGCAGCAGGCTCCCAGCTTTAGCCTTTTGCTCCTTTAACTGTTTAAGGGTTTTGGTGAGGCCTTATCTGGAGTGTCCAGTTCTGGGCTCTCCAGTTCAAGAAGGAGAGGGAACTGCTTGAGAGGGCAGAGCAAAGGGATAGAGATGGACTGGAACATCTCTGATGAACAAAGGCTGAGGGAACTTGGGGCTTTTTAGCCTGGAGAAGACTCATGGGGAGGATCTTCTCAGTTCTTAAATGCTTCAAGGGTGGGTGGCAGGAGGATGGGGCCAGGCTTTCCTCAGTGGTGACAGGACAAGGGGCAGTGGGCACAAACTGGAAGCCAGGAGGTGCCACCTCAACAGGAGGAGAAACTTGTTTGGTGTGAGGGTGCTGGAGGCCTGGAGCAGGCTGCTCAGAGAGTTTGTGGAGTCTCCTTCTCTACAGAGCTTCCAACTCCTCTTTGGCCATTATGCTTCTGGGCAATCTGCTGTGGGTGCCCTGCTGGAGCAGGGAGGGTTGGACTGGATGGTCCCTTCCAAGCCTCTTCATTCTATGGTCTGATCCTTTCAGATTTCCAAGGAGAAACCCCAAACCCACCCTGTGCAAGGTGCTGAGGTTTGCTTTCTGTAGGGAGCTAAAGGACCTGGTGTGCCTTGTCCCCACCACAGGCTTCTGGTCAGCACACTCAGCCCTGATTTATCGTCTGGAGGCTGGAAATCAGGTAACCACCACAGATAAGGGTGCTGATGCCATGCAGCTCTCAGAAATATCTGTGCTGCTTGATCTATTGGTCCTCTGGACCATCAAACCAATCTGGGAGCTGCCTTCTCTGCCTTCCTGGCAGCCTGTATCTGCTGCTGAGCCTCAGAACTCGTCTGGCCTGTTTGGTTGGCCAACATTAGCATGTTCCCATGTGGCTTGCATCTGCTGCTGGCTGCAGGAAGATGACCAAGTCTACCAGATCTGCCTTGAGCTTTACTCCTTCTTCTTTGACCTACATTTTGATGAGCACTTAGAAAAGGCTTAATCATGTTTCTCATTCCTCCTTTGGGGACAGTCAGGATTATGCCTGAACCGTTTGGGGTTTTATTCTCTCAGTCTCAATACCCAATTTTGCTGTTGCTGCAGTAGAGCTTCCTGGTGCAGGCTGTGTTGGGTTGTTTATGCTGAGGGTAGGTAGTGGAGTATCAAAGTATCACAGAATGGGGTGGGTTGGAAGGGACCTTCAAGATCATCCCATTCCAACCCCCCTGCTATGGGCAGGGACACCTCCCACTAGAGCAGTTTGCACTGACCTTGGACACCTCCAGGAAGGGTGAAGTGTTTGGTCCATATTCTGGACTTCAGCTTTGTAATGAACATGGGAAATACCTTGGGAAAAACAGAGTTGGACTTTGTGACTCTGGCAAAATGTTGTTTCTGTGGTGAGATTGGGGGGGTGTGGGGTGTGCTACAGCAGAATCCAGACTCTGTGACAGCAGCAAAGGAGGTTCCACCTCAACACAAGGGGGAACTTCTTGCCTGGAAGGGTCCCAGAGCCTGGCACAGGCTGCCGAGAGGTTGTGGAGTCTCCTTCTCTGGAGCTTTTCCAGGCCTGTCTGGATGTGTTCTTGTGTGACCTGAGCTAGATTGGATGGTCCTGCTCTGGCAGGGGGGGTTGGACTGGATGATCTCTTTGTGTCCCTTCCAACCCCTGACATCCTCTGATCCTGTGGCATCAGTTTGGGTTATCAGAAAGAGCATTTCTGCAGGTTGCTGAGCTTGTGCCACGTTCCCAAATGGCAGTCGAGCCCACATGGGTACTGAAGGCCACTGGCAGGTTGAATCTTTGTAGTTCATCTTGATCAAGATGGAAAGGGCTGACACAAACAAGAGAGGCATGTGATGCTGTGTGCCACCAGCCCAGCTGGGACAGCTGCTGGGGACAGCTTCACCCCCGGGGGAGCCACCCAGGCGCTGAACTGGGAGTGTCATCAGCAGAGCGCAGCTGATGGCCTGCTCTGAGCACTGTCACCTTGGTGACACACCCCAAGCTGTGCCAGCCTCGGTGGAGGCAGCTAGCTGAACTCCAGCCTTCCTGCCCCCATCTGACCGTGGAGAGAGGCTTTAATCAGGGCCTCGGCGAGCAGTGGTGAAGTAACACCCTGCAGGCACTGGGCATGGGCTGGCGAGTGGCGAGGAAGGGACTGGCAGAAGTGTGGCTGTTTGGCCTCTCTGGTTTTTAAACTATTGGATTTTAATTGAAATGTAGCATTTAATTGAGATTAAAATCCAATAATGTTAATGATAGAACATTGCCTCTTTTAATCGAGGTGGAATGTAGGATTGCTTTGGTTGGAAAAGCCCTTTCAGACCTTCAGCCATTCTCTAGCTCTGCCCAGGCTGGGGTTAAAGAGTGGCACTCAGCACCACATCTCTGGGGCTTTTAAACCCCTCTAGGGATGAGGATTCAACCAGTTTCTTCTCATGTCCAACCTAAGCCTCCCCTGCTGCAACTTGAGGCCATTTCCTCTCGTTCTGTTGCTGAGTGTTCTTCTAAACACCTTCAGGGATGTGGATTCACTCTGGCGATGCTCAGCACCCGAGCAGGTAGTTAGAAGGTGCAGAGTCCCCAGAAGGGGAATATTCAGATGAAAGGAGCACTGGCAGCTGGCTGTGGAGGTTTTAGGTGCTGTTCTAAATAGGAGAGGGGACCACGGGGTAGCAATCCTCTCCTCCTGGCAAACCTTCTCCACCTGACAGAGATATTTCTGTATCCAAACGGGACTAAAATACCATTTGTCAGTGACAACTCCTGATCTCTTGGCCTCCTTTGGACCTAAGCAGTGTCAGCTTTACTTGTGTCTGAACACAAGACAACCACCACCTCCAAAACTCTTCCCCAAACCTCAACTCCTTCAGAATTTGGCAGATTCAGGTAGATTAATTTAATTAACTTTTGCTCTGGCTTTGTTGCTGTTTCATCAGAGCAGCAGCAGCACAGGACTAGTTTCACTTCAGCAGTTCCCATAAAGACGTTGTGAGCAGGTTCCTTCAGGCTCTAGGAATACCAAGTCCACGGTATCCATGTTTGTCTTTGCTGATGGAGCCACCGAGGTGCCACACTCTATTGTCACTGCAATAACCTCAGCTGGTGTCTCTATGAAGCAATTACAACACGGATGCACCTTCCCCGTGACTGAATCATTTGATGCTCCACCCAAACCATCCCCCAGCAACAGCTCGTTGCTCACCTTGGAACTTTGTCCCCAGAAGGAGCCAATCTATATTAAAAGAGGGGAGGGGAAAAACCAACCCAAAAGCAGTCGCTGATCGTAAGGCACAGACCGTTCCGAAGCATTTGCTTGTTTGATGGTTTAAGTCCTTGGTCTGCAGGAGCATCTCTGTGCACCCTGCAGGGCTCTAGATAGGTGGTTCGGTTTCTAGCCTCGCGGTTACCAGCCCTATTATGGCCAAGAGTTTGATTTCTGAGCATTGAAAAGGTCTTTTGAGGCTGTTTTCTGCTACTCCCTGATTCGCTGTGAGCAGTCACTGGTACGAGCTACCTGGAGGCTGTAAGGAATTAGCTGTTTTTAAGTGTTGGCTGCTCAAAGCATCTTTCTCCAGAGCCTGTGGTGCTCAGATGGTAATCGCTCCGACTTTACCGTCTGCAAGAGCGATTTCAGAGTCGAGCCGAGCCTGTGTCTCCCCGTCGCCCGCGATCGGTAGCCGACTCTCCGCGTCTCGGTAGCGCTGCCCGGAATACGCCATCTACCCCAGGCTGGCTCTCGTACTACTCTTTTCCCGGTATCTTTCGGCAGCCGGGAGCTGCGGAGCTCGGCAGCAGCCCGCTGCTATCCGTTTCCTCCATCAGCGCCTGCAGACGCTCAGGAAGGAAAACGATAAACGGTTCCCTAAAACAATCCGTGTCAGCGGAAGGTTCTGCCGCCGGCCCGGCCCGTAAGCTCCTCCGCCCCGTTCCAAGAACAATGCCAGCCCGGTCCGGGGCACGGAGGCCGCGGTGGGGCCGCTCCTACCGCTGCCGCCGCCGTCGCTGCTGCTCCACGTGGCCCCGGAGCTTCGCTGCAGGACCCGCGTCCCCCGCGGTGGCGCCCCCCGCCCGCGGCTCAGCCAATCCCCGCCCGCCTGACATCGTGCCGCGACCCCCTCCGGCCAATGGTGCCCCGGGTCACAGACCTGCTCCACCATTGCCCGGAAGCGGCGCCCGGGCCCCTGCGCGCTGCGGTGCGGTCGCCGCTGCTGTTGCTGCTCCTGCTCCTGCCGCCGGCCACGGCCCCGCCGCTGCGCAGGACGGGCCGCCCCGTGGTCCGGGCCCCGCCGTGCGCATGCTCCACCGAGTGACGCCGAGACTCCATGTGTGAGAAGCGCATTATTTGGCAAGGGGAGCCACGGCGGAGAGGATTAGCCGGGGGATCCCTTGGCGGCGCGGTAAAAGGGGCGGCGAGGAGCGGGGAGAAACCAACCGGCGACCGGGAAAACCGCACGGGTAGCACCCAGATGCGCGGAGATCGGCCGGGAGGCGCCGCGGCGTGTGAGTTCCTAGATTAAAAGTTCTCGTTGGGTTTATTGTCTTGGGGAGGGAGAGGCGGCGGCGGCTGAGTTATTTGTGCGAGGCAGCGGCCGGGGGATGCGTGGGAGCTCCCGGGGCAGTCCCGGGAGAACCCGGTCCTTCGGGGACCGCGGGGCAACCCTCACCTACCCCGGGAAAAGTGCAAAGTCCAGCTGCCCGGCGGTGGGCGGACCGATGGATTAATGCCTGCTAGGAAAGGAGTCGGTGCCCGTGCCCGAGGCGGGGGGGATGGGGGGAAGCTGAGCTCTTAACGTGCATCCTCGACGGTAAAGCCAAAAGTTTGGCGGCGCCGTGCGTCTCCCGAGCCCGGGGCCGAGCTTCACGGCTCGCCACCGGCTTTTGTTCAGCAGCCTGTGAGGCGTTTGTTTCGGAAAGTTGTTGCGGGCTTTCCGCCGTGCTGCTTCCTCTTCCTCCTCCTCCTCCTCCTCCGGGCCGGCTCCGGGCGAGGGCGCGGAGCTAGGGAGCACCCCCTTATTGCCTAGGCTCTCGCTGCCCCCCACGCCCGGGTGGCACCGAGGCGGCGGGACCGGCCCCGCGGGGGCCGCGTTGGGGGATGAGCGGCCGCCCCGGGTAGCCCCCGCCCCGGGTAGCCCCCGCCGTGGCACTGGCCCGGCTGGCGGCCAGCCTGCGGCCGGTGTCACAATAAGAGTCCCCGCCCGCCCTTCCCGCGGCTCAAGGTGCACCGGGCTGCGGCCCCCGGTGCCGTGTCGGTAACGGGGTTATCGGCCCGGGACTCGCTGGGTGACATGCCCCGGGCTGCTCCGCTTCTGCACGTCCCTGCGAGAGGAACCGGACAGCATTTGGCCTCTGGTCGCGATAGTGCCCGGCGCTGCCCAGACACGTACGGTGCTCCCGGTATCCGGGAATTGCTGCTGGATTGGTGGAGGAGCCGGGGCCCGGTGACTGGAAACTGCTTCTGGCTTTGGGCACGGCTGGGGCAGCCGTGGGTCGGCTGCTGGCACTTCCCTCTGCGGAGCATCTGCTCGCCCTGTATTTATTTTACATCCAGCCAGAGGTTTTACTTTCACTTGGCCCTTTTCTGGCCACCCTACACTCTCCTCTTGTTGTACTTCATGCAGCAAAGCCCCGTGCCCAGGACAGTGACTGGCACACAGCACCGTCACCCTCCTCGGCAGGCATGGCCCAAATCCTGCTTTTTCCAGCTTCTTTTTGCAGGTGTTTGAGGTTCAGGTTTCTCTCCTCCTTGCCCGGCTGTGGCTGCGGCTGGAAGCTGAGGTGGCAGAGCTGCTTCTGGAGACAGTCACACAGGAAGTGAAATGAGAGGGGCCTTTGGGAATCCCAGCCGTGCCAGCAGGCAGGGAGCTGCCCAGCATCAGCTGGTGAAGAGAGCAGAACCCTGCTTTCTTCCAGTCGAACCACTGACCAGCCTCTGGAGTGGAAGGAGCCCTGGCTGGGAAGAAGCAGGAGCGTAGGAGATGTGCTGTTAGCAAAGGGGATGAAGTGATGGAGGACCAGAGGCAGGAGGAGGCAGAAAAGAGTAAGAAATAAAGAGATGTGCAGCACGTGGAGAGCTTTTTGTGCCACTGAGCTCTGCGGTGGCCTCCTGGGCACTGTGCTGCGGACCTGGAGCTAGTGACCCCCGTGTTAGTCCCACCACATCTTGGGACAGTAGCTGCTGGGATGGAGCAGTGATACTGCACTGGATCCCTCCTTCGTGGGGAGGCTCACAGCCCCCCGGGTGCAGTAAGGAGGAGACCATGCTGTGTGTTGTGGGGGAGAGCTGGCAGTTGGTGGGGACATGGTCCCCAAGAGCCACCTTGCAGCCATCTGAGAGTGTCATGTGTAGGGAGTGCTGTATTCCTGGAGATCCAGTGCTTGTCCCTCTGGCATAACCTTTGGTGTGTCTGGATTGTCAGGCTCTGGCCCAAAAAAAAAAGGGAGTGTGATGTCCTGGGGGCAGCGAGGCTCTGCGGTTGGATGTTGCAGATAGGATCACAGAATGTGCTGCTTTGGGGGCTGGGAACTGTTCAGTTTGGGGTTTTTCTTCCTCCCTTTGGCTATCAGGGGGGTAGAGCACAACTCAGCATGTGACAGCCCTCTGTGGGTAAGCAACAGCCTGATGCTCTTCTCCTTGGAAAAAGAGCAAAGATTCCTAGATTCACAGAATGGGTTGGAAGAGATCTTGAAGCTCATCCAGTTCCAACCCCCTGCCATAGGCAGGGATACCTCCCACCAGCCCAGGTTGCTCAAGGCCTCATCCAGCTTGGCCTTGAACACCTCCAGGGAGGGAGCATCCACAGCCTCCCTGGGCAGCCTGTGCCAGTGTCTCCCTACCCTCACTCTACAGAATTTCCTTCTCGCCTCCAGTCTCAATCTCCTCTCCTCAAACTTCAGTCTGTTGCTCTCTCACCCTGTTGCTCCCAGCCCCTGTCAGAAGTCCCTCCCCAGTTTTCTCAGCTGTTAGCAGGCTCTGGTTGGACCTCAGGTCTGAAAAGGACCAAGTTCAGTGCTGGAGATACAAACCAGCCTGGTGAGTCATGCTGGAAGAGACCTGAGTTCTATCTCTGCTCTCTCTACATCCAGCCATGGAGCAGGATGGATGGAGCCAAATCTCTTTCCTCAAGTGGAAGAGCAGAGGAGCAGCTAATGCCATCCCTAAGAGTGTTACATAGTCATGAGGTGACATCAGGGGGTGATGATGCAACACTGCTGGCAGAGGATGCAGTGTCAGTGTGCTAATGCTGGAACTTAATGGAGCTGCTTTACGACTACTGAGGGGGTAATTACAGCCTGGGAGTCGTGCATGGAGCTGGGTCCAGCCACTGGTCCCAGTTCAGGCAACACTGGTGTGTGTGGTGTGAGCTTTGTGAGGTGAGGGGAAGCACTTGGGTCACTTTCTGGCAGCACACAGATATCAAGCCCAGGGTTGGGCTCTTTTGTGTCCTCTCTGCACAGCCTCAAGTTTGGGCTGGAATGAGCCTTTTGCTGTGGTGGTGGAATGGGCTCTGGGCTTGCTGTCTTCTGGCCTTGCGCTTCTGGGTGTGCTCTACATGAGCCCTGCCCATCCGTGTGGGCTAGAAGCATTCCTGAATCACTCCCACTCTGCCTCTGGAGTGGGGAAGGAGAAGGAATGATGCTTGGGATGAAGGAAGGCAGCTTCTGATGGCTTTCAGGTAGTGCTGGAGGAAGGATTTCTGCCATGGAGCCAGAAGTGATTATGCCACATTTGAGATGGCTTAGGTTTGCTGTGGAGTCACTGGACAGGCACCAACCAGCCCAGAGCCATAGACTTGTTTTGGCTGGAAGAGACCTTTGAGGTCATCCAGTCCAACCTCCAACTCAACCCCACCATGGCCACAGGTTTCTTGACCACCTCCAGGGATGATGATTCCTCCACTTTTCTGGGAAGCTTGTTCCAATCCCTGACCACTCTTGCAGCAAAGAAATTCTTCCTAAAACCCAACCTATGCCTCCCCTGGTGCAATTTCAGGCCATTTCCTTCTATCTGGTGCAAAGGGTTGGGAAGAATAGAAGTGGTGGGAGCTGCAGTGGCCAGCCCAGCTCAGGTTTCCTGCTTGGAGGGAGCAGTTGCCCTGTGTCTAACGTCTGAGTGGAAAATGCTGTGGTGCTGACTAAATTTAGGATGTTTTCATTGGGCATGTTTTGAACCACAGCCTTCAAGATGTCATCTCTAGATGCTCCTCACTGATAGTAGCTACTCAGTGCACTTGCACCTCTGAGAAGTCAGAGGTCTGCTGCCTCTGTGGGCAGCAGAACTTGGGGGGTTTGATGCAGATCTGAACTGTGAGCTCTGCCTAGGCTTGGATATTTTGGTTTCTTAGTGCTGTGTGACATGCAGGGGTTTTGATCCTAGTCTAGGTGCTGCTTAAAGAGGTCACAACAATGAAGTTGGAAAGCAAACTCCAGTCTGTGCATTCCCCTGCTGGGTTAAAATTCCATTCAAGGAAGACTGGGAGCTACTGGGGAGAGCCCAGTGGAGGCTGTGAGGAAGATGTAGGGGCTGGAACATCTCTGCTGTGAGGGATCCTTGGCTGTAGGGACTGGAACATCTCTGCTGTGAGGGATCCGTGGCTGTAGGGACTGGAACATCTCTGCTGTGAGGGATCCGTGGCTGTAGGGACTGGAACATCTCTGCTGTGAGGGATCCCTGGCTGTAGGGACTGGAACATCTCTGCTGTGAGGGATCCTTGGCTGTAGGGACTGGAACATCTCTGCTATGAGAGATCTGTGGCCTTAGGGACTGGAACATCTCTGCTGTGAGGGATCCCTGGCTGTAGGGACTGGAACATCTCTGCTATGAGAGATCTGTGGCCTTAGGGACTGGAACATCTCTGCTGTGAGGGATCCCTGGTTATTGAGCCTGGAGAAGAGAAGGCTGAGAGGGGATCTTAATGCTCAGCAAGAGCTAAAAGGGCTGTGGAGAGCAAGAGGCTGGGGCCAGGCTCTGCTCAGTTGTGCCCAGGGTCAGCACAGGGGGCAATTGGCACAAACTGGAAGCCAGGAGGTTTCACCTCAACATCAGGAGAAACTTGTTTGGTGTGAGGGTGCTGGAGGCCTGGAGCAGCCTGCCCTGAGAGATTGTGGAGTCTCCTTCTCTGGAGGCTTTCAGAACCCATCTGGATGTGTTCCTGTGGGACCTGCCCTGGGATAATCCATCTTTAGCAGGGGGGGGGTTGGCCTGGCTGCTCTCCAGAGGTCCTTTCCAAGCCTTCCCATTCTATACTTCCATAAAAATGCATTTGCTGAGCTCTCATTAGCAAAACAAAGACCAAAAAAAAGTCAACTTTAGAGTGAGGTTTTCCCCATCCTCTCCAAATTAACATCACAACCCTCTTCTAGCCACTTCCAACTTCCAGCTTTTCCCCTTTCTCAACACCAAACATCCAAAGCCAGTAGCAGTCTGGGCTGGGGGTGTTGTGGTCCTTTCTTTTTTGCTTGCTTGCTTGCTTTCTTTTCCCTCCAAACCTTCCTGGAGCCTGTGGGAGCTGCAAATATGGTGGATTTATTTATAGACTTGGGGAACTAAGGTCTGCTTTTGTGTGGAGCTGCTGCTGGTGTTTGAGGTAGCTCAGCACATGCTCCGTGGCCCACTCTGGGAAGTGCAATGTCGTTAGCATATCTTATTGATTGTCAGAGAGGAGGGGAGGGGATGGGGATGGGGGGAGAGGAAAAAATGGTTTGTGAGCACTCAGCCCTCTCCTCCTGGCATCAGACATGATCACTGCCAAGAGGAGAGTGTGCCACTGCTGGGCTGGGTGACTCCAGACCAGCCTTTTTCCTTGGCATTGCAGGTAGGTTTGGTTCCATCAGGCTGGCCCTGCCCTGCCTGTGCTGCTTGCTTGTGATCTGTGCCCTTAAAGCTGCCTAAGCTCCAGGTTGACACTTTCTCTCTGCAGACATTCTGCTCCCTTATGCACCCAGGCTGTGGTTGATTGGTGCAGTGCCTTGGCTTGGGATCCTTTTTTAGCCTTTCCTGGCCTTCTTTCTCCCTTCTCTTGGCACTGCATTTCCATGGCATCCCTTCACCTGGGGAACTGGACATCTGTTGCGTGTCCAGCCCTGTCCTGGGCTGCAGCAAGAGCAGCAGGATGAAGGAAGGGGATTCTGCCCCTCTGCTCAGCTCTGGGGAGAGCCCACATGGAGCACTGTGTCCAGTTTTGGTAACCCCAGCAAAAGAAGGACCTGAAGCTGCTGGAGTGAGTCCAGAGGAGGCCACGAAGATGCAGAGAGGGCTGGAGAAGCTCCCCTGTGGGGACAGGCTGGGAGAGTTGGGGCTGTTCAGCCTGGAGAAGACTCCAGGGAGATCTTGGAGCAGCCTTCCAGTACCTGAAGTGGACTATGGGAGAGCTGAGGAGGGACTTTGGACAAGGGCTGGGAATGACAGGATGAGGCACAATGGCTTTGAGCTGGGAGAGGGGAGATTGAGACTGGGGAGGAGGAAGAAATTCTTGCCAGTGAGGGTGGGGGAGGCACTGGCACAGGCTGCCCAGGGAGGCTGTGGCTGCCTCCCCCCTGGAGGTGCTCAAGGCCAGGCTGGATGAGGCCTTGAGTAAGCTGTGCTGGTGGAAGTGTCCCTGCCCATGGTAGGGGGTTGGAGCTGGATGAGCTTTGAGGTTCCTTCCAACCCATTCCATGATTCTGTCCAGACTCTCCCTTAAGGGTTCCTGCTTTATTCCTTGTGCACCCTCTGGACTTGCTCTGGCGTTGTTGAGGTCTCTGTGATCTGCTCTACCTGCTCAGTCCCACTCCACCTCCCTGCCCCCTGCACATCAGGACCCTTCCTGTCAGCTGAACCCTCTCCATTTTCAGCAGGGGAAAAGGAGGGAATTGCCTCCAACAAATGAGGGATAGAGCAAAGGTCAAGGTTTAGTAATGAAGTAGCCTCTGCTGCTCGGTGCTCCTCCTCTTCCTCCCCCCTTGCCCCCTGCCCCCATCCCTGCCTCTCAGTGCCCTTGACTGCGTTCCTTGGTGTTTGACTTCTCGAGGCACTGCAGTGGGGCACTGGTAAACAGCTGCTGTTTACCCAGCACCATTACCCTCTGTGCCCCTGGGTCCTGGTCACCATCACCTCGGGAGATGTGGCCACAGTGGGGCAGGGAAGGCTTGTCCTGGGCAGCTTTCCTGCCTCTTCATTACAGAGCTCTTCATCATGGAGCTGCTGTCCCCTGTGCCCCTCTCCTGCTGCAGCTGACTCTCACTTGATGAGCACAGCTCATGAAGAGGGTGTTTGGAGGGGAAAAAAAACCATCAGATGAGGCCATCTGGGCTGGATGGGACAAAATCAAGGGTGGGGGGGGCAGGAAAGTTTGGCCAATTTCTGATGTGTTAACTCCTTAAGGAAAAAGTGTTTGAGTGTTGCTGGCAGCACATGGAAGGCCTTGGCTGGGTGCAGCTGGAGCAACCTTTCCTCTTCTTTGTCTTTGCTCTCAGGAGGTTTTGACAGCTCCACCTTGCAGCCTGAGCACAGGATGGAGCTGCTCAAGAGCTGCTGGAGCTCCTGTGCAGTTAACTCAGAGGAGGGGGTGGGCAGTGCCCCTCTGTCAGTCCACCTTGGAACTCAAGCTGCTCAGGTCCTGCTGTTCATGTCCTGTGTGCTGCTGTAGCTTCCTGGCACCTTTACCTTTGCTCTTCCTCTCTGGAGGAGAAGTTTTATATTGCCTGAAGTAAATCACTTCAGCCTCTCCATGCCTTGGCTGGCCCATGGGGGTGTGTTCATAGAACCATGGAATGGCTTGCAAAGGACCTTCAGGATCATCCAGTTCCAACCCCCCCCACCCCGTGCCATGGGCAGGGACACCTCTCACCAGCCCAGGTTGCTCAAGGCCTCATCCAATCTGGCCTCAAACACCTCCAGGGAAGTGTTGCAGAGGAATCATCCCAAGTGTGGCTTGGCCCAGCAGTTCCTTTTGTTTCAATCTTTAGCTGCTTTAGCCTTTATCTCTGCAGTGATTTAATTCTGTGTCATTGCCTTTTCCTAATGAGAATTCCTGGGAAGGCTCCAGATAAGAAAAGAGGGAAAGAAGAGCCATCAGGCTCACCTTGGCATCTGCAGTGGCAGTTTGTTGTGTTAGGAAATGCAAACAACTGGGAAGTCTGGCAGAGGAGAATTGAACAGCCAGACCCAGGCACTGGAGGCCAGAGGTAGGGGGCAGGAGTGGCAGTGGTGGTGGGGAGCTGGCACACCCCTGTGCTGGGGGCAGCTGGAGCTCCACTCCAGCTCTTGTGTTCCTACTTCAGGGCTTGGTGCCTTTGATCCTCACAAGCCAAATGAGCTTCTGAGTTCTCTGCAACTTCCTTCTGCAGAGCCCTGAGCAGAGGTGGGCCCTGTGTCAGTGGCAGGGTTGAGGCTGTGCTCCTTGAGCCCAGAAGTTCAGAAACTTGTGGTGAGTGATTGGCATTGGAATGGGCTGCCCAGGGAGGTGGTGGAGTGGCCGTGGCTGGAGGTGTTGAAGCCAAGCCTGGCTGGGGCACTTAGTGCCATGGTCTGGTGATTGGATAGGGCTGGGGGCTGGGTTGGGCTGTTTGAGTTTGGAGCTCTCTTCCAACCTGCTTGATTCTGTGATTCTCTGGTGGCAGCATGGACCTGCTGCTGGAGTGGTGGTTGTTGGCTGATGGTTGTGTTTCTAACTGACCAGTGGGGGCTGGCTGTGGGTTTCTCTCTGCCCTTGGTGTGTTCTTGGAGAGGGAGAAGGTTTGGGTATCCATCAGAATCTTTAGGTCCTCTCCCAGCTTCTGGTTTGTGCACAAACCAAATGATCTGCTGGTCCAGACCTGTCCTGAGGTTTCTTTCCTCTTTGGAAAACTCCTGCAGCTCATTTTGAGGATTGAACTGTGTCATGGAAATAGAGACCTGAAGTGCTGTAGGACCTCAAGGCTCTTCAGGGATCAGAGAGCAATTTGCCATCTACATCCCTGAATTTGTCCCAGCATCTTCTGTTCCTATTACTTCTTAAGCCTTTGTTTTACCTTTTGCTTTCACCCTGAGGTGAGCATTTCAGCCTTTCTTCATTCTCCTACTGCTTTGTTTCCTTTCCTTCTCTCTCCCCTCCCTCCTCCCTCCTTTTATTCCCCTCCCCAAAGCACCACAAATGGTATTTTGCCATTTTTTTTGTGGCTGCTTTTGGGGCTGACCTTCCAGGTGAGGCAGTTTGGTCACAACTTGTCTGTGGGCAGGTTTGGTTTGGTTTCTCCAACTGCTCTGACTCTCAGTGGAAGAAGCTGTGCAGAAGAGCTTTGCTGCTGCCATGTTTGGAAGAAGAGTTGGTCCCCAGTTCCTCTGGCAATTGGGAAGTGACTAAGAACTTGAATCCAGATTCCCTGCTCATTTGCAGTGCTCTGTGGTGAACTCTGCTGCAGCCTGGAAGGCATCAGTGTGAGCACTGCACATCATCTGCTTTTGCTGGCCAGTGCAGCACTTTATAACTTGGGCTGGATCCTGGATGGAACACAGCTGGAGCTAAACCAAAAAGCTGGACCCAGGTTGAGACTGGAGAGCAGGAAGAAATTCCTTACAATGAGGGCTGGAAAACCCTGGAAGAGGTTGCCCAGGAAGGTTTTGGATGTGCCCTCTCTGGAGGTGTGCAAGCCCAGGTTGGATGAGGCTTCGCTGAAGATGTTCAGCAAGTGGCTTTTGGCTCTTTGCTTGGGTCAATGCTACAAAAGCTGAAGCCTTTCCAGATACAAAGATCAGGCAGAAAATGGAATTGTTGGATTTCAGACTCCTGCTGATTTGCCTCTTGCTGGAAGCAGGAGCCACTTCCTTGCCCTGGTAGCTGTGCCCAGTTTGTTGATTTCTGAACCAACCCCCCCTGGCTGATCACGAGCTTGGAAATGCTTGCAAGAATTAGAGGAAGTAAACTGCAGGTATTCAGCTTTAATAGGATCTGGGCAAATCCTGTCTCCAGCAGAATTAGAGGCTGTGGCCATGTGTGTGTGCCCCCAAACATGCTGAGCCATCCATTGAGACCCACACCCAGCCCCAGCTGACCATATTCTGGGGGTCATTGTGGCATCAGAGGTGTGCTGCTCTGGGAGGATGCTGTGGGGTCTGGGCTCTGGCTGCTGCTTTCTCTTTGGTGGGGTTTGAGGTTTATGAGCTGAAAGCAAAGCCTGGTTGGTCTGGTAGTAAAAGAACCTATCCCAGAATCACAGCATGGAGGGGTTGGAATGGACCTCTGGAGCTCATCCAGTCCAACCCCCCCTGCCCCAGCAGGGCACCCACAGCAGCTTGTCCAGGAGCACAATGGCCAGGGAGGGGTTGGAAGCTCTGCAGAGAAGGAGACTTCACAACCTCTCTGGGCAGCCTGTTCCAGGCCTTCAGCACCCTCACACCAAACAGGGTTCTCCTCCTGTTCAGGTGGCACCTCCTGGCTTCTAAACTGTGACCATTACCCCTTGTGCTGCCACCTGAACAGGGTTCTCCTCCTGTTCAGGTGGCACCTCCTGGCTTCTAAACTGTGACCATTACCCCTTGTGCTGTCCTTGGGCACCATGGAGCAGAGTCTGGCTCCATCCTCTTGCCCCCCAGCCTTTAGCTCTTGCTGAGCATTGCTCAGCTCCCTCTGGGGCTGCTCTCCTGCAGGCTCTCAGCCTTTACTCCTCACAGAGCTGCTCCAGGCCCTTCAGCAGCTTTGCAGCCTCCTCTTGCTCCCCAGTCTTGCTCAGCTCCCCTCTGGGGCTGCTCTTCTGCAGGCTCTCAGCTCCAGGGCTCTCAGCCTTTGCTCTTCACAGAGCTGCTCCAGGCCCCTCAGCAGCTTTGTAGCCTCCACTGGACTCTCTCCAGCCGTTCCCAATCTCTCTTGAGCTGGGGAGCCCAGAACTGGCTCTCTGTAACTGCCTGAAGAGAGGCTGGAACCAGGTGTGGAGGTTTAGGTTGGACAAGGGAAGAAACTTCTTCACTGAAGGGTTCTCACAGCCTGGCACAGGGAGGTAGCTGAATCCCTATCCCTGGAGGTGCTTCGGAGCCCCAGAGCTGTGGTGCTGAGGGCCATGGCTTAGCCCCAGCCTGGACAGAGCCAAAGGATGGTTGGGGGGGATGCTCTGAAAGGGCTTTTCCAACCCAAAAATGATTCTGTGACTCTGTGGATGTGAGGTGGGAGGTGCAGTGCTGGGGTGGGGGGACTCTGGTGTGTGACACTTGTGAGTTGTGTGGTGGGCAGAGCTCTGCAAATCTTTACCTTCTGAGGGAGGTGAACTTTTTGCTTGACGTCTTGAAGTAACTGTCAGAGGCTTTGTGGTTGTGACCAGACCCTGTTAATGTGCTGCAGGAAGCTGGGGTCTGGGGTGGGGGCAGAGCACACCTCAAAGTTGTTCCCTGCAGCCTCGATTTCCTCAGTTGCTGTGGAAGGCTTTGAAGAGTCCCTTTGCTTGTTCCCCTTCCTTCAGCAGAGGTACCCAAGAGAAGGAGCTGCCCATCCCTTCTGTGACACCAAAAACTGCTTTGAAAGCAGGTTTAAGAAGCAGCCAGGACCTGGCAGTGCCAGAAGTGGCCTGGGGAAGTGAAGCAGGTGAATCCTGCCAGCTAAGAGCTGCTGGGTCACTTAGTTCTGACCTGCCAGAGGATGATGATAGCGATGAAGGCTCCAGAAGTCATTCAGTGAGGCTCTTGCTGACAGTATTGATCCCTGGGGCCATTGAGATCCATAAAGCTGATAGGAAGATCTTTGCCAAATGCTCTTTGGTGTGGTTGGGACACCTCTGGTTGCTTTCTGCCCAGGCTCTCCTCTGGTTTTGGTGCAAGTTTGATTGGTTTTCACACAAAGAACCGAGTCTAAATTTAATTTTGCTCCTCTTCACTTTGCTTTCTGCTGCTTCTGGCTCCTGTGGAAGTGACTTCCTAGTGGGACGTGTCTCTGCCCGTGGCAGGGGGTTGGAGCTAAGTCATCTTTAAGGTTCCTTCCTAACCCAAACAATTCTGTGACTGAGACTTGCTCCCCTCACCTCCATCCCCTGGATGATAACAACAGCTCTGGGCTCCTCCTCTCTTCCAGCTGCAGGAGCAGAGGCTAAACCTCAACCCCACAGCCTGGGTTTTGCTGCAGCTGTGGCTGTGTGGAGGTGGCTGCTGCTGCTCCGTGCTGCCTTTGATCTCAGGTGGGGGATGCTCCTCTGCATCCAGATCAAGTTTTGTGTGCTGAGGCTTCTGAATTAATTAATGATGGTGGCTGTGCTTGGCTTCCCCTGTAAATAGGTGTGGCTGCTGGGTCCCTGCCAGCCTGCCATGGCATTGCCTTCTTTGGCTCTCTGAGAGGTGGCATCCTCCACACACACACACACACCCTGGGTTAGCTTTTGAAATGATAGAGCTGAGGAAGACTTCCAATTGCTGCCACAGAATTATGAGCTTGTGGGTTATTAACACACTCCTCCAGCTGAGATTAAGGAGGTGGTATTGGGGGAGGGGAGGATTTTAAGCTCCCCAAAACAAGGTTAGAAAGAAAAAGGTTGCTGTTCTGGTTTTGGGAGCTGATGCTGCAAGCCAGGTAGAGATAAATCACTTTGGGACGTGGTTTAGTGGCTGTGGTGGTGTTGGGTTGATAGTTGGACTTGATTCATGGAATCAAAGAACAGTTTGGCTTGGAAGGGACCTTCAGGATCATCCTTGCCATGGGGCAGGGACACCTCCACCTAGCCCAGGTTGCTCAAGGCCTCATTCAACCTGGTCTTGAGCACCTCTAGTTGAGAGGGCATCCACAGCCTCCCTGGGCAAGCTGTTCAGGGATCTTAAGAGGTCTTTGCCAACCAAAATGATTGTAGGTTATTGAGGGGGCATCGAGTTCTGGATTCTGGTGTGTGCCAGGTTGCCCAGTTCAAGCCAGTGGCATGTGGTGAGCCCAAGCTGCCCACAGAGCACAGCAAAGTCTCCTTGCAGCAGGCATTGGTGAAGCAGAGGAAAGCTAAGCCCCAAATGCACCATTCCATCCTGCAGGCTTACTTCTTACTGCACCCAGGAGTGAGGATCAGCAGGTAGCAGCTGGGACACAGAAAGTTCCAACTCAACATGAGGAGAAACTTTGGTGTGAGGCTGATGAAGGTTTGGAGCAGGCTGCCCAGAGAGGCTGTGGAGTCTCCTTCTCTACAGAGCTTCCAACCTCACCTGGGTACATTCCGGTGTGACCTGCCCTGAGCGATGCTGCTCTGGCATTGGTGGGGGAGGTTGACCTGGCTGCTCCCCAGCGGTCCCTTCTAACCCCTCCCATTCTGTGATTCTCCTGAGCAGAGTTTCAGCTCCTCATGGAGGTGCAGGCAGCACAGCTCCAGAAGTGAAGGGAAGGTCTCTCCTTGGTGCCCTTTGTGCCTCTCCGCGCAGTCTGCCAGCCCTTGGTGTCTGTCCCCTGGCTCTGCAGTGGAGAGCAGGCTGGGCAGAAAGCCTTCTCCAGAGGAGGGCTGTGCAGGGTGATGTGCACTGAAGAGAGCAGGCTGGGCAGAAAGCCTTCTCCAGAGGAGGGCTGTGCAGGGTGATGTGCAGTGGAGAGAGCAGGCTGGGCAGAAAGCCTTCTCCAGAGGAGGGCTGTGCAGGGTGATGTGCACTGAAGAGAGCAGGCTGGGCAGAAAGCCTTCTCCAGAGGAGGGCTGTGCAGGGTGATGTGCACTGAAGAGAGCAGGCTGGGCAGAAAGCCCTCTCCAGAGGAAGGCTGTGCAGGGTGATGTGCAGTGGAGAGCAGAGACTGGACACAAAGCCTTCTCCAGAGGAGGGCTGTGCAGGGTGATATGCACTGAAGAGCAGAGGCTGGGCAGAAACCTTCTCCAGTGGAGGGCTGTGCAGGGTGATGTGCAGTGGAGAGCAGGCTGGGCAGAAAGCCTTCTCCAGAGGAGGGCTGTGCAGGGTGATGTGCACTGAAGAGAGCAGGCTGGGCAGAAAGCCCTCTCCAGAGGAGGGCTGTGCAGGGTGACCTGCAGTGAAGAGCAGGCTGGGCAGAAAGCCCTCTCCAGAGGAGGGCTGTGCAGGGTGACCTGCAGTGAAGAGCAGGCTGGGCAGAAAGCCCTCTCCAGAGGAGGGCTGTGCAGGGTGACCTGCAGTGGAGAGCAGGCTGGGCAGAAAGCCCTCTCCAGAGGAGAGCTGTGCAGGGTGATGTGCACTGAAGAGCAGAGACTGGGCAGAAAGCCCTCTCCAGAGGAGGGCTGTGCAGGGTGACGTGCTGGGAGAGCAGCTGGTGCCACTGGAGCAGTTTGTCCTCTCCCTCTGACGTTGTCTCCGGCGCTGCCGTCGCCGGCTGGCGCGGGCTGTGATCCCTGTCTGCCCCCCGGCTTAGCCACAGGGTCCCTGCTGTCCCTGCCAGCTCCTGCCAGTCACCCCGGGGCTGCCATTGGAAAAGCTGTGGATGGCCTAGGATGGAGGCTGGTGAGGGAGTCCTGCCTTGTTTTCCCCTCTGGAATTCAGGAGTGAGGAGAGACTCTTAATTTGTAACAGGTTTGATTTGCAATCTGACTTGGGGACAATAAAGGGCATTAATGAGCATCTGAAAGGAGCTTTTGGCCTTCCCACGAGGTGGCATCTCGCTGGGGAGAGGCCAGAGCTGAAGGATGGGCATGCAAGGAGAGGTTAACAGCTTCCACCTGCATCCTTGGGCTCACAGGAGTTCAACAGCAACGTTTGGATGCTGGGAGAAATCCTAAGGTGTTCCAGGTCCGTGGATGAAAAGGCAGGGAAGGGCTTTTCCCCCCACCCCTTGGTGGTCACTCACACAGCTGGGAAAGCTGCCCTGGACATTTCTGTCCAGTGGCTCTTCCTGAGATGTGGCACAGTTGGACTTGGATGATCTCAGAGATCTTTTTCCAACCCAAACAATTCCACGAGGCTGTGTGCAAGGGAGGATTTGTGTCTTTGGAGCACACAAAAATGCTTTCAACTGAGATTTTGGTGCTTAAACTCCTCAGATTTGCTGCTCTGAGCTGTCCTCCTAGGCCAGTGAAGTCCTGGAAGGCTTCACTCCTGTGTTCAAAGATGAAGCTAAAGCCTGAACACAGGAGACAGGAGGTAGCCCCTGGTGTGTCAGTATTGCAGTTGAAATGGATTCCTTTTTACCTCTTTATTGTCTGCTGAGCAGTTCACTCAACCCTCCCAACAGGACAGAACCAGAATCCTGGAATCAGGGTTGGAAGGGACCACGAGGATCATCTAGTTCCAACCCCCCTGCCATGGGCAGGGACACCCTACCCTAGATCAGGCTGGCCAGAGCAGGTTGGTCATGAGAAGAAACTTCTTCACTGGAAGGGCTCTCCAAGCCTGGCACAGGCTGCCCAGAGAGGTGTTTTGAATCCTCATCCCTGGAGGGGTTTCAAAGCCCCAAAGCTGTGGTGTTGAAGGCCATGGTTTAGCCTCAGCCCTGGCAGAGTCAGAGAACAGTTGGAGTGGATGCACTGAAAGGGCTTTTCCAATCCTCTTCTGTGACTTGTGGTGGCTTTGCTGGCAAAACCTAGAGCTGCTGCTTGGGCAGAGTTTCACTCCTGAGCATCCACTGTGGGGTTGCCTCCCTCCAGAGAGCTTCCCTGAGCAGCTGCTGCCAACATTCATCCTTCAGAACACTTCCATGAGCACCTTCACCTTTTTTTCTTTCAAGCTGTGAAAGGAACCTTCCCATCTCTGAGCTGCAGGGAGGAGGCTGGAGCAGGATGGGGATGGTGGTGCCTGCTGCTTCCCCAGCAGCTGTTGGGTGGCAGTGGAAACTTCCACGCACGCCAAATGTGGGTCAGCAGCCGAGGTGGCCCCAGTGCCGCGGCACTGAGGCGGTTAAACTGCTCCTGTGGTGTCCTCACAAGATGGAAACTGCTTTGGTCCCCTGACAGCAGCACCGAGGGTGCTTCATGCATGGGTTCTTTACACACCAAGGCTGCCCAGAGGCTCAGGAGCCACCACTGGGTGCCTTCAGCTGCCCACCTGCAGGGCAGGGTGAGAGGAACAATCTGCACTGAGCCTCCAAACCTGGGGAAAGCTCCAAGGATGCTGCCCAGCTCATTCCTGTGGCCACATTCCTCTCTTGTGGGGAGAAATCTCTCTGCAGAACACAGACTCCCTCCATGCTTGGGCTGCTCAGAGGCTGCCCAGAGCCTCAGGAGCACCACTGGGTGCCTTCAGCTGCCCACCTGCAGGGCAGGGTGAGAGGAACAATCTGCACTGAGCCTCCAAACCTGGGAAGAGCTCCAAAGGTGCTGCCCAGCTCATTCCTGTGGCCACATCCCTCTTTCTGGGGGGGAAATCTCTCTGGAGAACACAGATTGCCCCTGTGCTGGGGCTGCCCAGAGTCTCAGGAGCCACCACTGGGTTCCTTCAGCTGCCCACCTGCAGGGCAGGGTGAGAGGAACAATCTGCACTGAGCCTCCAAACCTGGGGAAAGCTCCAAGGATGCTGCCCAGCTCATTCCTGTGGCCACATTCCTCTCTTGTCGGGAGAAATCTCTCTGCAGAACACAGACTGCTCCTGTTCTGGGGCTGCCTTGTGCCCTCCTCACAGCTTTGGCTGCTCCTGAAGGGCAAACAAGTTGCCCAGGCAGGTGGTGGTCCTCATCTCTGCAGACATTCAAGATCAGACTTGGTGTGGCTTTGGGCAGCCTGCTCTGGTTGGAGGGATCCCTGCAGAGGGTTTGGACAAGATGCCCTTGGAGGGTCCCTTCCAACCCAGTGCAGTCTGTGACTCTGTGACCTTTCCCAGCCCCCTTCAGCAATTCTTTGAGCAGGCAGAAGAATTCCTGTTTTAAAATGATTCTTCTCATTATCATCACCACTACCTCCCCCACCCCAAACCCCAGCAGCATTACAACTGGTCACAAGTGCCAATTAGAGAGGCTGTGCTGTCACATTTGTCACCACCCAGGGCAAGGTGCGTGCTGTGTGTGGTCCTCATCCTCCTCTCCAGCCATGGAGAAGAGTTTGGTTCATCTCCAGGCCAGATGTGTGAGGAGCAGCTTGGAAGTGCTGCCCTATCTGCTGGCTTTTATAGCCCTCTGGAAGGCCCTGAAGTAGCTACTGGGATGGTTTTCAATGGACTTCTAATTAGGACTAATAGGATGAACTATAATTAGCAAGACCTGCCCTCTAGATAGCTAATCAGGGCCCAGAGCACAGCACTGGGTCCATTCATTATGTGCCCATAGCTGCACTTCTGTACCATTCCCTTAACCTATGGCAACCTTCTGGGCTGCTTCAAATGAACAAGAGCTGTGCTGGGCACAGTCTGCCAGCTTCTGGGACAAGGTGACCTCTGGGTTTGCTTTGGGGGATGCCAGAGCCCTTCTCCCCTGCCCAGAGGAGAAGCCTAAGAGTCAGTGAGCTGGAGTCCTGCTTCTGGGCAAGAGAAAATAACCCTGCAACTTCTGGAGGAGGGAAATGACTCAGTTCTTGGTGGCTTAGCAGAAATAAGAGGCTGAGCTTCCAAGGAGTTGTCTTGGCAGCCAAAATGCATCAATTACTCTGCTCCACCTCCAGACTGGCCTTGCTGCCAGCTGCCCCAAGAGCATGGGGCAAGTGCAGGGTTCTACACTTGGGCCACAACGACCCCAAGCAGCACTACAGGCTGGGGACAGAGTGGCTGAGAGCAGGCAGGCAGAGAAAGACCTGGGGGAGCTGGGAGAGAGGAGCTGAAGAGGAGGCAGCAGTGCCCAGGTGGGCAGCAGAGCCAATGGCATCCTGGGCTGGCTCAGGAGCAGTGTGGGCAGCAGGACAAGGGAGGTTCTTCTGCCCCTGTGCTCAGCACTGTTCAGGACACCCCTGCAGTGCTGTGTCCAGTCGTGGGCTCCTGAATTGCAGAGAGATGTTGAGGTGCTGGAAGGTGTTGAGAGAAGGGCAGCAAGGCTGGGGAGGGGCCTGGAGCACAGCCCTGTGAGGAGAGGCTGAGGGAGCTGGGGGTGTGCAGCCTGCAGCAGAGGAGGCTGAGGGCAGAGCTCATTGCTGTCTGCAGCTCCCTGCAGGGAGGCTGTAGCCAGGTGGGGTTGGGCTCTGCTGCCAGGCAGCCAGGGCCAGAAGAAGGGGACCCAGGCTGAAGCTGTGTCAGGGCAGGTTGAGGCTGGATGTGAGGAGGAAGCTCCTGGCAGAGAGAGTGATTGGCATTGGAATGGGCTGCCCAGGGAGGTGGTGGAGTGGCTGTGGCTGGAGGTGTTGAAGCCAAGCCTGGCTGGGGCACTTAGTGCCATGGGCTGGTGCTTGGGCCGGGCTGGGGCTGGGTTGGGCTGTTGGAGCTTGGAGCTCTCTTCCATCCTGCTTGATTCTGTGGTGGCAGCATGGACCTGCTGCTGGAGTGGTGGCTGATGGTTCACTTGGGTATGTTTCTAACTGACCAGTGGGTGCTGGCTGTGGGTTTCTCTCTGCCCTTGGTGTGTTCTTGGAGAGGGAGAAGGTTTGGGTATCTGCATGATGTGTGGTTAGGAGGTGGTTGGATCCCCAGCCCTGGAGGGGTTGCAGAGCTGTGGTGCTGAGGGATGTGGTTTAGCTCCAGCCTTGGTAGAGTCAGAGACTGATTGGACTGGAGGATCTGGAAGGGCTTTTCCGGAAGTGCCTCTCTGACTCTTTCTATCTCCAAGTGGTGGTCTCCTCCCTGCACACATGGACCCCTCCAGGCAGTCAGCAGGGAGGTGGCACAGGGAGTGCCTGGAGTGAGCTGCTCTGGCCATTGGGACAAATGCAACCCTTGCAGGTATCTTCTTCCTTGAGGAAAGCTGTTGGTTAGGATTGGGAATGCTGCTCCAGCAGGTGTTTGGCTGAGAGCAGAGCTGGGAAGCAGCAGTTGGTATCCTCCTGGAGCATCAACTGATAACACAAAGGCTGAACACTGGGGAGCAGGAGAAGCTGCAGCTTTGAAACACCTTTGTGAGCATCCAGGACCAGCTCCTTCCCTTCAAATGGGCTGCAGCTTCTCCTCCTCCCCACAGGTACCAGGCTGTGAGGTCTTGGGTGGAGGTGGTTGGTGGCCATCGGCCCAGGTGCCCTAACCCTTGCCCTTGGCTCTTCCCTCAGGATCCTCGCTGCAGTCTTATTGTCGACCACTTGGACCTGGTCAGGATCCCACGTGGAACCCATGAACTTCCCTGACAGGTAGGAGCAGTGAGTGGGGAGGGGATGAGCCTCTGGTCTTATCCAGACACCTCTGGTTAGTACTGCCAGATGTGGAGATGGGCTGGGAGGCTGGGGCTGGTTTCTGGTCTGCACCTTCAGCTGCTGCCTTGTCCAGGAAAAGAAGGAGGAGCTGTAGAAGAGCTTCAAGGTTAAAATGGGCTCAGAATTTGATTCCTTTCCACTGGGCACTTAGTCCCTGCTCCAGAGCAGATGGATGTCTCTGGCTTGCTGAGGGACAGAGAAGTTTCACTTCCCTTTATCTGAGCAGTCACAACAGCTGCACAATGCTGCTGGTCTGGAACAAGAGGAGAGGCAAAAGCAAAGGTACAGAAGTTCCTCCCTTGAGACTTTCTGTGTATTTTGGTCATCTCTGCAACCCCTACAGCAGCTTGGCCAGGGCCACAGTAGCTACAAGGGGTTGGAAGCTCTCTACAGCCTCTCTGGGCAGCCTGCTTCAAGCCTCCAGCACCCTCACACCAAACAAGTTTCTCCTGCTCAGCTGGAACCTTCTGGCTTCCATTGCCCCTTGTGCCGTCCCAGGGCACCACTGAGCAGGGTCTGGCCCCAGCCTCCTGCCTTCCACAGGTCCTTTAGTTCTTGCTGAGCATCACTCAGCTCCCCTCTGGGGCTGCTCTTCTGCAGGCTCTCAGCCTTTGCTCCTCACAGAGCTGCCTCAGGCCCCTCAGCATCTTGGTATTGGTATCCTCCACTGGGCTCTCTTTGGTATTTCCCTGTCTCTTCTGAACTGAAGAGCCCAGAACTGGACCCAGTACTTCAGCTGTGGCCTCAGCAGGGCAGAGTGGAGGGGGAGGAGAACCTCCCTCACCCTGCTGCCCACACTCTTCTGAATGCCCCTCAGGAGCCCATTGACCTTCTTGGCCAGGAGGTCACCGAGGTGGAGCCAGAGGATAGCTTCTGCCCCTTAACAAAAGGGTTTGGATTTCACTCTCCTTTGGTGGAGGGTGTTGGATTTTCCCTCAGCAAGCTCAGGGAGGAGGGGGGGGACACAGACAATGAACCAGCTCCATCCTGGACCATGCAATTTATCCCTCAAAGCTGCAGCTGGAAGTCAGGCTCCATGGAGAGAGCCAGAGGCAATCTGTGTCCCTGTGGCAAGGCTGGGAAGGGAGACTTGGATGATATTTTAGGCTGGATCCTCCCAACTAAAAGAGTAGAGCAAGGCTGGGAAAAGGTATTTAAGTGAACCTCTGATACTTTTAGTGCTGCTTCTTTAGTTGCTTCCTTAAAATTCTGCACTGCCCTTAGATATTTTTTTTCTTCCTGAAGGTTTGAACCAAAAAGTAGCCAATTGCAGCTGGCTTGTTGGGGTTATTTTTTTTGTTGCAGGCAGCAGCTCTCTTGCAGCTCCAGCCACAGGCTGAACATGATCTGTGTGGCACACACTGAACGTTCTGTGGAGAATTGTGAATGCTCCTCTCTTTGTCACACACAGCCCTCAGCTAGTGGGGAAAGTCCAGGCTGAGAAATGAAGCCAAACTCTCAGCCCAGAGCTCATTTGGAGCAGGGTGGGGGGGGAGGTTGGTTGTCTTTTTTTTTTTTGAGGTGAGTTGACACAAACCAGGAGGGAGACTCCTCAGAGCAATGAGATTTCAGCTCCCCAGAGTTGGTTGGGGTTTTTTTTTTAACCTCCCTTGGCCAAATAACTCAAGTTGCTGTTTGTGGTGCTCTGAGCTGAGCTTCAACTCCTTTCTGCAAATGTTTATCTCTTCATTTTAGTAAATATTTGGCCAAGCTGAGGCTGATTCGTTTCCTACTGCACTACAACCCAGCTGCAATGGTGCTGGAAAGAAAAAGCAGCTCCTGCCAGGCTGGAGGTGCAGAAGGAGCTGCTGCAGGTGTTCCTCTCTGAAGCTGAGAGCAGCTGTGGGGATGTCCTGGCTTGTTAAGGCTCTTCTCACCATCCCTGGAGGTGTTGAAGCAAAGCCTGGATGGGGCACTTAGTGCCATGGTCTGGTTGACTGCATAGGACTGGGGGATAGGTTGGACTGGATGAGCTTGGAGCTCTCTTCCCAACCTGCTTGGTTCTGTGATTCTGCTCTGTTTGGGAAGGTGGAGGGTGTTGGGGAGGGGAAGTTGATCTCCCTGCATTGCTGCTTTCCTGCTTGCTTGGATGGATTGCTCAGGAGAACTTTGCTGCCTCCAGATGCTCAACACTTTTGTGGCACAGAGCAAACTTCTGTGGGCTCCTTCTCCTTTTAATTGCCAGTGGTGAAGTCCTGAGCAAACTCAGATCTATTTTTTTTTTTCTGGGTGGTGTTTTTTTTTTGTGTTTTTTTTTTTTTAACTCTCCTTTCCCTTGAATGCATAAAGAAGAAGGAAATCAAAAGAGGAGCAAGGAACAGGGAGAGAAAGAGAGAGAGAGAGAAACAGAGCTTGGGCAGCCGTGGTGGCCAGCTGGGTGAGCACAGGCAGCTGAGCAGCGGTGGCAGCTTGGCAAGGGAAGGGTTAAGAGCTGCCATTTTGTTATGTAACACCCTTAATGGACATATCAGTGAATGGCACCAAAATGGCAGGGCTTAACCCTTGGTGGGCTGCACTGCTCAGCCAGCTCAGGCACTGGCAGCTTCTCCCTGCTGGGAGTAAAGTGAAGGTGGGGGTGGGCTGCCCGCAGGGACCCCTTCTGCTCTGCTTGGGCGGGGGGAGGGAAAGGGAGTTCAGCACTTGGCAGTTGTGCTGCTGGGACGGAAATGATGGCTGAGAGGACAAGAATCAGCACCACCCCTCTGGCTGCCCTGGCACTTTTTGTTGCCTTCAGCAGGTTTTTGGTTGCCCAGCTGGATTCAGCAGCAGCCTGAGCTGCTTTGCTTTGCTTTGCTTTCCCGACCTGCGAGAGAGCTCAGTGCTCTTCTCTTCCTCCTGCTGCTGCCCTTCAGGAACAAGCAAATCTGGTCCTGCCCTTGGCTTTCTCAAGTTTGGGTTGGCTTCCTGAAGTTCCTTTTGCTTCACAGGAGGGTCCCCACTTTTCCTGGTGGGCACATGAAAGGCACCTGAGCAACCTGCAGACACACAGGGAGCTGGAGCAGTCTCCTGCCTCGGCCCAGGGTAGCTTCCTTCTGCCTTCCTAATCAGCGAGGGCACAGGGAAGAGCAAAACCACTTCTGGCACAAGAAGAGAATAAGCTCAGCTGAAACCTCTCACTGCAGCTCTCTGCACCCTGCTAGGAGAAGTTGGTTCCTGGGTGCTGTGAGGAGGCTGCCAGGGGTGGTCTGAGGGGGGGCTGCAGGGGCTGTGCTCGCAGGAGGGCTCTGGGGAGGCTGCCTGTGGCCAGCTGCCTTCAGAAGGGACTCGGTGAAGGGCTCTGGGTGTGCCTTAACCTTCCTGCTTCCTTCCCTGTGCCCCTGCCTCTCCCTTTCTTCTCTTCCTTTTCTCCTTTGTCTTCCTTTCCCTCTTTTTTAAATCTTCTTTTTCTTTTTTATCCTCATTTTTCTTTTTGCTTTGTCCTCTTTTTTCTCTTTTCTATTTTTTCCCCTTCCCTCTCCCCCCCTTCCCTCTCCCCCCCTTCCCTCTCGGAAGGAGTTGTTGATCTTTGCTTTTGGCTGCCCAAGAGAGGATCCCATCCCGTAGCTGCTGGGGCAGTGTGGTGACTGCAGTTGGGCTGTGCTGGGCCCACAGCTGCTGGCAGAGCTTCTGCAGCACTGCTGATGGCTGCAGCACAGCTTTGGGATCTGCTTTAACTCCAGTCCCTTTGGCTTCAAACCACCCAGCTGTGCAGAGCTGCTCTGGGAAGGGGCTCCTGGGCCTTTGTGGGAGGAAGTGATAAATCAGGAGCAGGAGAGGAGGTGATGTGGATAACCCTGGGTGTGCTGGGGTGGGGGAAGTGGAGGTGTCCTCCCCAGCAGTGCTGCTTTGGGTTGTTCAGTGTTGCTTTATGTGCACCTTGGCACTGTTCTCTGCTGGTGCATCACACCTGCCTGGCTGCCACTCTGGTTGCCTGTCCATGCCCTGGGCAGGCAGCAGCTGGGTGAACCGGGCACAGCTTCTACAGCTGCCTGAGTTTATTCCAGGCTGGACCTTCACATCTGGAAAAATCAGCAGAAAAGAATTCAATTCCCCACTCTTGGGGAGGGTTTTTTTTTTGCCTCCCTCCTTTATGACTTCTCCCTGCTGTGGTTAAAGCCAGAGCAGGTGGCTGCAGGGCTGTGTGGCACCGTGGCAAGTGTGGCACCATGGCCCTGCTGGCAAAGGCACTGCCTGGGTTAAACCAAGGCTGGTTCCTTGGTCTTGCTGCTCTGCTCTTCGAAGGGAGGAAGGCTTTAGAGGATGGCAGGAGAGCTCTGACCCTTTTCCCAAGGGGAAGCACACAGGTGGCATGCCAGGGCACACCTGCTCTTTGCTGGGCTGGCATAAGTAGGTTGAGCTGGGGAGGTTTGGGGGTTTTCCCTGCTGCTTTTACATGGAGGAATTTCTGACCAGGCTTCAGGGTTGAGCCACTGCAGTGAGCTGCAGCCCAAGGAGCTGCCTGTGCTTTATGGACCACCCTAAAGTGCCTTTCAATTGGTCCTGGTGGTTAATCTGTTACAGCAAGAACCCTTAGAGCTGTGTCTCTGCTGCTCAGGTCCTGGCTGCTCCACCCCAAGCTCTGCCATTCCCTGTAATAAAAAGCAGAACCTTCCATAAAACTCCAGAGTTGCCTGGGGGTCATCCTCATGGAGCCTCCCCAGCCTCACTGGCAAGAATTTCTTCTTCATCTTCACTCTCAATCTCCCTTCTCCCAGCTCAAAGCCATTGTCCCCCCTGCTGGCACTCCCAGCCCTTGGCACAAGTCCTTCTCCAGCTCTCCTGGAGTCCCTTCAGGTACTGGAAGGCTGCTCTGAGGTCTCCTTGGAGTGTTCTCTTCTCCAGGCTGTAGAGAACTTAGTTTTGAGGCTCATTTCTTGGAGCAGCACAGGCTGAGGGAGCTGGGGGGGTGCAGCCTGCAGAGGAGAAGGCTCCAGGGGCACCTCAGAGCTGCTGCCAGGGCCTGAAGGGATCCTGCAGGGAGGCTGCAGAGAGACTTTGCTGAGGGAGTCTGAGCCAGGCCAAGGGGGAATGGTTTGGAGCTGAGGCAGAGCAGGGGGAGAGTGGAGCTGAGGAAGGAGTTGTGCAGTGTGAGGGTGGTGAGAGCCTGGCACAGGCTGCCCAGGGAGCCTGTGGCTGCCTCCTGCCTAGAGGTGTTCAAGGCCAGATTGGATGAGGCCTGGAGCAGCTGAGTCTAGCTGAGAGGTGTCCCTGGGCATGGTGGGGAGCTTGGAGTAGATCTCTGAGCTCCCTTCCAACCTGGACCAGTCTCGAGTTCAGCTTTCCACCAGCTCCACAGGGATCACAACTGGAACACCTTCTCCAAGGCAAAGATGCTGTTTGCAGGCCTGAAAGCACCAAGGCAGTTGAGAAGCCCAAAGCTGAGCCAGCACTAAGCAGGGATCCTGCCCAAGAAGCCTGCAGTGGCTCAGGCATCTCCAGCAGCTGCTCTGTTTGTTAGAGTGGAGCTGAGGGAGAAGTTCTGCAATGTGAGGGTGGTGAGAGCCTGGCACAGGCTGCCCAGGGAGGCTGTGGCTGCCTCCTGCCTGGGGATGTGCAGGGTCAGGTTGGACCCTTCCCCTACAGACCCAGGTTGGACCCAAACCTCTACATCTGGGGAACATGGCTGGAAATGTCCTTGCTGGCATTAGTGGGAACTAACTGGAAATGCCAGGCAGAGGAGGGGGACACTTGGAGGAGGATTTTGACTGATTTTATTGCATCCAACCCTGAGGAGGGGACATTCTGAACACTTCTGGGGTGCTTCCCACAAAGCAAAAGTGAGATTGGTGGATAATGGGGAGGGGGGGGAAAGGGATGGGGGTGAGTAGAGGTTAATTATGTTGCATCATTAAGTTAATTTGTCCCTGCTATAAAACAGAGTTCAGAGACTTTTGTGCTATAAAATAACCCCTAAAAACCCAACCACCTGTCCTGGGTTGCTCTTAACCCTTGAAGTGTGTTGGGAAAAGGAGGAGGGGGAAGAGGAGGTTTGGGGAAGGAGGGGAAAGGAGGTTTGGGGAAGGGGGGAAAGGAGGCTTGGGGAAAGGGAGAGAGGAAGCTTGGGGAAGGAGGGGAAAGGAAGCTTGGGGAAGGAGGGGACAGGAGGCTTAGGGAAGGAGGAGAAAGGAGGTTTGGGGGAAGGAGGGGACAGGAGGCTTGGGGAAGGAGGGGACAGGAGGCTTAGGGAAGGAGGAGAAAGGAGGTTTGGGGAAGGGAGGGACAGCAGGCTTGGAGAAGGAGGGGAAAGGAGGTTTGGGGAAGGGGGGAAAGGAGGCTTGGGGAAAGGGAGAGAGGAAGCTTGGGGAAGGAGGGGAAAGGAAGCTTGGGGAAGGAGGGGACAGGAGGCTTGTGGAAGGAGGGGAAAGGAGATCTGAGATAGGAGGAAGGGTGAAAATAAATCCAATAGCAATTGTTACTTTGATAATACCAATTAATACTAATTAATAAGTAAAAGTAGGTTAATTAGAAAAATTAGTAAGAGAGAGCTGTGGAATTTGTCAGCCTCTCCCCACACCCCAAACCAAATCAGATGGGGAAGGAAGGCTTTAGATAGATAAATACATAAATGAAAGGGCTAATAATGGGTTAATTAACGTGGGGGGAAATTAGGAAGCTAACTAAATACAGAGGAGGGTTAATAATGGGTTAATTGATTGAGAAAAAGAAGAGGAGGATGTGGAATTTTCTCTGCCTCTCCACATAACTCCAAATCAAAGCGGATGGGAGGAAGGCTGGAAGGCAGGCAGGAAGGAAGGCAGGCAGGAAGGAAGGCAAGAAAGAAGGAAGGCAGGCAGGAAGGCAGGAAGGAAAGAAAGCAGGAAGGCAGGCAAGGAGGGAAGGCAGGCAGGCAGGCAAGAAGGAGGGAAGAAGAGCAGGCAAGAAGGAAGGCAGGCAGGCAAGAAGGAAGGAAGGAAGGCAGGCAGGCAGGAAGGCAAGAAAGAAGGAAGGCAGGCAGGAAGGCAGGAAGGAAAGAAAGCAGGAAGGCAGGCAAGGAGGGAAGGCAGGCAGGCAGGCAAGAAGGAGGGAAGAAGAGCAGGCAAGAAGGAAGGCAGGCAGGCAAGAAGGAAGGAAGGAAGGGAGGCAGACAGAAAGGCAGGCAAGCAGGCAGGAAGGAAGGCAGGCAGGAAGGTAGGCAAGTAAGAAGGAAGGCAGGCAGGAAGGCAGGAAGGAAAGAAAGCAGGAAGGCAGGCAAGGAGGGAAGGCAGGCAGGCAGGCAAGAAGGAGGGAAGAAGAGCAGGCAAGAAGGAAGGCAGGCAGGCAAGAAGGAAGGAAGGAAGGGAGGCAGACAGAAAGGCAGGCAAGCAGGCAGGAAGGAAGGCAGGCAGGAAGGTAGGCAAGTAAGAAGGAAGGCAGGCAGGAAGGCAGGAAGGAAAGAAAGCAGGAAGGCAGGCAAGGAGGGAAGGCAGGCAGGCAGGCAAGAAGGAGGGAAGAAGAGCAGGCAAGAAGGAAGGCAGGCAGGCAAGAAGGAAGGAAGGAAGGGAGGCAGACAGAAAGGCAGGCAAGCAGGCAGGAAGGAAGGCAGGCAGGAAGGTAGGCAAGTAAGAAGGAAGGCAGGCAGGAAGGCAGGAAGGAAAGAAAGCAGGAAGGCAGGCAAGGAGGGAAGGCAGGCAGGCAGGCAAGAAGGAGGGAAGAAGAGCAGGCAAGAAGGAAGGCAGGCAGGCAAGAAGGAAGGAAGGAAGGGAGGCAGACAGAAAGGCAGGCAAGCAGGCAGGAAGGAAGGCAGGCAGGAAGGTAGGCAAGTAAGAAGGAAGGCAGGCAGGAAGGCAGGAAGGAAAGAAAGCAGGAAGGCAGGCAAGGAGGGAAGGCAGGCAGGCAGGCAAGAAGGAGGGAAGAAGAGCAGGCAAGAAGGAAGGCAGGCAGGCAAGAAGGAAGGAAGGAAGGGAGGCAGACAGAAAGGCAGGCAAGCAGGCAGGAAGGAAGGCAGGCAGGAAGGTAGGCAAGTAAGAAGGAAGGCAGGCAGGAAGGCAGGAAGGAAAGAAAGCAGGAAGGCAGGCAAGGAGGGAAGGCAGGCAGGCAGGCAAGAAGGAGGGAAGAAGAGCAGGCAAGAAGGAAGGCAGGCAGGCAAGAAGGAAGGAAGGAAGGGAGGCAGACAGAAAGGCAGGCAAGCAGGCAGGAAGGAAGGCAGGCAGGAAGGTAGGCAAGTAAGAAGGAAGGCAGGCAGGAAGGCAGGAAGGAAAGAAAGCAGGAAGGCAGGCAAGGAGGGAAGGCAGGCAGGCAGGCAAGAAGGAGGGAAGAAGAGCAGGCAAGAAGGAAGGCAGGCAGGCAAGAAGGAAGGAAGGAAGGCAGGCAGACAGAAAGGCAGGCAAGCAGGCAGGAAGGAAGGCAGGCAGGGAAGCAGGAGAAAAGGCAGGCAGGAAGGAAGGTAGGAAGGAAGGAAAGAAGGAAATGAATGTAGTGATAATAAATAGGTTGAACAGTAAAGAAGTAAATGAATTAGTTAATTGTGGGTTAATGAAACAAAAATACATTCAGGCAGGGGTGTGGAAGTGGTGGGGGGAGTGTGTGTGGCATTTTTCTGCTTCTCCCCACACCCCAAACTAGATGGGAGGAAGGTTTGAAAGAAAGCAATTAATAAATAAATCAATCTAGAAGAAAGAAATTAAATAAAGGGGTTAATAATGGGTTAATTAATTGAAGATAATTGGGGAGGGGGAAGGAAGGGGGAATGAGGCATTTGTCTGCCTCTCCCCATACCCTGAACCAAACTGGATGGTGAGGAAGGGAGGAAGAATGAAACAAATAAATGAACTATAAAATAAAGTATAAAATAAATAAATAAAGGAGGGGAGGAGAGAGAAAGAATAAATAAAAGGGTTAATAATGGGTTAATTAATTAGGAATAACTTATTTGGGGGGGGGAACGAACGTGTGTGGTGTTTGTCTGCCTCTCCTCACACCCCAACCCAAACCGGATTGAGAAGAAGGTCTGAAAGAAAGAAGTTAATAAAGAAATCAATCTAGAGGAAAGAAAATAGATAAAGGGGTTAATAATGAGTTAATTAATGAAAAAACAATTAAGGGGGGAAAGGGTGGG
>WAAF01013168.1:2364304-2542095 GCA_013400475.1 Tricholaema leucomelas | reverse complement strand
CCCCGGCCTCCCCTCTCTCCTCACGCCGGCCCAGCCCGCAGCGGGCTAAGGGCCGCCCGCCGGCCCAGCTGTTTATGCCATAACTGCCGGGCCGGCTCTGGCCCCACCACCGGCAGGAGTCGGTCCCGCAACGATATCCATCAGGGGCTGCTTTGATTCTGCCCCGGCCCTAATCTCCCAACACAATTGCGTTTCCTCCGGTTTATTTTTGGCGTGGGAAAGCGAGTCGGGCTGCGGTGAGAAAGCCGGGAGGCTGCCAGCGAGCCCCGGGCCTTTTCCTGTATTTTACACCTTGCTCGAATTCCGCCCTTTGGAAAGGAATAATGGCTTTGGGATGTTTTTCTGAGCGGAGAGGAAAAGGATATTTCACGGCAGCCCTCGCTTTTCAAAGGCCCCTCTGCTGAACCCCCCTCGGCAGGGGTTAGCGCTCCCGCCCTGCACACCCCGGTGGCTGCCTGCCTATGCAGGCATAACTCATACACAGATATATGTATACACACACGTGTGTACAGATACACGAGCGGGAGGACCTCACTCCGCATCCCCACCCCCCCTACGGCGGCATAAGGGTTGTCGTGGTTGGTGGCGGAACGGGACTCGTTGCAGTCGGTATTTACGGGCGGTTAACGCGGGGTCTGCTCTCCCTGCAGGCTCCCGGCCGCCCTCTGAGGAGTGGCTCATCAGCCAGATGTCTATCCAGCGGTCGCTGTCGGTGGGCGAGGACTGGTCGCAGGACGTGCAGAGCGGCCCACTGACCCAGCTGCGTTACTCCTATCGAGTGGTCTGTAGTGAGAACTACTACGGCGAGAGCTGCTCCCGCCTCTGCAAGCGCCGCGACGACCGCTTCGGACACTACGTGTGTGAGGCGGACGGCAGCCTGACCTGCCTCCCTGGCTGGACCGGCGAGTACTGCACCGAGCGTAAGTGGTCACCATACTGCCATTGTCACGACCTGGGGCCTCTGTGGGCCTGCACATGAATGCTCTGGCTTCCCCAGGCCCTGGTCAGCACTAACAAGAGTGTTAGTGGGGAGCAGGTATGAGGCCCAAGAGGCCTTAGAGAAAGCATGACTGCCCCCTCTCCACCCTGATCCCCCTCCCCTCTGCAGGCATCAGAGACCTAATTCAAAGAACGGATCCAAAACCTTTGTCTGGTTCTGCCAGCTGGCCTGACCCTGGCTATAGCTGTCGTTGTGGTCAGTCCTATTTTAATACAATGCCTTTGACAGCGCTGTAACCACGCATTGAGCACAGCTACCCAGTAGGTGCCCGGGGCCATGTTTTCACGCTGACCTTTCCACTCCCTGCCTGGAGATAGAAAGTTGCATGCTGAGGACTTCGCCCGCTTTGGCTGCAACTCCCAGTGCTATGTTTCACCTCTGCAAGCGTTAGCAGCGGAGAGTGAGGTAGGACAGAAAGGATCTTGGCTGATATCCCTAAATCAGAGATACCTATTCCAAATTACAGTGCTAGAAGCTTGCCCACACAAATGCTTCCACCATTCCTGCTGCCAGAGGAGATGAGACAGGTATTAAGGTGTAGAAGTGGAAATCTTTACTGAGCTGAGCGCCTTGTTGGATTTGTCAGTCTCTTGTTAGCAGAAGCCAAAGCCACCTCCTCTTGCTGCTTTTCTAGCAAGAGTTGCAAGAGTTCACATTTGTTGCATAAACAGAAAAAATAAAAGAGAACTAATCAACTGTTGGTGCTCCTTGTTTACTTCTGCTTCAGAACTCCTTGTACCTTGACTTTTTAAAACAAAGCTCTGAAAGTGCAAAACTGATTTTCAAAATATTGTTAAAAGCTGGCATTTTCCCTTTTAAAAAGGTATTCTGTAGTGCCATGTGTATTTACCTAAACATTTCTGGACTTTTTTATGTTCTCTTTACAGCCATCTGTCTATCTGGATGTACCGAACAGAACGGCTATTGCAACAAGCCTGGAGAGTGCATGTGAGTAGATGGCAATTGCAATCTGAACTTCAGTTAAAATGTCACCTTGTAACAGAACCTTAAACTCTTTTCCATGTCATTAATGTTTTAATCTGACTTTTCTTTTAGCTGTCGTCCTGGTTGGCAAGGCCGCTACTGTGATGAATGCATTCCCCATATAGGGTGCCGCCACGGGACTTGTAAAACACCATGGCAGTGCATATGTGATGAAGGATGGGGTGGCCTCTTCTGTGACCAAGGTTAGTTCTGAAGGTTGTGGCTATGGCTCTAGACTGGGTACTCCTCAGCACCAGACTAAGCAATATGACCCATCTGATCTAGAATTAAATATCCACAAGGTACATGTTCTTAGACATCAGTTTGTACCACTGCTTTCTTAGGCACCAGTTCTTGTAACAATCTTGCTTGAAAACAACCAAATGGTTTCAGTAGTTGCAGTTTTTCTCTTGGGGAAAAAAACACAATAACCTGTGTGAGTGTTGAACATGCAAGTTTTCTGCCTGCTCAAGCTAAGTTTAACTTATTCTCTGTACAACTCCAACAATTTACTAAGCAGTTACCAGCAGCAGTAAACAGCATCATCTGGGCCTTCCTTATTTTGCATACAAGGAAGTTAACTCATGTGATAAGTCTGGAGCATGAGAGAAAAATCATGTTAGCAAGAATGAAAAGTACAGGTTCCATTTTAAGGTACACCAGACCACTTCCACCTATTCAACCCACTGAATCACTGAACCATAGCCAGCTGAGCAGTCATGTCCTCAAGGCCATATATGCACTGCTGCCACTCAGATCATGAAAGGCTCAAAGCAAACCAAAGTGTTCTCAAGACAGTCACAGGATTAAGATGGTGAAGTCTGAATTAAGCAGGAAAAGTAAACTTGCAGGTTTTTGTTCGGCTTGTAGTTATCTATTAACGAGTTGTATTCCAATTACTCTATGGTATTTATAGATATAATAAAGACTTTCTGTTTCTGTCCTATGAACTTGTGTGCTTAACCTCTGACTCAAAGGAAAAATAAGGACCATCAAGCTTGGCAGAATGTGTAGATGGTTTAAACTACTGACATTCATAACAAGAGAGCATGGTAAATAAGTAAAAGATTTTGTAGTGTTTAACTCTCCAAGCCAAAACATCTATATTCCCTTTCTGCCTCCCCAGAATGTGCCTTGGTGCACACCTTTTAAAAATGGAGCTCTGTGTTTCACTGTGTGACATATGCATGGTCTCCTTAGTGCTGTAGCATGAAGAGCACAGGCTTATGTAGTACATTATCCAACCTGGTATCTAAATTCCATTGCAACTCGTGGGTTTAAGCACACAGAAAAGGGAGGGTATACCCAAGCACTAAGAAAGTGACATTTTTGCCAGGTTTCTCAAAATTCAGAGCTTACATATTACAGTGACAGACATGGAGGTATACCTACATTGATGATAACCGGAAACATCTCTTTATTACTGATAATCATCTCCAGTAACCCTAGTGATGGCAAAATGCCATACCTCATTGAACATTCTTTGCTACTGACCAACATGTTTCTGTATAAATGTCTTTTCCCAGCTGTCAAAGAGGTTTTCTCTTAATTCCTACTCTCTTTGCAGATCTGAACTACTGTACTCACCACAGACCATGCAAAAATGGCGCAACTTGCATGAACACCGGCCAGGGTAGCTACACCTGTTCCTGCAGACCGGGCTTCACTGGGCTTGACTGCGAGCATGAGATCAGCGAGTGTGACAGCAACCCCTGTAGGAATGGCGGCAGTTGCACGGTAAGGACATTTGAAATGTAAAGTCTTTGTGTGAAGCAAGCCCCAGTATAGCTTTTCAGAAATGGTTCTGTAACAACATAATGGGAATTCGATAGTACACAGGTTCATTACTGACGCTCACAACTATCATACTGAACCTTTCCCAAGAGGTGTCAGGGGAGGAAGTCTGTTACAGGAGGAGATGTATCATCTAGATTAGAACTAGTCAACTGATCCTTGGGTTTCTGTGGCAGCCATTATGAGAGATTGGCAAGACCCAAGGTGGGTGAGGGAGCAGATCTGTAAAAAATAAGCTGCTCAAACCAAGGTTCATAAAAACAATGCACTGAGTCTGTGTTTTAGTAGCAAATAAAACTTCTGCTTTCTGCTGTGAAAGTGTAGTGTCAGACAATACGGAGGCAATTAGCTGAAACACTGTCCCTGAAACAGGGTTTTGCATTTTCAGTTGCCTGCAGTCTAGTGTTTCAGTGTGGTTTCAGACCCAGTCAATGATTGATTCTACCTGTTGATAAAGACTGATTGATAACAGATATCAGATGTAACTGGATGCGTGTTTGGATTAAAGCGAATGGCACCGGACCCTAGCTCCTTTCTCCTACATACTGGACATAGAGTGCTTGTAAAGAAGAAACAGTTTGGTTTTGATCTAAGTGGTGGGACCTATAGCAAAGCAACATAAGCCCTTGTAAAGCAAAAAAGGGCTCTCGTGCTGAGGATGAATGGCCTGATCACAGCAGTATAGGTCAATGCATGCCATTCTGCCCTGGGAGGACCTTAGGGATCCCATTAGAGAGCAGTCATGTTAGTGATGCTTTTGTCTAGCTGCCCGTGGGCTCCCTAAACTGTCTGCTCTGCTTGTGTAGCTGCATGATTACTCCTCCACACTGGGTACAACCAGTTCACAGCTCTGTCCCTCACAGTTCAGTCTGCAGTTATTTACTCTTGCTTTTACCACATGGGACTGTGGATGAGAAGGGACTGACCAGTGTTTACTATGACCAAAAAAAATACACACGCAAGCAGCTCTTATTTGGTGCCATCAAATAACAGTGACAATGTTGCATTTTGTAGGACATGGAGAATGGTTACCACTGCCTGTGCCCCCCTGGCTACTATGGCACTCACTGTGAGCACAGCGCTCTGACTTGCATCGATTCTCCCTGCTTTAACGGCGGCACGTGCCTGGAAAAAGAGCAAGGGGCCAGCTACACTTGCGTGTGCCCTTTCGGCTTCACAGGGTCAAACTGTGAAAAGAAAGTAGACAGGTGCACAAGCAACCCCTGCGCAAACGGTGAGTCTTTTCAGCAAAAACCCTCTCGTGCCTCTGCCTCATTTGTGCTTTTCAGTGCAGAACTGATAGAAATCCAATCTGACCTCTACTCTCCCTCTAACACATTAGTTCCTCTTCCCTACTGTATTCCACATCTACCCTTAGTTTTCTGCAAAGCAGGGTGGGGGCTTTCACTGGCATTTTCTATGCAACAAAACAACGCGCCGGTTTTATTGTGGGATGGAGAAGAAGGCAGAATGAACTAAATTAACTATTACACATCTACAATGGCCGTATTTTTGAGGTGTAGGGCTACAATTAGGTAAACTAGAAGGAATTTGCATTTGCTTAGTAAAATAACCAGCTTCTTCTGGAGAGGCTATGAAACACTACCTGGGGAGAGGTTTAGGTTTCTGAGTGAAGTACATTGCAGACTGATTATTTTTGTTGTGCTTTTTTCTCCTCAGATGGTAACTGCTTTTACCTTGGTCAGATCCGTGTGTGTCGTTGTCGGGCTGGTTTCACTGGTCAGAAATGCGAGATAAACATCAATGATTGTGCCAGAAACCCATGTTCCAATGGGGGGACTTGTCATGACCTAATCAATGATTATACCTGCACTTGCTTGCCAGGCTACAGTGGCAGGAACTGTGACACCAAAACCAGAGATGAATGTGTTTCTGGGCCATGTGAGAATGGAGGCACATGCTACAGTGGACATTATAGTGCCAACTTTGTCTGCTATTGTCCTTCTGGCTTCATGGGCAACCGTTGTGAATTGCCAGTTTATTCAGTGCCTGTTACACTTCCTCCTAAACCAGTCCCCTGGATTGCTATATCCATGGGGGTGGGGCTGGTGGCTTTGCTCATACTGTTCTGCATGATAGCGATGGTCATCAGGCAGATGAGGATGCACCCAGAGCAGGACTTGGAGACAATGAACAACCTGTCTGATTTCCAAAAGGACAATCTCATCCCAGCTTCACAGCTCAAAAACACCAATAAAAACAAAGACCTTGAAGTGGACTGTGGGCTAGAGAAATCAAACTACAAACCCAAGAATCATAAACTGGACTACAATCTGGTAAAAGACCTGACAAGTAGAGGGACACAGGAAGATAAATATTACAAAAGTGAAAAGTGTTTAGGAGAAAAGTCTCCCCTCAGATTACACAGGTGAGAATGTAGTCTTCCTTCTAGTCTTTGTTACACTCCCTCATCTTCATAATGGTCTAGAAGCAAATGAGAAAATACAGTGCTGCTAGTATGGCTATGGTGAAGGGGGACTGTCTCAGTCAGTGGTGAATTTCCTTCCTCAATACATCTTGAAGAAACAACAGTTAAGCTATACAGTGATTAAAAATGGGTATTCTGCTTGTTATAAGGCAAAATTATCTGCTTACTGAGAAGAAAGGGTAAAAATAGCTGCTTTTCCTAGAGAAGGGCAGGGATTCACTGCTTCATCAGTATTCTGATGCATGTGCTGAAATTGTTGTCTGGGATCTAATTGTGGCTGTTACACTGAGGGATCTGAGGTTAGATTTGTCATGGCAGAAGCATAGGAAGATAGTAAATATTTCTTACATCCACTTTTCTAGTATAACGTCCTGTCATCATATAGAACATGTGAAACTCCATCTTCTGCACTTCTCTCCCAATTTTCCTGGTTAGCTCATTCCATCCCTCCATATTCATGGTAGATTTTGGGGAGTCAGGCTCATTAGCAGACATCTAACATTCTTTTCTCTCTGCCCTGCACTAGTGAAAAGCCAGAGTGTAGGATATCAGCGATATGCTCTCCAAGAGATTCCATGTACCAGTCTGTCTTTGTGATAACAGAAGAAAGGAATGAGTGCATCATAGCTACAGAGGTAAGCAAGTACCAGGTGGACTGGCATAAATTCACAAAGTAAAGGGATTGATTACCCTTTAAAACTGCATCTGAGTGGGTTTCTCTATTTCCAGGGATTTGGACGCTTCCCAGCCTTCACATCTCCTTTTCTGTGGCCCACATAGAATATGCAGTGGGGAAAATAAAGAAAATAACAGCTCTGATATTATGAAATCAGAGATTTTGAGCTTAGATAAGTTAGTGGGGGATGAAAGCGCCGAACATCAGCCCATAAAGATTGAACACATCGTAGCGTTATTTCCTCTTAAATATATAGTCAGAGAAAATGGAATTAATAATTGCTCATAGGCCCATTGACATGAAACCACCTTATTTCACATGGCAACAGTGGATAATCTGTGTTCTGTGGAAATATGCAAATCTATACATTTCCAGCAGGAGATGGTAGGTAGTTGAACATGTTAGTGGATAGGTTTAACAGCCATTGAGGAAGTCTGTAATAAGGTAATTCCAACCTATTGGCATTTAAGCTCCAGCTGAATGTTGTCTAACAAAAGTTAATGTTGTTATTTGATAAACCTCTAGACTTTTATGTTGTATTGAGAGATCAGAGGACAGATACATGAAAAGGGAAGGGCTTAGCATTGAACTTTTGAGACTTTTGAAAGTGGATATTGAGGAATGAACCAGCTACTGAAGAATTACTAACTCTTTGGAGAAAGGCTCAATGGAAGTTAAAGGCAGTTGGACATGAACTGATACCTGCTGCCTTTTTAGGACTGGTTTCAGACTCCAGGGAAGAGAAGCTTGCTGTGCCACAGAGCAGTGATCTGTGAAGTTAGATCTGCAGGTTTCTGTCTCCCTTGCCAAGGTGGATATCAGTTTTCCTCTTGAAGACAAGCTGGAACACAAGTCAACCAACAGTACTAAAGGTTTAAGACTAAGGGGAAGGATTTTTAAAGACACAAATGACAGCTAGAAGCTTCATTCCTATTAACTGACCTAAATACCATATCTCTCTTGGAAGATCTGGCTGAGCAAAACTAGACTCCCAGATTTAGATCAAGAATCTGCAAAGGCGTTTTTATTCTCTGAATGGCAGCTCCTTAAACCTCTCTCCATCATTCAGGCTCCTGAACACAAGCTGTTTATACTACATGCTTTTTACAGAAACCTAATATTAAGCACTCTGATTAGCCTCTCTACCTGCACTGAGGGGAGGAAGGATTCTCATCACACAGACAACTTATTTTGTTGGTGATTGTCTCTGGACCCAGCAAAAAATGCTGAATGCCAGTAGTTAAGCTGCAGTAATGTCTGGCTTAAAGGGCTGTGGTGTGAATCACAGTTTGTGAGTTTGGCAGTACTCCATGCTGTGCCTCCTTCTCATTCTTGGTTGCATTCTGTATTCTGACAGGTATAAGACTGAAGATCAGCCCATTTGCACCTCAGATTTGGTAATGCCAGTAGATGGACGTTCCTGCTGCATTGTTTACAATTCAGAACTGGATTGGACTGTTTTTAACTACATGCAACTTGCTGCTCTCAGGCGGAGGATGGAACTGGGTGAACTGGACAGACTGTGAATTTACTGAACGATGCAATACACCTTTTTGTTTTTACTGCCCTTGTTTGAAGTTTGACACCAGAAATTTCATTGGCTGTAGAAGAGGGGAGGCAGAGGCAAGAGAGAGGGGTTAAAAATATCGTTGGTTTAATTTGGTTTTAAAAGATACCAAGGCCAGTTCCTCACGGACAGACCCCTGGCTTTCCAGAACTCTGGTTATGGGAGGTGCCAGTAGATATGGAGGCACTTAACTATCGCAGATGTTGCCATGGAAGGTGTGAAGAAAAACACATTGCTATGCAGATAATGGATACAGTATAAACCAGATCTCCTTTTTTTTTTTTTTTTTTTTTCTGGGTTTAAAAGTGCCTAAAATGTGTCAAGAGAATCTAACAAACCCAAACAGAGACTCAACTGCTCTTTTTGCAGTCTGGACAGTATTGGGCAGGGGTGGTTGATACTTTCTGCTACACAGCTATCTACATCTCTCTCCTGCTGCATGTACTGGAGACTGTAAGGGGCCAGAGGAGGGAGGAAAGAGGAATGCCGAGTTTCCTTGTCATCTCATTCAGTGATGCTGTGGAGAACTGATTGACTTAAGCCACAGTATAGGCCAAGATATTTGTGAATTTAAACACTGGAAAAGTTGAGATGAGGAATGTACGCTGCCTCTTCCCCACTGATAAGGAGGAGGCACGATCCCAGCTCTAAAGCCTTATGAATGCGTTTAAAATCAATCAGCTCCTAGAATCTTTATGTGCTGAGCTGTCTCAGCTCTTTTCATGCCCTTTGCACTACCAGTGATTGTGAATACACATTTATTTTTAATTTTCCTTCCTCATTCTCCCCCCCCTTATTTTACACAAATTTGGGGGCTTATGTCATGTTTCTGAATTAGGTGCCACCTTCTACTGCAAATAGTCTCAAAATTGCAGCTGTTATGTTCTGAAGGAGAAGAAGCACTATGATCCCCCTCCCTCCCTCTTTCTCCATCTGGTTGCAAAACTCCAACTATTGCCCTTCATCCTGGTTCCAAATGCCCAACAGCAAAGCATCCACTGAGACGCCCTCTGCCAAGAGAGGTGGAGATTTGAGTTAGAAGGTTGTAGGCCTGCCCTGTTTCTTCCATACCCATCCACTGCTGTGTGGAGAAGGGGAAGCCTGCTCCCTGGAAACCAGAGGTGGGCAGAAGTTCTTTTCTCATATACGTATTTACAGCAATAGTATCAGATACGCCAGTGGAAAGTGCTGTGACACTAAGGAGATGAGACCGTGGGGTGGGGCAGAATGAGGAGGAAGGAAATAAGATCTCTCTGAAGAAACCTGGAGATGCTATCCCTTGGACAGTGATACTCCTGCCCTTGTAAATCCTGTTGTTGGACTAGCCCAGCTACTGCCTTGAACTGTGCAGACAAGACCCCTTCCTAATGTCCACTACTGACCTTCTGCTCTGACCACATAGGACCATTTTGAAGATGACCTTCAGAAATCAATAATATGGGTTTTAGTTTGTCTGTAGTTTATTTTGAAGACTAGTATTTCAGTAATTTAAAGAAAAGAAAATCAGAAGCACTGAACTTTCTACGTTTTATAACATTATTTTGTATATAATGTATATTTATAATCAAAACAGAAGTGTAAATATGTTTATTACTTCTCATGTAATGTTTTTAATGTGATGACAAAATTTGAATTTTATTTTTTTTTCCAAGCAATGAAAATACTTTCCTGCTACTATGCAGTTTATTGTGGTTTGTCCTTTTACACATCAGGTTCCATGATTCTGTGGCAGCCAAGGTTACCTGGTGCCCCAGCTTGTCTACCTTCACCCTACAGCTAGCCCTGCACTTACATCCTGCTCACCAATTGCTGTCATCAGCTGCTCTTTATAAAACAGTAATACACTGTTAGCTGATATCAACAGAGTTGTTCAGCTGAGTGGCAATCATCTGACAGAAAAGTTACACACATCATAAGATTCAAATTCTATATGTTCACCTTCTCTTGCTATGGAATGGGACCAAACTGTCAGGAAAGTTATTTTTATCAACACTGCCTCAACAACTTGTGGCATGGAAGTTATAGATTTAACATTTCCAAGTAGCTTAACGAATGTGCTGGCTGGGAGTTTGCCTCAAAGCAAGATACAATCACTATTTTTCAAATCTTATTTATTTAAATACTTTCAGTAAGATCCAGATCTTGCCCTCAGGTTACTCTTGCACAACATCTACATCTACGCTTGCAAGACCCTGTCCTTGTGATTGTGATGGGTAAGATTTATCTTTCACTCCTGGGATTAGGGGGAAGTTTCAGGCTTTCTCATCCCAAGTTCCATTCCCTACACCAGCAGCAGTGTCCTCCCAGGCAGCACAAAGTCATTATCTTTCACAGCCCTTTTGGAGGTTGTTTCTACAACAAAAAAAAAGTGTAAAGAGCACACTTGTATAAACCACTCCCAGCAGGTTTAGTTGCCTTTGCCGCATATACATTTACAGAGCATTAAATCTCTCACTAGATCAGCTAGGTGCAGTACAGCACAAAAGCAAAAACTGTGAGAACAGGAAGCTACTACTGCTCTATTTTAAAACAAGACTTTTTTGTTTTGTTATTGTTGTTGACAATATGCCAAAATGCCAAAAAAGCATCTTGGTCTTGGATGCCTTTTCTATCTTTCCCCAAATTCAAGTCTAACCAAAATTTGCTAGTTAAAAAAAAATACAAAGCAAAAAGCCCCCACTGGAATTAAAAAAAGTACCACAAGAAATTATTTTTGTTTTGTCATTAAAATAATGGTTTATAAGGGTCCTCCTGAGTGTACTATTAAGGTTACATAAATGCTATTTACTTTGGGTGGGTTTGTTTCTCCTTCTTTGCTTCTTTTCTTAGTGAAATTAACTTTCAAATCCCAGCCAATTTCCTTGGCTACCACAAAAATAAATTTAAGATGAAACTCAGAAATAAAAAGGCACCTCCCCCTCCCCAAACATTCACCCTGTAGAGCAAATTATGAAAAACAAGCCATTGACAAAAAGCTGAGCAGATGCTCCCTGCTTGCAGTCCTTCCTCGGCAATGTGAAATAAACCCAACAGATGCCTCTCTTAATTGAGCACATGGATTACATACACACATGCACTCTGTCCTGCTTAAAACAAAACACACACAAAAATCAAACAGGAAAATAGCCAGAGAACTCTTCCCAAAGCCTAGGCAAGCAGGAATACTAAGACCAAAAAAGACTCAGCTCTTCCTGCACAAAGTGAGACAGGAAACCATATCTGTAGACAGAAGGGAGTTGAAATCCATTAAAACTTGTGGACCTGATTATGTAGATCCCACAGGGTAAAGCAGGTACAACACATGCCTTTGTGTATCCACAGAGGACAGAGGAAAGAAAAAAAAAGCATCAGCTTGCAAGGAAATCTGCAAATATTTACTGCAGGCACTACTGCACTACGCAGCTACCAGAATAGATCACAGATCCTACACAGGAAAAACAGGAGAGGTGCCTGCTTCCACACAGAAGGAGATGGGAAGCATATGTGAATCTGTGCACGTGTGCACATCCCCAGGTCTTTGCCAAAGAAACTACAAGCTAAGTACATACTATGACCTGGGTTTAACCCACATCTTTGGCCACAAACGTCCTTACCAAGGGCTGCTGCCCGCTGACTGCTCACCAGCCTACCCATCCCCCTTGTGAGGTGAGTGCGTCTCTGAGCCGTGGTGGATGAACTCACTAGGAGGAGCTCCAAGATCCCTCTGGATTATAAAGACTCAACCTGAATTTCAAAGATTTGCCTTGAGGACCACAGATGATGCCAGGACTGTAAATGTACTGAGACAAATAATGCCTTTTCTCTCAATAAGCTTACAGAGTTCTTAGACCAAACTCTGCCACTAACTTCTCTCAGTGTTATTTGCATCAGCTATGGCAAGAATACAAATTTGCCTCTAGGACTGCACCTAAATTTGTCTCTTTGTTTTCAGGGAAGTGCACGAATTCACTTATAAGCAGGATGACAAAACAACAATTTTAGGAGTGGGCTCTTGACTCTGAGAAACTCTTTGGTATTCCCCTGTGTCCACACCTGACAGAAACTGTTCCACACCCACACAGAGCCCTTTAGTCTAAACAATTTTAGAGGTGGATTCAATGAGGTGGGGTGTTGCTGCTCTGGTGCTGCACTTGACTTGAGTTGTTCCATGTTCAGCTCCAGCCCTTCATCATTTACCTTTTTGAATAGACTGCCGATGAGGGGAAACAGATGCTGAGATATACCCGTAACTATAGCACCCACTGGTGCTGAGACAACATGCAGCAGGGCTGTGCTGATGCACAGCACAGGGCACAGAGTTCAGCTAGGTTAGTGTAGATGTGGGATGCTTGTAGAAATTAGGCTTGAAACAGGACATGCCTAAAATGGGATAAAATGTAAAATGCATTTTGCTGTGCACAAAACTTGTCCAGCAATAGCCTCCAGCTGTGAGAAAGCCTAGATTGTAACCACCTAGTCCAATGGATAAAACCATCTCCGTAACAACACATTTCAGGTATTTCCACTGCTCCTCACCCTTTTTTTATTAGTTTATGCTAGAAGCAGAAAGGCAGAGCAGGTCACTAACAAGACTGTACTACAGTGGGTTAAGTGGCAGTTACACGTCCGTGTTTGCTGTCATCCTCTTATCTCCCATACCTGACCCATAAACACATACTGATTTTATGCCACAGATAGGACACTCCTAGCACATTTAGCTTACAATCCAAACTGCAGTTGTGAGGAATTGACATAACTTAGTGGCCCTCTGCCACGCTTCATTATTTTCGTCAATTTACTTTTACAGCCTCTCTGGAGAGTCAACAGTGAGATTTACACCCTCCGCCCCGCTTCACACTCTTTAAATTCTGCCAGCTCAGCTCCCAGAGCTTGCAGGCAGTGACCCTGCTGGCCAGTGACGCCCACAGCAGTGAGATTTCGCCTTAGTCCCTCTTGTGCCTGTTCTAACCCTGCCTATCCTGCACTCAGACCTGGTCTGGCCAGAGGCGTGACTCAGCACCATAAAGCTACCATAAAGCTACCCTTTCTGTTTCTCCTCTGCTGGTCTTACTGCCGTTCTCCCTGCTCTTCCCCGTTGCAGCTTTAGGGCGTATTTCTGCAGTGGAGTGGTTTGTCATGCTGCAGGGTTAGGGCAAAACTTGATTCACCAGACTGTGTGCAGAACAATATTTTCGGGTGCTAAAGCAATTGTTCCACAAGCAGCATTCGATTCTGGAGACCATACTTCTGTCTCTCCCCTTTTAAGTCTTGATAGCAGACCATCCCCTTCCCAGAGGTGCTCCCTTATTCACAGATCCATCAACTGTCCCCTCCAGTGAGCTGCTCAGCCCTTGGAAGATGCAAGAGGTAAGAGGTACAACAATGACCTGCTTACAAGGCTCACTCTGCAGTCAGTGACACTCGGAGGTCTTCACTACCTTCCAGCAACCCTCCATACATCTCTCTGACAGAGTCAGTGCTGAGAGGCTCTCTGCTGGGTTCTGAGCAGGTGAAGTTTAAATGTGGAGCACATGGAGCAGGCTAGAAAATAACTCCTGCTCCCCAAGTCTCCATCTTATTTTCCTCTCCTCTGACTGGGTTTCTGACATGTTACGTGAGAGAGGAGACCTAACAGCAAAGGCAAACAGAATGGTCCACATCTGAGATAATGATGATCCCAGGATTACTCAATCCCTTTCACACACTGTAAAATAGCAATGGACTTGCCTCTCACATGTCAGGGAGGGTAGTATATAACTACCATAGAAGACCTTCAAATTTGTTCATCCTCTGTAAGCATTGTGTCCAACCAAGATGGAGACAGTGCTCAGGCTCTAACTATTACTGCAGCCAACCCACCATGAAAACCAGGTCATTCCCAGGAAAAGTCTCAAGGTACAAACCAGCACCTTGTTCATAGCCATGTTTTGAAAATATACAGATAAATGTGAAAAACACACAGTCTGAGGAGAGGCTGTTTGATGATGACATGTTTTATCTGTATTTTATGACTTATTTGTTGAGCTGTTGATAGTTTCACAGTGGTTTTGTTGATTACATTGCCTCGAGAAGGTCACAGAGGCACCACGTTTGGTTTTGTAAATTAAATTAAACCAGATCATATTTAACATCCAAACAGATCTGCTGAGAGAATTAGAGTTAACAGCTGGAGGGGCTGTCACCAGTCAGAACAGGATCCAGCCGCTCCTGGCACTATGCAAGAGCTCTCACTCCCTGTACTTGGACACATAGCTCACAACGGTTTGTGGGCAGGGTCAAAACTCCTGGTGCAAACATCAGTCACTGCAACTGAAATCCCTTTTCTATTAACACCATTTAATATATGCCTTACATTTTCTGCCTTGGCAGAAGAGCACTGCCAAAGCGTTTTTGTTTCTGCCCATAAACTCATTTGTTCTCTGGAAGATTGTCAGCAAAGAAACACAAGACAATCTGAACAAAATGTTGGGGTTTGTTTGGTTGCAGTTTTTTTGGGTTTTTTTGGGTGAAGGGAGAGAATCTCATACAGGATGGAAGTGGGATAATTGTAAATGAAATGACCCTACTCTAATACCCTCTTTCAATTCAGCCCACCAGATCTTAGTCTTAGCTTCTTCATCCATAGCTTTTCCTCTTCTCATGTCTCCTTATAGCACAAAGGCTCTTTTCTTCCCTCAGACCCTCTCGGTTCAGAAAGGTGACACTGATTGTTGCTCTATTAATGGTATTTACCTTTGTCGTTAAGTTCTTTAGAAAGCGGTTTTTGAAGTTTTCCAAAACAAGAGTTTTGGAGATGTTACTCACAATGCATGGCCAGGTTCCAGAATTCACTTAACCTCCTAGGAACAGATAGAAATGCCCACATGCTTACAATTACAAAAAGTTTCTTTTCCATGAAGGCAGCAGGGTTAAGATGCATATTTTTCATACATGGGGAGGAAGAACTGCCTCACTGTTCTGGCAGTTGCTCCACAGTCTGCTGTCAGTCATCTTCAGCAGACACAGGTTCATCTCACCCCTCCACAGCCATCCGGCTGTGACGCGTCTAGTTTAAGCCAACCGTGTGGCTTTATCTAAGCTTCACAGAGCAAGGTAGACTCTTCCAGCATTATCCTTTGGAGAAACAGATGAGATAACTGGGAGCGAAGGGTGATTTCTGGAAAGGTCAACACCGTTAACTGAAACCTGACAACTATCTCTAAGATGGTTTGGGCTGTGCAAGCAGCATCCCTAGGCGTAAATTTGAGGAGCAGATAAGCTTCTCTGAAAGTAGCAGGATGCAAACATTTAACCCCTACATATCCTTGAGGAAGCCTCCCTTTCAACAGCTGCCCATTCCCCTCTCCTGACATGTGAGGTGGAATTGTTAATGCTAATGTGACTCAGAAGGATGTTGTGAGGCTCATTCATATCCTTCAGGCTCCTCATGGCTGCGGAAGTGCAAATAAGCCTTTACCGGTCTTGTCTGATGGTTTAAGTAGCTGCTCGGTGTAAACAGCATCTGGGCAAGGCCCACAGTGGAGTGCAGGCGTGCGGAGGCCAGATTTGCTCCCTTCCACTGGAGGAGACTTTCCTTGAGCTAGAGCCTAAACCAGGCTGTGTCTGCTGCCATCATCGCTTCCTGTTTGTTACCTCACGACTCTGTTCCCTGTTTCCTGCCTGATTACAATCGTGCCAACTGTTTTTCCCAAGCCTGAACCAGCTTCCCAGCACCCCCTTTTTCAGCTCACACAGAAACACAACCACCAACACCAGCCTGGGTGGTGAAGGCTGCTACTGGCTGCTGTGCAAGGCACAGCTCCAAACAGAACTTTCCCTCTCCTTGCTCACTTGGGCATCCAGTCCCAGGCTAAAGAAGTAAGTCTCACAGATTCCATGAAAGCGGGCAAGAGAAATGAGGTGCTGGTGATGCCTAGGGTTTCACTGTGGGCACATGCAAGGCAGCAAGGTGCCCTGCCAGAGGGCCAGGGGCCAGCTGGACATGGAAGGTGGTGATATGATGGACTTACAGGGCTTGTCTCTTCAGATTTTCTATCTCTGGGCTTTGTGTTTAGTCAGCAACCTGGTGAAGCAAGAAGATTGAGCTGGCTAAAGTGCATCCTGCAGGAAAGCAAAGTAAGGCATCAGAGCATGGGGATTAATGTGGTCTCCAGCAGCTAGTACCAGTGGCTCATAACCACCATGGTAGAAACATTTCCACTTTCATAGCTGAAATTGCTTTTGGCATCCAGCCGCTGCTAGTTGTGCCTTTCTCTGCTGTGTTTGGGGCCTTTTAGCATGTAGCATTTTCTCTTTGTCTGCAACCAAGTATTGCCAGTCCTGCTTTGGTATCTGAGACAGTTGAGCCCTTTCAGTCTGTAATGCTGAGGTGTGAGCTCTCAGATGTGAAGACCATCTTCCTACTACTCTCTACACTCTTGCTTAAGCACCCAAAGATCACAAGGATCCCAGAATGCTGTCTCTCTCCCAAACCTTTAAGTAATTGCTGTCTTGTCAGGAACTGCCTGATGGTGTATCCAAAATCCTAGCAGGACACTGGAGATCTGAGAGATGAGGAGCAGCCTATGGGCTTGCATAAAGCAAATATTCTGCAATTCTGATTTTTAAGGGTCTGAGGGACAGAGGTACACAGGTGAGTGACCTGCATTTAATACCAGTTCCCAGTGAAGCACACAGGAACCTCTTAGAAACTGTTACATATCTCTGGTCTGTGTTGTTACCTGCTCTCTTACAGTCACAGCAGCAACAATCTGCCGCAGATGGGTTAAGCTCTTTACTGACCAGTATCCATTTCAGGGCCTGACCCAGCTAATACATATTACTAGCTACTGTGCTGGTTCCTCAGCTTTCAAATATGAAGAAAAATAGTGTTTGCAGACACATGCCAGAGGCACATGTCCATTTAAGCTTAGCAGAATTCCAGCAAAACCAAGAGCTGGCACTTTTATTTCCTCACATCTCACCTACAGTAGGCCAAAAAAAAGAAAAGCACCCTGTTTCCCTCACCTTTTGCCTGCCCTGTCTATTTAAATCATAAACCACTTGAGGAAGGAACTGTCCTTTGCTGCAGCTTTCATAATGTTCAGGTGCTTCTGAAACATAGCACAGGAAAGACCTTGGACATCCTGGACTGCAGATTGAAGACATCAAAGTGGCAATAACTGATCTACAACAAAAACATGAAAGCTGATTTCCCTAGCTGACTCTAAATGAACATGACATATGCATGCTTTGATCTAGCTGTTTGCTTACTAAAACAGATGGAAGCAAGACTGTACTCTGTGAATGGTCCCATTGCAGTGTAAAGCTTTATGGCTATTGCATTTGAGTGTTGTCAGAAATGTAAGCAGGCAATGGTATCAGGGCATTTTCTGTATGTTAACTTCACTATGGACTGTCCCACCACAGGTTACTGTGGGGCACTCTACTGTGAACAGGCTGGAGAGGAGCAGATCACACAAATCCAAACTGGCAGCATGTGGGAGTGGTGAGAACACTGGTGCTGAAGGAGTTCTTCACCACGTACCAGCTATTGCACTCACAAATCGTCTTTGGAAAGCTGGGTACGTTCATCTGTGCTGGAGAGCAGGGGGAGCAGCAGGAAAAGCGAGTATTTGCACCAGTTCCAAAAGCTTTACACACACATACGTACACAGGCCGTAGTCCCTCGGGAGTCAGAAACGCAGCAGCCCTGCCCAGCACTGTTTAGCCAGCAGAGGTCCGTAGAGTAGTCGCAGCCGGATGCTGCAGCTCTGAGGTTGTGAAGGCTCGGGGTAGGTGGCAGACTACGACTGCCTGACACGAGAGGCACTGCAACTGAGGCGAGCTGGAGGGTCTCTTGTTAACTGAAGACACAGCAGTGCTGTCACTGTGTAGTCTGGTTGACTGGGAATCAAGTAGTGGGGCTAACAGAGTAAATGTCCTGTGCTGTGTGGCCACGGGCATGTGCTACTAATGTGAGCAAAATTTGTGGCTGCAGGGACAGCTTTGTAATATTGAGAGCACAGGTGCATCACTGTGCCATCACAGACTGAAGACATCTGCCCAGAGTGGGTTTGTTTTTACAGAGTTAGGAGGCTTTGCACAGCTCTAGGACCACAATGGAAAGGTAACAAGTGACCTTGCAAATAAGAGGTCTGTATCTCCATGGGACATGCATTGAGGCATTGCAAAATGTGGTCTGCAGGACAGTGGCCAGGTTGGAGTCATGGGGAGAGGTGCCAAAACTGTCCTGATTTGAGTTAGAACTAGATTTTGCAGCTCATCAGTCTTTCTCCCTTATTTCCTTTTTTCCTTCCCAGAGGGAAAGAGAAGGGTTAGCAGAGGGCATCTGCCACTCATTTAGCTGCTGGCCCAGCCCTAACCCTCCACAGAAACCCATAGAACAGTACAGACAAGATAGCAGAATAGGCCTCTGCAGACAATGGGAGGCAATTTGGCCATTTTCAAATGCCCTCATCTGCCCAGCTCTGTAAGCGATGATACAAACTTTATCCTTTGAGCACCACACAAGGACTGAGGAATTTATACCCTAGCCTTCTCCAACTTACTGCTGCAAGGCACATGATGCGGCTCACCAAGTAATGCACATTAGCTCAGCGTCAGCATGCAGGGCTGGGAAGGACACCTCTCTGTCACTGTTCGTGTTTCAGCTGCAAATTGCAGGTCCACACAAGAAGCATCTGACTGCAGAGCAGAGGGCACTGGGAGAAAGCAAACAGCATCATTTACCCTTGGTATTGGATTCCCAAGACTCTCCTCTGGTGTGCTCCCTCAGCCAGCAGCAGGATGCCTTTAGTGACAACAAACTAACAGATAGAGAAAGAGGTTGGCGGGCAGGGGGCAGTAATTTGCATCTCTCCTCCAGCCTACTATCACCAAACTGACTGAAAATAGCTGAATTAGAAGGCTGCAGAGCAGCTACCCTCTAGTCTGCACATTCTGGCTTTCTCACTTATCCCTTTGCTTCAGGAGACACCTGTACACATGGTTCAGCAGCAGCAGTGGGACCCCTGGGCCCTCAGAGAGCCAAGGACCAATGCCAGCCCTTTGAATGGTGGCTGTCACTGCACGGATTCAGTCACTGCCCCAAGAAGAGGGGCTGGGTAGTGCAGGGCTTCTGAAGGTTTGCAGGAGAGGCAGCACAGGTGCTGGTGAGACTGCAGGCTAGAAATCCTGACACCCAAGGCAGCCTGGAGGGAGGAAGGGAGAGCAGGCCACGTGCTTCTCGAAGTTTGGCTAAAAATGTCATCATGGCCCCACAGGGACCAGCACATTTAGCCTCTTCTGCAGCACTGGCGTGTTGGGGAATGGCTAGTTGTCTTTTGATTTCTCTTTGTCAGGGTCACACACACACACTGGAACTTATCCTAGCAGAGGGACATTTAGCCTACAGGTATTTGCAAGCCTCCAGCAAAAGGCACCAGCATGTCATGACAAACAGCTGCACTGTGCACACTTACTTGGAAAGAGATTTGTCCCTGTTAATTTCCTTTTCGTTCACTTCAGTTCATGTTTCGTTTCACCACGCCTTGCTTCCTCCTCCCTGAGTATAACTAACTTCATCTCTCTGACTCTTCTGAGTCATTTTCCAAAGAGGCAGTCATTCAAGGCACCGCTGTACAACCACACAGGATACAGAAGACCCCACCCCAGATCTGCAGAGGTCAGCCATTCTCCACAAGTGTGGAAGCCATCCTTTATATCTTTCTGACCTAATTGTTCACAGCCATAGACACCACCTATATTTTAATGCTGTCAGTCCAGCCACCCGGCTGTGTCCTGTGGCACTTAGTGCCACAGGGTTGCAGTTGCCAAATGAAAGGGAACACCTCTTCATGCAGGCACGTGGCTGCCTGGAGGGTGCTGAATAGCCCTGGCTATAATTTTCTAGGGCTGGATGACTAGGTCCAAAATACCTGCCGATTTAGATGGGGCAATTAATGAGGCAGGAATTATAAAATACGTAGTTAATCTTATTTATGGAAAGCCCCGCCCACAGCTATATACTAATTAGTTACATTTGGGTTCTAATTCAGTCAGGAAAATCTTCACAAGGATGCTTATGGGCGATTCATTCATTTAGGAGAATCAGAAAATTTGGAAACATTTAGCCACAAAATGGCTTTGCCCCACTTACTAATGGGTAGCCTGGAGCCCTAGGGAGAGTCTGTTCTACTCACTGCGGTGGAGTAGAAATTTCAAGATAGTCCCTGGCTCCTTTGTGGCAGTGTTGGAACTGCTCAGCTGTTGAAAGGCTTCTAGATCTTCCCAGGATGCTGGGAAAGAGGCAGATGGTCTCTGATCTGATCATGGTTCCTCTTGGCACAGAGGTTTGCAGAGGTGCAGGCAGCATCTCTTGCAGATGTGCAGAGAGCACAATGTCAGTGGCACTTCTTGCCATGTTGTGAGGCACTTAAATGCCTTCTCCTGGGAAACTTGAGGCACTTAAGTTTCTAGGTAGTTCAAGCCCCAGATATCAGGGCTAAGTTGGTCTGAAGCATGAGGCAGAGCAGAACACATTGTTCAAGAGCAGTGAGGCAGAGGCAGCCCCATGAGGCAGAGGCAGCTCTACTGCTTGCAACTTAGCTCAATCTATATTACTTGCCTGAGTGCAATGGCTCTTTTGGCTACAGAGGTTCACCAACTGAAATGGCATTTGCAAAACTGACCATATTAGATGACCCCAGGGCTTGCTCACCCTTATTTGGGAAAGACACCAACAAGTACCTAAACACCTGTAAGTATCTGTTTATCACCTTGGGAGGGGACATGATGGCCCAAGTCTTTGTTTTCCTCCCAACCTTGCTTCCCCCATCAGCAGAAGGGTGGGGCAAGCCAGGACATCTAATAGGCCTATTCACCTTCTAGGACATCTGCAAACCATTTGATGCACACACCTTGTGTCCTCCTCTTGTTCTCTGGGTTTCTTTGCATATGAAAAGCATTGCTGAGCAAGCTGCCATATGCAATTTCCTATAACCTGGATGAAGTGTGTTCTGGAGTGTGAAGAAGGCTTGTGTTAGTAGGACAAAGAACAACTGATAAGGAGACAGTGAGTGGCCCAAGTGAGTGGCACAGTTCCTATACTGACACAAGCTGAAGCCAATACTGAAGAGCTTGCTTTTCCCTGCAAAACCAGATTGCCAGGGCTGATTGTTTGTCCAAAAAGAGGTGTTACCACACCATGACACTGTAGTTCCTGTGAGCACTCCAGTTCTCCCACTCTGAGCTGGAAAACATTTATACTGAGAAGACAGAAGAAGCAGAGAAAGTTATGGAGTATCTTTACCAGGTACTCCACTGGCTTAAAAAGGTTTCTATATGGGTTCATCTTTTGCCCCTTCCTCCCCTCATTTCAGCAAAAGGACTCAAGATTTGATCAGTGGGATCCCATCAGCAGGACCGAGTGCATTTTCACCAAGTTTGATGATGGTATCAAGCTGTGTGGTGCAGTGACTCACTGGAGGGAAGGGATGCCATCCAAAAGGGACATTAACAGGCTTGAGAGGGTAAAATTTCCTGTGCAAAACTCAGAAAGTTCAGCAAGGCCAAGTGCAAGGTCATGCAGCCAGATGAGGGCAATTCCAAGCATAAATACAGGAGGGATCAAGAGCAGCCCTGCAGGGAAGGACTTGGGGGTTGCTGGTTGATGAAAAACTGAATGTGAGCCAACAATGTGTACTGACAGCCCAGAAACCCAATCACATCCTGGGCTGTTTTAAAAGACGCATGGCCAGCAGGTATGGGGAGATGACTCCTTGCCCTGATGCCACTCATATGAGACCCCACCTGAAGTAATGTGTCCAGCTCTGGGGCCCACAATGTAAGAAGGACATTAAGGACATAAGGAGTGGGTCCGGAGGAGGGCCAAAACAAATGATCAGAGGGCTGCATCACCTCTCCTATGAAGAAAGGCTGAAAGAGTTGAGGGAAAGCATTACCCCCATTTTTCCTATGGGAAAGATGAGGAGAGACTCTATAAGTGAGTGTAGTGATAGGATGAGGGGTAATGGTTTCAGACTGAAAAGAGGTGGATTTAGATTAGATACAAGGAAGAAATTCTTTACTGTGAGGGTGGTGAGACACTGACATAGGTTGCTGAGACAAGATTTGGTTTCCTCCCTGGAAGTGTTCAAAGCTAGGTGAGATGGGGTTCTGAGCAACCTAATCTAGTGGAAGGCATCTTTGCCCATGGCACAGGAGTTGAAAGATGATCTTTGAAGTCCCTTCCAATCCAAACCATTCTATGATTCTATGACAAGGTCCTCACAAGATATTTTCACCTGTAACACAGACATCATGACAGACCTTGTATCTCTTTTTTGTGCAGGAGGACTGCTCTGGTGCATAGCCATTTATGCTTGCTTAGCAGCTGAGACATTTCCCTTCCATGACAACCTCCTTCAGGGAATGGTTAAGCAGTGCTTTCACTGACATTTTCCTCTGGGGCCGTGGGGACAGCTCAAGGGATGAGAGAATGCACACCTTAGTGCTCTTAAATAATCACATGAGTCTTTTGAATGAGCCTGTAAGGAATTAATCCTTCAGCTCATAATTAAGTGCATTATATCTTTATCACCCGTATACCATATGGTTTCCAACAGGCCACTGTCACAGGACTCATGCTCTCCAAACCCTTATGAATGCCATATAGACACAGCAAGGTCTCCTGCATGGCTTCTACTAGAATTCTCCAAGCACAAGGCACTAGTCGGTACATTATCACTTCCAATGCTTGATTAAAAATTCATCTGCCATAGAGGATGTTCAGAGTAAAGGGAGGCACCACCTTTCCCAGCTATGATTTGCCATAGACACAGTGCCTACATCTTGGAGCACACATGAAGGCTGAAGGAAGAAAACTACATGAGATATGAAGCAGAAGGGCTTGGGAGGTTTTGTTTCTTTTGTTTTATATTTTAAGAAAGAAATGATCATTACTCCTATGTTTCCTCTTCATATTCTGTATCAGCAGCTTATGGTGAAGTTTGAAAGCAACCATGAAGGATGAACCTTTATGTTCTTTGGACCATGGAGCGTTTCACTTTGGATCTGTTTAAACCTAACAACTCACACTTTCATGCAGAGAATTCCTACCAGCTCAGGATGACACTCTTGCCAGACTCTGAATGTCATCATATGGAGATCTGCTCCCACACAGAAGGGAGCAGAAAAGATGATGTGCTAATGAGCTACCTTCTTATCCCTGCTGTCAGTTCAGTGACTTGCCCTCCTCCTCTTCCCTTCCCCTGAACTGCAAATGTAATTGCTTTCCAGCAGCATTTTGAAGAGCCCAGTCCATCTGCAACCCTGGAATCCCTCCAGAGGGCAAAGTCTTGGCATGGTGCTTCAAATTATCTTGTCTTTTCTCTAGAGAAGAAGAGAGGAAATACCAACCAATGCACTGATGCAGCCAGACTGAGCAGTTGAAATGAGGCCAGCATCCCTTTCGCCATCGGACTACCCAGGCTGTCCTCCTGCCAGCACTCAGCAGGCCAGAGCAAGTCTGTTGCTACCATGTCACCAGAGCTGTTATTTTGCTTGGCAGTGCAACCTGTGCCTCTGAGCCTTCTCCCTTCATGCCCTTCTTGATACCTTACATAGCATCCAGCAAACAATAAAAGAAAAGAAATAGCTCAATGCTTACCTCATCTCTCATGTTCCATGAGGAACTTTAAAGTTTCTGCATGCACAGGGTGCAGGCAAAGAGGCCACTCTGCCATCACTCACACCATTTCCCACTTAAACTTGAGTAACACACTTTCCCCTCCCACTCTTCCTAGGTGTAAAGTGGGGCTAATACTCCTCTGCCTCTGAGAGGCACAGTGAGACTCAATTAACAACAAGAGTTCTGCACATTACTAGAGGAAACTGATGCAACATCTGAGCCTGGTCAGGCAAGAAGTATGCTCAGGCTAGAGGCGATGAATACAGCAAGTTAAGTGCTATGGTTCCATGGTTCTTGTGGTCTCCTGAAGGCATTGAAATCCTTTCAGGTATCACAGTTATCACCATCTTTCTTTCACATCATCTCTCCATATTCAGATTAGAGCTTGCTGAGAAATTAATGAGAAGAATGAGAGATCAGCAGAAGGGTGGGGGGGAAGGGCATGCAAGAACCCTGCATGGGAAGCGGAACAATTTGCCTGCTCAGTTTTCTTAGAGAATCCATAGGTACAACATTTGACAAACAGCAGCATCCAAGCAGATGCTTTAATTTCTCTCAAAGAAAGGCAACATACCAGGAAGAAGGTTGGGATTTGTCAATTTTTATTGACAAATGATACTTTCAAACTGTTGCTCCCTGGCTCCCTTGTTTACAAAATCTGTGCCAGCCTGTTTTGGCTTCTTCAATTTAAAGGGTCATATTGAGAGCTCAGTCCTGCTTCCTGCCCTGTCATTGTTTCTCAGTTTCCCATTTACAGCAGTTTCTTGACTAGTCTGGTCACAGAGCACAAAATTATTTGTTTTCCAAGTTCAGCACAAGGTTCTCAGCAAACAGCATAGAAAAACTGGAAGATTCAGCTTGTAACTATTTTGATCTGATGTCTTCTGGGAAAAGGCACATGTATACACCATCTGTCTTTCCCACATGGATTTCTCTACTTTAGGGCTCTTTAGATGTTCTTTACTGATAATGCTCAGCTATCTGATGCAACCTTTGCTACATATATCACCCATACTGTAACATGCCACAGCGATCCTTCCACTCAGGAGCTGAGTTCTCTCACCTCATGGTGCATTCCAGCATGAGCAATATGCAAAACATGAAACTATTGCACAATCCTGCCATGACACCTTCCTTCCCTCACCCACTGCACAGCATCTTGCAATTCCTTTCCAGTGGTTCTCAAAGTCCTCCTGTACCACATACATATCTAAAGAACAGCCAAAAATAGCTCAAAACCAGGCAAATTCTGTTATGAGAAAGTGGCTGAAGTTGGACAGACCTCTCAGGCTGAATGTTTCACAGAGGATGCTATACAGTCTAAGTTTTGACTCTTCTTTGGTGCAGACTCATTACTGTTACAGATGTAGAAGACTTCACAGCTGCTCATGTGTGAAATCACACTCATGGCAGAACTACATTTATGTTCAACATACACCAGGTCACCCTGGCTTGAAGAGAGGAAGAAGAGGCTCAGTTTTTGGCTTAGGTTTGCTCTCTCATATTTGTACTCTTTGACTAAAAGAAGTTCAGTATGTAGGCTTTGCATAGGATGGATGGAGTCCTCTTCAGCTATGTCCATCACTGCTTTGTGCTGCTGCTTTATCACTTTGCACCAAAATCTAAACCCTTGCTGCTGTTGCACTTAACCTCCACACCCATGTATCCATCCACAGTTCCTCAGTCATAGCCAAGCTCTTGACATACAACAGATGCCTGCTCACCCATGGAAATGCAAAGGCTAAGAGATCCTAGGGTCTTCCATACTGCTTTGCACTACAACCAGTTCAATAAGGGAGCTAAGGGAAGGAGGAATGCTTGGAGGTGGGTGTGCACTTGAAACTGCTGTGCCATCAGATATTAGCTTAACCTCTTGAATAACTCTTTGCTTACCCTGCTTATCTAGGCTAAAATGTAAACACACAACCCTGCCAGCAGGTCTGGAGGGGCAGTGAGAAAAGCCTGGGACAAGCCAAACACAGTGAGCTTTCCCACCAGCTGGATCTCCAACAGCTGCCCACAGCCTTCAGTCAAGGGGATTTCACATCAGTGGTTCCCATATCAGAACAGAAGGTAATGAAGGGAGTGAAATAGGTGGCCAATGATTCAACTAGACATGCAGCATTAAACAATCCCTGGACAACAGTTTGATCACCACAGCCTTCTCCAGGATTGAAGAGAAAAAGTACTGACAGATTTGGAGGGATTCTCCATACTTCTAAGGACATCTGTTGCAAATAGACTCAAACTCAAATTAAAGGAACCACTAACTGCTTAATCTTAAGTATGTGATTAAGTTCAGCATCAAGTGATTTAAGCACATCATTGGCAGTCTTCACTCAGAAACCTCTGATATTTTTGACTGAGTCTTGCTTTGGCAAGATCCTTTCTTTCTGGTGTAAACTTTAACATATCACAGAGTCTGATTATAATGTTACACACATAGAGGGTCAGCCCATCAGTGGGCAGCACTGTGACTGCCCATTCCTGTTTGAAGCAGTGGAATATGGAGTAAAGCAAAAGATTTCTGAATTAGCCTGCAGTGACTTAGAGAATAAGCCTCCACTAACCAAGATCCTAGAGAGCAGAAAACTACTGTCCTTTCACCCTCCATCTGCCTCTGAATTAAGCCTCTCTTCCCCAAACAATGCCCAGGTGCTCCATCTGATGCTGCAAGCTAGAGCTGGGGGTCTCAGCAGGTTGCAGCCAAGTGCTATGGGGTTGGAGGTTTAGAGATTAGAAGGTGATTTAAAAAAGAGAAAATGATTATCCTAAAGAATCATTAGTGTCTTAAAGGGTTATAAGACACCAGCCTTCTGATCTCTGGTGGCACAGATGTCCTAAAATGGAACATGGTGCTGGGCTATCTTGTCTAGGTCATGCTTTTGCCAAGAAAGGTTGGACTAGATGATTCTTGAGATGTCTTCCAATATGGTATTCTGTAGTTCTATTCTGTAACTTCTACTAGGGAAGACTAAAATACATTGGAATGCCCTTATTGTACTGCAACATGACACGTATGTGGGCACCTCACAAAATTCGGAATGGGCTGTGTGTGTCGTGGCACCACTGAGAGGAATTTCACCTTCTTCAGAAGCTGGAACTCAGGTAGCTGGTTGACTGCTTTGATACAGCTGTCTGAAGTCTCTTGGGTACGAGTTTATTTATTACAGGAAAGAGGGACTTGAGGAACTGGTTTCTATGCAATACACACAGGTTAACGGGACAGGGAATCTTTCCTCAACAGTGCAATCTGTACCAAGGTGAAGTTTCAGATCTCTGAGGGTTTTAAATACATGTGTTGGCTCAGAGTCATGAAGTTTTACACCAAGGATACCATCAAGGGAATATTTCAAGGGTTTTCCTTGAAACAAGAGGAGGAACATAACCTACCCTAAAAGCTGACATCATCAGCTGTTGTGCTGGCACCAGTCTGGAGTTCCCACTGCAGGAAAATTTGGCTGTGCTCTCCTTAGCCTGCTGTAACTGCAGGCTACCTGTAACCCCAGCGTTAGTAAACAGGCGGGGGCAATGCCTCTGCCTGTGTACAGCATTCCAGCCCTGTCCTTACATCACACACAAATCACTCTGGTTATGACACTGATTTTCCACTGACACACCAGTCACCAGCCTCCAGTGTCTGTGTGGTCACAGCGCCTGCAGCTCTAGGCTGCCTCAGGAGAAGATTCCCCACAGTCAGCACCGTACAGCTCACTGCCAGATCTCACGCTGCCCATTCAACAGGCAGGGTGCCCTGGTAAAATCTGGATCCAGATTCATCCAAACTACATCACACTTCACCCTGTATTGTTGTGGCTGGGGGAGTGGTTCTAGGGGATGAGTTCTACAGATGAGGTACAGGGATGCAGGTGGAATTCAAATGGGATTAATTTAAGTGGATGACTTGTAAAATGCACATATTTGTACATCAGAGGTTAATATTCCTGTTGCACCTTAATTTGCATAGCAGACGGAGCTGATTTCCATGTTGTGACAGAGGAAATTAATGGTAGAGGCTATAATGAATTGTCAACTTACAGTTCTGAATATGAAGTAAAAAAGGTGTAACAGGCAGCATTAGGGTAACTTCAGTGAGCAGAGTGGTACCTCCTATACTGCAGTTTCATCAATTTCAGTTCTCTCTCTTCTCCACCTTCCCACAGAAACATTCCATTGCTTTTCAAGAGTCTGATAGGCCCAGATGTCTGTGTTCGTGCACCCACACTACCCTTTACTCCAGCCAAAGCAGATAAATTGCACTTGCATTCTGGTCTGGTGACAGTGTCACAGACATAACTAGGCAGATCATTTGTCATTGGGAAGATACTACAGCACCTCGAAACATCAAAGAGCTGTTAAGAGCTGATGTTAAAGGGGGGAGGGCAACAAGGAATCCTCTGGCTTTGGTATAAATAGATGAAGCTACTGAACTCAGTGTGGCTAAGTTTAACTTCTGCTCTTAGGTCAGTTCCAAAAAGCTCAGCATGTAACAGGGTCTGAGATAAGACAAGGTTAGGAACATGAGAAGAATTAACATATGCAATGGGAAAATACCATGTCAGAGCTGGGAAAGCTGCGTGCCAGGTCAGGATCAATAGCAGAACCAGGGCAGTGGTCCATAGGGAACACTGATAGGTCAGAGCTACATCAGGACATGGTCAGTGAATGCAGGAAAGAGCTCACACTATGTCACTGCAGCTATTTGCATGGAGGAGTTACCCAAACAGACATGAGAACAGACTAACAGTAAATATCCTGTTCTGTCAACACTGGATGCTAGTTTTGGACACAGGAATTAAATCACTGACAAAATATGACAGCTCTTGGTGGCACAGAACTCTGTTTGCTGGTGCCCACAGGTCATTAGTAGCTGGGGAACTCCAAAGCAGAGCTCAAATGCCATCACTAGTGATCTTAACCACTCAAGGATCTGGTCACTGCCATCTTATATCATTTTGCTGCCAATCTCACAGCTACTGTGTGGCCCAGTGCCTGTCCCTTGAGTCACCACGTTCCCTATGCAGAAGGGGATGCATTGTCATATTAGTCACTTTCCTGTTCTCTCCTATTTCAGAGCACAGACTACAGAACTGCAGTGTCAACGCTTCCCATACATGGTTTATGTGGTGAGGAAGTGCAGCAGAAACATCTTCCCTGCACTTAACCAAAAAGCTGACCATGGCCTTCTTACATTTGCACTGGAAGTAGAGAAGCTGCAACTGGCTAACACACTGGCTGTGCAGGGCTCCAAAGCCCTGCTCGCTTGCATATTCAGACACAGTATGGCAACACAGCTACCATTTCATGCAACAATTATGAACGAGGTTACCCACTTAGTGGATGAGGAAGAGGCTTTGTATGTTGTCTACCTGGACTCTAGTAAAGCCTTTGACACCATGTCCCATAGCATCCTCCTGGAGAAACAGGCTACTCATGGCTTGAATGGATGTATGCCTTGTTGGGCTAAAACTGGCTGGATAGCTGGACCCAAGGAATGGCAGTGAATGAAGTTAAACCTAGTTGGTGGCCAGCCACAACTGGAGTTACCTAGGACTCAGTGCTGGGGCCAGTTCTCTTTAATATCTTTATCAATGATCAGGACAAGGGGATCAACTGCACCTTCAGTAAGTTTGTAGACAATACCAGGTTGGGTGGGATTGTTGACCTGTTTCAGGTTAGGAAGGCTCTATAGAGGGATCTGGACAGGCTGGATTAGTTGCCCAAAGCCAATTGTTCAACATGGCCAAGTGCCAGGTTCTGCACTTCAGTCAGGACAATCCCACGCAACCCTACAGGCTGGGGGAAGAGTGGCTGGAAAGCTACCTGCTGGAAAAGAACCTGGGAGTGCTAGTTGAATATGAACCAGCAGTGTGCCCAGGTGGCCAAGAGGGCCAGTGGCATCCTGGCCCACATCAGAAATAGCATGGTCAGCAGGACTAGAGAGTCAGTTGTGCCCCTGTGCTTGGTACTGGTAAGACTGCATCTTAAACAGTGTGTTCAGTTTAGAGGCTCTCACTACAGGAAAGACATTGAGGTGCTGGAGTGCGTTTAGAGAAGGGCAACAAAGCTGATGAAGGGTCTAGATTACAAGTCCTCTGAAGAGTGGCTGAGAGAGATGGAATTATTTAGTCTGGAGAAGGCTGAGGGTTATCACTTTCTACAGCTACCTGAAAGGAGGCTGTGGTGAGGTGGGTGTTGGTTTGTTCTGCCAAATAACAGAGTGAGAGGAAACAGTCCCAAGTTGTGCCAGGAGAGGTGTAAGTGTAACACTAATTAAAATTTATTCACTGAAAGGGTTGTCAAATAGTGGAACAAGCTGCCCGGGGAAGTGGTGAATCATTATCCCTGGAGGTATTTAAATACATATAGATGTGGTGCTTAGGGACATGGCTCAGCAGTGGACTTAGTGGTATTAGGGTAATGGTTGGACTTCATGATCTTAAAGCTCTATAACACACTCATACTCAAAAGCAAAGGACGCTGCCTCTGGGGAGTGACTTCTTGGTTTTGCCTGGAGAAGGGAGTTGAAGTCAGTGTCTCCAGGTACCAGCTTGTACCAGATGACACAAAGCTGGGGCAAAACCACTGGCAACCACAGTAAGCCCAAGTGGTACCTCCACACCATCCTAGGCTCTTTGCATTGACAGTGCCATGAGTCACAAGTAGTAGAGGTCTTCATACGTGCCTGGAGTCAGCTTCCCTGAAACACACCCCCTTGCACAGTGCAGCCACAGGGAATTCACCCCATTTGATACTAATGCTCTGACTCACCCTGTTGATCAGCTTCTCTCTGCAGAGCCACTACAACAGCAGTCTTGGCTAGGCAGTCAAATGTCTGAAGCCTGGCCACTTGTGTTCTTCCTACTTGCCTTCTGTTACCACCAGAGCCTGTGACTTGATGCAATATGCCCTCACCAGCCTTCTGTTTCCATCTTAGTACAGGACAGCACCACCATTGTGCCAAAGGGCCCACATTTTTCCATATAGAGCAGAAAGGAAACTTTCCCTCCCCAAAAAGAGAACAGCAAGACACGCATATGGCTAGTTTACTTTTTAAAGCCAAATCCAGACTTCAAAGAGGCTGCAACCAGAGCCATCACCAGTTTGGTAACAGACCACAGAGATCATGACTTTTCTGTAAAGGAGAACCCATTCTATTTCATCAGAAAATTATCTGCTCCCAAATGGGCTACAGCTGCACTTTGAACTTTCATTCCAGAGAGGATGGAAGCATGGTATCTCCCAAACTGAACAGGTGAACAGGATGAAGTTTAATGTTGAAATAATTTTATCTTCATCATCTTTAACAGTTTCCAAGTGTTTGAGAGTCATGATGTCCCCAAGAGTGAGGTGATGACACTGAGTTTTCAAATATTATAAAGCACAGAATGCAACAGGACCACCCAGGATAGGTCACAACCCACACACACAACAGCCCTGCCCAGGCAGATGCTTTTCCAGTTTTGAGGTTGCATTTGGTTAAGCGTGGGAGGACAATGCCCATTACTGGCCATACAGAAAGTCCAACAACTACTGATTACTTTTAAATACTGCCAACTTCCAGCCATGTAAATTCCTGCCGTCCCCACAAGAAGGTGGCAAGCACTTGACTTTCTAGAGCAGCACAACTGGCACCCAGGCTACAGGCAGAAACATATCCAACTATGGATAGATGCTGAGGAACTGACCACTGGCCTACACCATGTAAAGGATGGTCTGGACTTACTGCTGGGTAGCACATGCTACTTAAGCACTTGCACTCCAGGCTGAAGGAGACTGATTCTGTGGAACCCATGTGTGCTCAAGCAAGTTCCTCTGCCTGTTATCCTGGCATTCAGTTTTGTCTTCTGGGGCAGAGAGACATCCTGATCTGACACACAGATGCTCTCTCTGAATTAAAGAGCTGGCAGAATGTGCTTATCATATTTGCCAGGGCACCACAAGGAAGGCAGGCAATGCTTAGCAGGTGTGAGTCATTTCTTGGCTTATTAAGTGTTTTTTTTTCTATAATGTTTTGTTTTAAATAAATAGTGTTGTGCTTTAAGGAAGGTGGTGATGGACAGATCTCCATGTCTGCTGGGCTAAAGACTAAAAGATTCAGCAAGGGAAACTGAAGACGTAGGTTACCAAACTAAAGGCAGAAGAAAGCAAGGTTTTATTTTGAGACAGCTGTGAACTAAGGACCTAAAACCTAAGTGGGAAGGATTTAGTTAAATCACAAAAGGAGTGGAGTTACTGTTGAGGCAGAATCTGTCCTATTAATGCCACAAACCCAAATACATTAGCTCACATACACACTTCTTCAGCTGTTTTTCAAACCTCAAAGAGTTCTCCAATTATATGCCAGAGATATTAAAATATAAAGACAAATATTTTCAGCTGTTTGTTATAGGAATTCTGCCCAGGACTGCAAATTCCCTTCAGGCTGAGACATCAGAGCACAAAATCCTGCCCAATGTGGCCCTGTTTAAAACAAAGCCTTGCAGTACGTGTCACTAACAACAATCTACTCATCACAAACCACAGCTTCAGGACCATTTAAAGCTCTTTGTCACCACAATCAGATTTTTAGTAATTCTATAAATAAGCAAATGTAATTTGCTGATGCAAGAACATAACATTTTGTCTTCCTCTGCATTAAGTATCATCTTACCTATCTCAATTGCTCTCAACCATACTCAAATATTCCAAAGAGTGAAATGCAATCTAAGTGAGGCATGTTTACACATTAGAAACTGTAAAAGAGAGGAACCAACGCAAGAGCAGCTTCTTATCAAGTCAGCTACTTACCTCTCTTTCTCCACACTGATAACACTGTCCCACATGGTGAGAAACTGGCTTAGTCTTTGGTCATCAATACACATAGCTTCCTTCACCACAGCAATCAGGAGTTTAAACAGAAGCTCTGTTACTACCCTCCTTTTTTACTTTGATAAGGATTTCGATGAGTGGGTAGCAGGTGGCTTTCCTGTCTCTCTTAGATGAAGTCTCTTAGTGACTGCTGCAGGTGCAAACCTTTCCCTCTGCCACGGCAAGGAGCTGCAAGGCTGCTGGGGGATGCGCTGCTTTCCTTACAGTAGGGCATGCTGGGCTCTACCAGCTGGCTGGTAGAAAGAAAGTTTGGCTCCTCTTTGTACTGCTTAGTCTATTTCAACACTTCACCTTCACTCTCTTTTTATAGGCCTTTGTCACATTGCTGAATGTAGGTTTATGGTCTGTGGATGCAGGGAGAAGCCTCTTGTGCTGTTCTTACATTTGGGAACCTGCTGCTTCCTGTCTTCAGAAAGCACCTCAGCTAGTTCTGGTCCCTCTTAAAGCTTGGTGATTCAGAGCTCAGTTCTCTGCTGGCCAGTAGAACATAAATTTCAATCTCCTTCCACCCTTCGAAATTCTAGATGATGCTCTAGTATCACCTTGTTTGGGGTTTCTCAGCAGTCAGAGGATAAGATAGAGCTTTAAGGTTCACATTTTTCTCTTCCTTTGGCATTAACACATCAATCTGGTATTTCCAAACTCTCATTTTGTGCCTGTCTGGGGCTCTGTGGTCATTCTCAGGCTAGCTGTGTCTTTGATGTAGTACAAAATGAATCCATAACATCTGGGCTGCAGAGAAGCAATCCTTGTTAGAAGATGCTGTGGGCAAGAACAGCTGCAAGCAAGTCAGGACAAAACATTCTCATTACAAACTAACGAAGCCTTTCTGGCACCACAAATCTCTGTGAATTCTGGAACTTGGCTCTGACTGAGACTGTGCTTCAGCTATTTATTGTGATGCTCCCAAAATGGAAACTTTCTGCTCTAAGCAGAGCACTGGATGGAAGAGCACTGTGGCTACTAGATGTAATGAGATCACATAAGCTCTACTGCTGTTAAATCTACCCAAAGTAGTTCTTTTTCTGGTATTTCATCTGGAGGAGTGGGGGGTGCAGTTTACAGAAACTGCTGTTCAGCAGGTTAAGGTATTCTTTTCAATCTCCAGGCTACACCACTCATATCCAGTTGATGCTCAAGTGCCTTTATGCCAATTCTGTTTGAGTAAAAGCTCACTTCTCTTTTCCTGTCACCAGGATAAGCCCCATGACTCCATAAACCCTGTTTACATATGGCCAGGCTAAACAAGTCCAGCATCCTCTGTGAGGGAGGGCTCTTCATCCCCTCATCAGCCTAATAGCTCTTCACTGTTCCATCCATGCTTTCATCTTCCTTTTGAACTGTAAACAGTCTTTCAGTTGCAGCTTCAGCAGAGTATTGTGCAATAGCATTAACTCCTGTTGATGTGGCAGGTGTTCCCCTTGTGCAGCCCGGAACTGCACTGGTGTGTCTCAAAATAACAGTACCCAGTTAATGTCCCCAATTTTCTCTCTTATCCAGTGCAGTCATCTCCCCTTTAGCAGCTCCTCTCTGCATCTCACCTAATAACTTGTCATGTATTACCCTATTAAATAGTTTGCTGAAGGCCAGACAAACTGCATCTGCACATTCTCTGCTCAGCAAAAGTCCATTACCGAAGACAGCTGTGAAGTTAGTCTTCAGTCGAGTGTTTTGCTAAGCCCATTGTGTATTTCAGCTATATTTGCATCTCAAATTATTCTTTCTGTCAAAGCACATAACAGAAAGATTTGTGTTATTGAGGTCAGGCTTAACAGAACGTCAGTTTGCTACATCGCATTTTATTTTTCACTTCTCAAGCACAGGCACCACTTGCTTTTTTCCCTCATGTGGCAGCTACCCGTCTTAGATGAATTTACATTCCGTGCTAATAAACTCTTGCTTTGTGTCTGTTCTTTCACCTCCCTTGACACAAGCACCAGGAGTTCTTAGAACCATGCTGTTGCTTCCAATGAGGTAATTGTTTTTTTAAAGCCTCATAAATCACCATCCTGCCTCTCACTGGTTTGCATCTAAGCCATCTTTAGTCTTGACAACCACATTGCTGCCTGTTATCTGACTTCTCTCTTGGTCCTCTTTTTATTTGTCTAGAAAGATTCTTACTGAGTTTTAAACCCTTTGCAGTTGTAAATTACCTCTAACTTCTGCAGCTCTTGCTTCATTCCACAGCAAAGTGCCAAAACACAGGTTTCTCTGTTGCGATACTCCTTTTCCATCCTGTATGAGCTCCCTATGACTTTTCAAACCCTTTTTGGAATCTGCTGATAACATCCCTGTGCACTTCTTCCCTGCTTAGGGTGCAAATCATAGATTGCTTTCTGCCTTTGACTCAAAATTCTGAGAGTCTCCCACATTTCTGTCTTTGGACTTTTCAGTCTCTGTGATTCTATCAGCCTTTTCCTTCAGGTTTTTCTCAAACACGCTTTGTTAAAATTTTAGCTATAAACCAATTCTTCTTCTCTTTATACTGGAACTGAAACTAAATCACCTCCTGAAGTGAAACTAAATGACAACACTAATTCAGCCTGATAGAGTGCTGACATTTACAGTCAAGGTGGAGGTTCCCAGCCCAAGCCATGTAAGGCCATGGCTTGTCTGCCCATGTCTCACTTTAATGCTGCCAATGTGAACATGCACATAAACTCCTCAAAAAGCCTTTCTAGATGACAGCATAGTGTTAGAGTAAATGTATGGGAAGCAAAGAGCAGGGAGTTACACCACAGCAAAGTATGAGACAATCTAATCCATAGCTTACCTGAGATGAGTTTCTAGGCTTGGGATGCTATGGGCTCAACCAAAAGGGAGTTCCAGCAGGTCTCTTCTCAGTCTTTATGTTCCATATCTGATTTGCTCATGCTTTAAACTATGCTAGTAGGAAGTGTTTGAGTTTCTTCCTAAAGGATGAAAAGACAAAATTCTGTAAGGTCTTGCTACAACCCTCCTACACTACCCCTCCTCAATCTCTGCTCATTATGTCTGCCTTTAACCAAGACAAAATCCAGCCTAAAATTTGAGTTCTGATTCTTTATGGGTAAATAGCACATGAATGAGTGCTGAGCAGACCTCAGTATCAGTCAGGAACAGGAAATGTGACAGAAGGTCAAGGTGACCAGAACTAACACGGCCAGCTCCTGCCAGAAAGGTCAGCACTGCCACCAACTTGAAGTGAGAATGGAAGGGCACGCTGGTGAAAAGCACAGTGCAGCAGATTACTGATGTACAAGACTCAAAAGCCAAAACAACAGTGCTGGGATTCCTTCAGAGGACTTCTCAGCCAACTACCAGCCCATTGGAGATTGATGGCATGTTAAAATGTTCTTGAGATCTATGGATTTTTTTTTATTATTCCCCCTCAGGTAACTAATTTAAATACAAATCAAGTTTGTAGCAGCTCAGTCAAGTTTGTCATTCTCATCTGTGGACAGTCAGTAGTCATTGGGATATGAATTGGGCACACTACAAAAACAACCAACACAGCTGGCAACAGTCAGAGCTGTAGTGGCTGCTGGGAGATACAGACCGAACATGGAGTTGTCAGCAGCAGCTTAATTTCTGTCCTGCAGAAGAATACATCCTGGTTTCACTGGGACAGAATCACAGGCCTGCCACAGTCTGCAGGTCAGCAGCAGTTTTGAGTCAGCCAGGGCAGCTAACCCAAGTTGGCTCACAGCTGCATCATATATCATCAACACCACAGTGAGTATAAAAGGGAGAAGTTTGTTGAGGATGAGGGTTCCTGCTTGGGCTTCTGCTCTTTTTTACTCATGCTGCTCCTCAGCACTGCATTCCCATTTATACTTTCACTGGGCTGAGTATAACTTTGCATACTTTATACTGGCATTGCTTTTGTTATTTAATTGCATCTGGTTTTATTACAGCCTGTGGGTCTCTTCTCATTTTCCTGATCTCTGCTGGGAAGCTGCCATTGACTGATAGAACAACTGTTATAGTTCATCCCCAGACACAGGTTAAATGTAGACAGGATCCCCCAAATAATTAGTCGTATTATTAGCATTGATGTGCAGACCACATAAATGTGGAGGCTGTTTTCCCTGCCTTGTTTGATTTCCACCTGAATGGGGTTTTGTGTGGACTGTTTCCTTGTTGACCTAGATATGCAGACTTTTGTTTTTCAGCCTGGTGTCCTCATAGTACCGGGCGTTGGGTTGTTCTGTTTAAAGTACTAGTGTGTCCTTTGCCAGTTTTTATTCTCTTTGCTCAGAACCATATTTAACCCCGTGACTTAAAGCATTTAAGAAAAATGTGTTCCCTGTAGATGCAGCAAACCAATCCAAACACAGCCCTGCCTAGTGTTCCATCCATCATTCCTTTAGTGTGGAAGCTTTGACAACGCCGATTCTGTATTTCCATGATCAAAGCAAGGATGACTGCCTATTGATATGGTTAAGTGTTCACATCTGAAGGAGATTTGTAAACATTATAAGATCTGGATTCAAACAACAGAAGTAAGACCCTTGGTGATGCACATGGACATGGCAACAGGAGAAGAGTCCTGATTTATTTCACTTCACAACACCTGTGAGCTTTGTTTGACTGTCACATTCAGTTGCAGTAGTTACTGAAGCCTTCAGGAAAAAGGGCAGATTTATTTTTCAGATTTTCCTGTGTGCTCACTACAGGCAGAGAGGAAAGCAGTGCCAAGCTGCTGGAGGAAGGCACCTGGAAATGAACTGGCAACCCTCCTGTCCCCTGTATTTTCTGAATATAACAACTTTTGGTAAATGCAGTTTGCGCCTTCAGCTTATTGAAGCAAGTAACATCCTGAAACACAAGATGAAGCTAATGACAGTTTCAATCCACTGCTACATGTCATGCTGGCCCTGCTGTTGGTTCCTCTGGTTCTGGGGTGATTCACCACTATCCTGAAAAACAGGCAGCTCTGGCACTGTTAGTCACCCAGCACTAGCATGGGAACACTCACTCTGGGGAGGCAGAGCATATACTACTGAAGAGAAGCTAGCGCCAAGTTTTCCAGAAACCTGGAAAAACTAGTTTTGGGATATAGCAAAAAAAGCTGCCTTTTTCTCCTCCTTAAAGGTTTCCAGGCCAAAATAAACACTCTTACTGCTGTTAAGCATTTAAAAAATATATAAATAACAGAGCATGGTGAATACCTTCCAGTCCTTTTTCCTTCCCTCGTAATTTTTAAAGTGTTGAAGTCCTGTGTTTTTTCCCCACCTCCTTTTCTTGTGCTCCTGAATCTACATCGTGTTCCTTAACAGTTAACTGCGCAGTTGCTCCACATCCTCTCTGACACCTGTTTGGGCATTCCTGTGGTTCAGTTTGGCAGGCTATTCTCCTTGCATTATGAACACGAGCTCAAACAACACTGGCAGACACTAAATCCTCTTCTTGCTATCCACCTACTTTACTTGCATAATCACATCTGTACCATCTACAAGACACCTCTTCTGCTCAGCTCTTCACTCCCAGTGAAACTCATACCCTTTGATTTATTTAACCAAAGTGCAAAGAAGTCACAGTCAGTAACAAGAAATGGATTAACAAAAGCTTCAATCCAGATAAAAATCTTAACCTCTTGCTGCACGTGCCACAACTTCGTTAACAGCCTTCCCCCAGGCTCTGTTCCTAACGATGAAGCAATATCCCAATGTCTTTACACCAGGAAATCAGGGACAAGGCTTCAAAAGGAGTTTCTGACCTCATCCCTAATTGTTCTGGTGTAACCACACTGAAGAGAGCAGAGATCTGTAGCACTTCAGTGCTGTGGAACCTCGAGGTGGTCCCCTAAGACTTTTGCTTTAGGCATCGGCTCCCCATTGCAGATCTGTCACAGCAGAGCCCTTTGGCAAAGACAGACCTGCAACTGAGACAGCTCTGCAATGGAAAGGAGCAATCTTTCTTTCCTGTCAGCAAGCATGGAGTCACTTCCCAGTAGCATATTTTTAATTCCTTGATCCAATTCTTAGCTTGTAACAGCAGATAAGCTATCTAGTGCTTCATTTGCAAGACATATATAATCCAGCACATTTCTCAGGTGGATAAACTTCACTTCCTGGGGAAAGCTCAACAGAGAGGCTAGATTTAGTTGGGAGGTTTTTTTTTTGTTTTGTTCTGGTTTGGTTTTTTTACTGGTATCACTAAGACCAGAACCTAGCAAAAGCTGCTTCAGCTTATCTTTTATACACTAATTTGTCTGCCATTGTTTGTGTCCTTGCTTGATAATGGTGACACAGCTACAGCCAAATGTTTTAATGTTTCTTTTAAATACATATTTGGGGGGGGGTGTGTGTCCTCAAATGCCCTTGCTTTTAGCAGGAGAAAAATAAAAAACTAAATAGGAAAACATCACTTGCTGCAATGGGACACAGAGGACTGGTTTAACTCCCAGATGAAACTGGAGGTTTTTTGGTAGAAAGGCCACATTTACAAACTGCATCGCTAAGGTATTTTAGGGGCCAGGATCCACATGCCTGACAATGGAAGACTACAGATTTATATCTTGTTTTGCCAAGCAGAGCTTCGATACAGCCAGTGGCTAAGAACACCACTTTGTAGACCTCTTTGTCTGCCCCAATCAGGGCAGCAGTCTGAAAGGGACAGATTCACATTAAGCCTGTGGAAAGGGACCGTCAGGAAAGAAATGAAGCTGCAAACCTGTAACAGCATGAGTGTGCGGTGTGAAGGGCTGGCAGGACTCAGTGCTGACCCCATACTTTAGAGCTTGAGTAAGACAGAGAAAGTGACTGGGAAAAGCACAAGTAGGGAGGAAATTGAAGGAGCTTTGGGCTTTGCTAAGGCTGATATTGTGAAGGGTCATCCAAAGTGACAAGTCAGGGAGTCTCTCATGCAGGGCAGGAGAGAAGGGCACGCTGTGTAAGGCACAGCATGGCAAGAGAGAAATGAGAGCCGGGCAGACTGTTGATGTCACCCACCGTCAGTGTGCCAAAGTACAGGGCGCACCCACCACAGCCCCTGAGCGTTGTGACTGCAATACCCTGTGAAGTGGAATGGAAAGGTGGGTGCTGGTTGGATAGGACCCAACAGGAAGCTAAAGAAAAGACCGTGAATAGATTGTTTGGAGTGATTAGATACAAAGGACAATCATGAGAAATACTTCTATAGAAACAGCTCAGCGCATTCTTTCCCCCACTTCTCTCTCCTGCTACCAAAATTAACAACTTGGTATTCTGAGTCCACCTCTAGCCCTCACAGGCAGGCACTTAAAGCTGGTTTACAGCTAGGTCTCCATCCCATGCACAAACAGCTCTTGGGTCCATCTCTGCCACAGAAGTTATGTAATACAAGCCTGCACTCCAGCCTGGATTTAGTATGAGGGCAAATATGCTCAACTGGCCAAATTCAGTACCATTTCCTTGGATTTGTGTGGATTGCATTGCTTTGTTCCAGTTACCTGCCTCACGCCTCGGCCCTGCTGACGTCCGGAGCTGTTGTTCCCCCCGGTTTAATATTAACTGCGTGTTTTCCAGTGCAGCAGCTCACACTTTGGGATGGAGCCAAAGCCCGGAGTGCGAGGTGGGCTCCCAGGGGGCGGGGAGGGAATCGCCTACTCCTTCCACCCCAGTTTCTGCCTTTTGACTTCTATAAGGTCTGCTCCGTCCGCCCCAGAACAGTGGCACTGACCGGGCAACCGCATGCCTGTGTGCGAGAGTCTGTCCGCGGCTGATCCCCGGTGATGACCAGGAGGGAATTCCACAACGGGTGGATGCGCGGGGATGAGCAGGAGGGGGTCTGGCAGCGGGTGATCCCCGGGGCTCGCCAGGCGGGAATCTCGCAGGCGACGCCTGTGCTACCCCGAGCTGCGGACAGAGCCGCCCCAGTCCCTCAGGCCGGCGGCCGCTCGCCCGCCTGACGCAACCCTCGCGCCGCTTTGCCCCGCGCGCGGCGAAACCTCCCGCTCTCGTTGCATCACCCGGCTCGAGCCGCGGCGGCCGAGGGGAGGGGCGGGGGCGGCGCGAGCGGCGCGGCTGGGCCTTTAAATGGCGGCGGCGGCGCGTGCGGAGCCACGAGCGCCTGGCGCCGCAGTAGGCAAGGCGGCACTGGCCTCATCCGGCAGCGCTGCCGCCATGAAGCGCGACCCGCAGCGCCCCGAGGAGTGCCCGAGCTGGCCCGAGCAGCCGCCGGCGACACTGGCCTCCCTCCTTTCATCTTCTGCCCCGGAGGAGGCGGAGGGCTCAGAGTTGAAGCTGACGCCGCCGGTGTGGATCTTCGGCTATGGCTCGCTGGTGTGGAGGCCAGGTTTCGAGTTCACGTCGAGCAAGGTGGGCTTCATTCGTGGCTACAGCCGCCGCTTCTGGCAAGGAGACACCTTCCACCGCGGCAGTGAGAGGATGGTAAGCGCCGGGGTGGCCTTGTGGTGGGGAGGGTGGGGGGTGCCGTTGGGAGGACTCGGTTTATAACAGTTTTCGTTCTGCCTCTTTCTCACAGCCCGGCCGGGTCGTGACGCTGCTGGAGGACTGCGGGGTGAGTACCGGGCCGGGGTAGAGGGGGAAGCTGGTGGGGGTGGTGGTGCCCCCATCAGCAGCTGGCAGCTGCTGTCGCCAGGCCGGTGCTCTTCAGCCCTCCTGGGATGATGGGGGTGGGATGTTCTTCTCCTCTGCAGCATTGTAGTTGCGCAGAGACCCCAAAGTAGGGCAGGGTTACTTTCCCAGTGCAGTTAGGGCATCCCCTAACCACCTTGCTCTTTTGTTTTTAGGCATGTACATGGGGTGTAGCCTATGAAGTCCGTGGGGAGCAAATTGCTGCATCACTTAAGTATCTCAACATGCGAGAAGCTGTGCTGGGAGGCTATGACACCAAGCTGGTGAAGTTCCACCCTCAGGAGAAAGATGGAGGAGAACCCATTCTGGCTCTTGTTTACATTGCCACACCCCAGAACCCATCTTACCTCGGCCCAGCATCTGAAGAGGACATTGCTGCTCAAATCATCGTCTCAAGTGGTTGTGCTGGTCATAACATTGAGTACTTGCTGAGACTGGCACACTTTATGCGCTACTTTTGCCCCCAAGCAGAGGATAAGCATCTCTTCTCCATCGAAGAGGCTCTTATTTCCATCCTTCCATGCCTGTACTACACAGAGGATTCTCTAGAGGAAACTGCAAGTGTCCCACAGAAGTCTAAAAGCTGAAAAAAAATTTGCAGGGTCCCAGCAGAAGGGACATAAGGGAGAAAGCAATGGGCACAGTCTTAACTCTGACAAAATATACTGGACTGAGTAGGGAGGATCAGCAAGTAGCAGGGGAGGGAAGAAGTGGAGTAAATCACACTTGCTGTATAGGACTTGCAATTAGTTACACTCCTTACCTGTAGCACCACGATAGCCATCACAGCTTTCCAGGTGGGGAGCAGGGCTCTTTGCTGGAACTTTGTAAGACTTGATTTAAAGGGGGTCAAACCTGAATGAAGCACTGACTTTCTTTAGAGAAGAAGGAGGCTCATCTATTCTGTGCACTTCTTTTTTTTCTTCTAATGACTAGTTGAGCAGGACTTGACTGGATTTAAGCAGTGTGTATGTAATTCTACCTCATATTGGCAAAAAGCTGTTTGCCTGATGGTGGAGACTTGAGCAGGTTCTGCCAAGTTAAGATTAAAACAAAAATTATTGCCCCTGCCATGTCCCACCTCCAGTACAATGACTTAACACTAAATTTCAGGACTTCTGTGCAATATTAAGTGAATAGACCTCTCTAGGCTCTTGTGGATCCTACTTCCTTATGTTGTGAAGGATTACAGTAATGCACTTCTTTTCTAAAATGTATTTATTGTGCGTTGTATTTCCCCCTGAGGAGGGGGTATCTAAACTGTTCACATGCCACAGTGCTATGCAGCCCACATTCAACCTTGCATTTGTGCCTTCTAAATCAATTCTTGGAGAAGCTAAGCCTGCTTTAGTGACAGAAGCTTTTCTCCAAGCTTCACTGACCTTGTGCTGCTACAGACTTACCTGATTCCATAAGAAATGGTTGCGCTTGTGTGGGCAGTCTGTGTTGCTGCTGCATCTCATCAGCTTTCCTGCAGGCATTTCAGCAAGCCCTTCTACTGGATAAACCTCTGGTGCCTCAGGACAACAGGGACTTCTCTAGAAGCATTTGAGAGCTCTAGTTCTGTACTGAGGCATCTGCTCCACTCTGACAAAGTGCATTGGCAGGCCTCTGAGCTATTGAAATTTGGCCTTGGTAATGTTGAGCATAGGCACTGCTGCAAGCTCAGACTTCTCAACTTCACATATTAACAGCATGAACCCCCACAGTATTTAGTAAGAAAACTGCTGCTACTGCAGCAAAACAGCTCCTGAGAGCTGCCCCCTGGGATGTTTGATTCCTCCAACTGCCACAAAGGGGGTTGTTCCAAGGAGGGGTAGGGACTATTTGTATTACTGTGGCTTGTATGTCTATGAAACGGTACTGTGCAGTGCCCAGTAATAAAACACACTGGCAAAGTTAGCCTTCTGTACTTTGGTCTCTCATTACTGACTGCAAGTTCAAAGCGATTTAATGGGTGTTTTTATTGTTTTCTAAAACCAAAACCTGAGCTGGTAACCTGCTGCAGCTCCTCTGCCACCTCTGCACCCCCTTGCTGCTGAGCAGCTTTCCTCTGCTGGAAGACACCCATTGACTCCTCCCCTTTGAGAAAAGTAGATTCAGTGACTTTCTCTTCCCAGCTTCCAGCTCTGATTGATTCTGGCATGCTAGTGCTGATACTAGATACAAGCCAGCCCTCCCACGTGTCCAGGGCAAGCACAGGAATGTAACTGTCCCTTGGCAGCCCAAAGGAGTTTTGTTCCAAGTGCAGCTTGGCATAGCTGTATCCAAGAAGTAACAGTGGAAGGACAAGAAAGTGCAGCTGCAGCAGATCTGCAGTAAGGGAGACAGCTGCTTTTGCCTTGTGCACAGTGTGCTGTGTACAGGGGTATGGTGCAGCCATTCTGATTCTCTGGTCACCAGCTACTGGTAGGAGGCTGGAGCCAGGCTCTTCCCAGTGATGCCCAATGATAGGGCAGTGGGTTCAAGGTGGAGCATAGGCAGTTCCATGTAAACATAAGGAAAAACTTTTTCACTGTGAGGGTGCAAGAGCACTGGAGCAGGCTGCCCAAAGAGGCTGTAGAATCATCTCCTCCAGAGACATTCAAAACTTGCCCCTGTGCTCTGGCAGGGGCATCTTTTGAGGTCTCTTCCAGTTCCTAACATTCTGTGATCACTGTACCTACCAGTATGACCTGCCTCAGGACTTGAGTGATACAGTGAACTGAAACAACTGAGTTTACCACTAATTAAAGGCACCTAGGTGCATGTTACAGGGATAATAGGCTAGAGAAAACGGTGCCTTCCCTGTTTCAAGGAGGTTCTCAACTGAGATACTTCATCTTCCCCTGGGGGCTGTATCCCCCAGATGGAAAACCAAAAGGTTAAAGAATCAGCTAACCTCCAGGGGAACAATCCTTTACTAGTGAAAGACCAGGGTCAGAGATCAAAACATCTCCATATTAAACAAAAACATTGTCACATCTTCCACATTTTCAAAGGCACAAAGAGACCAGCAGCAGGAATTGACAGCAGATGGGCACTAAGCAGCCTGCATTTCCATCTCACATGGAGAGCCCCTTCCTTCATGTAGCCTGGGTTGGCTCTGTGGTATTTCACATCACTGTTAGAAGACAAAGACTGACTGCTTGTGAACTAGCCACCAGCACCAGGAATGTTCAGCTGCTGTTTCTTCTTCCCTTGAAAAACAAAGTGTTCTAAGCACCACTTCCTCAAATTACCACTTTCTTCCCAGCAAGGTCTTTGCAGTGGACTCCCCAAAACAGGACCCTGTTTTCAAGCATGATGAATATGACAGTTTGCTGCTGTCGTCCTGTCATGGAGCTTCAAGGCACTATGAAATGAGGTACCACTAACTGTTTCTCCTGAGGTTTTTGTGTCCCCTGAGTTTGGGAACTGGTAACATTTTGGTCAATTGATAAATTCAAAGGGTTGACATCCCAGATGTAAACTTTAGGCACATGGGTGTGGAGAGATGGTACCCAACATTTGCTATATGTCCAGCTTACGTTTGTGTTGCTGCACAAAGGCAGGGACCACAGTGGTTTGGCTCTGACAAACCCAACTTGAAGATAATTTCTGCTTGGAGGCAGTCATACAATCATGGCAGCTGGGAGTGCCAGGCCAACAGTGACACATAAAGATGGTGTCCTACCCCCTATGTTTCATTACCAGCTTCCTTTCCACACATCATGACTTAGCAGGCTGGGTGAAGCAGCTAACTGTGGGCACAGCTCCAGCTTCTGGCAGCTTTACCACTGGCATCATGGCTGGTCCGGGAAAGACTGCTCACTTTGTCCTCAGGAGGTAAGACAACTGCTTTCATTTGCAAAGTGCTAGCAGACATTTCTGGAGATACTTCATTATCTAGTGGCTTCCTCTTCATGTGCAGTTTTATCTTCTCTGACTTTCTCATGACAAGTTTGTGCCCATCAGGTCACCTCCCATTAAAAACCAGTCACAATAGAAAGATGTTTACAAGCACTACCAGTTGCCCTCTTTCCAAGTCTAAACCCAACACAATTCACATGATTTCAGTCCGCTCTTCAACTTTTTCCACTCCCCTGCCCAGCAGTTCCCACACAGCCCTGGAACATGAGGCTGAGTCACAATTTCCTTGAGTACTGGAGGACAGGACTTACCTAGCTGCTCTGCAGTTGCACAGCCAGCTAAATAAGGGAGATAACAACAGTTAATCCAACACTGGGCTTCATATATATAGTGTTCCTGAGAGCGTATGGTCCTTAATGGGGCAGGAGAAAGGACAAAGAAACTTGGCAATTAAAAAGTCATAAAGGTTGTTCAGCCTGGAGAAGAGAAGGCTCCTGTGAGACCTAATCACCACCTTTCAGTACCTGCAGGCTGGAGAGGGACTGTTTACAAAGGCCTGCAGTAACAGGACAAGGAACAATGGTTTGAAATCGGAGATTTACATTGGATGTAAGGAAAAAGTGAGCACTGGAACACGTTGTCCAAAGAGGTGGTTGATGCCCCACCCCTGGAGATATTAAAGGTGAGGCTCAACAGGGTTCTGGGTGACCTTATCTAGTTGAGGATGCCCCTGCTGACTGCAGGGGGGTAGACTAGATGACTAGGTCCTTTCCAAACCAGGTGATTCTATGATTCTATGACAAAACCAGAGGGAAAAGCCTCTGGTCCTTAGGTGCTATGGTTCCATCTTGTTTTCGAGGTGGAATGTTCAGACCTGAAGAAGCTCCACACAGGTAAATCTCTACCAGGGCAATTCCAGCTTGAGTAAAAACATAGCTTAAATACAGTGTCTCCAAAGTGTGAACTTGCCTGTGCTTGGTGTGCTTCTCTAGATGAGAAGCCAGACCAGAAAATCAGTGAGACCAAACCTATACCTGTGGTTGATGGCCATGAAGGCATGCAGCTTAGCAAGGGAGGGTGGTGGTAGCAGACAACAGCCCAGCATTCCTCAGCTGGGGGCAAAAGCAGACAATGTTGTGGCTGAGTCTGGTTGAGGAAAACGTGTTTGAGCATCCAGAAAGCAGGGCTAGTACTGATTTTGAAGGCTATGACGGAGCCAGTTTGGGATCTTGGTCCCAGAAGGAGAGTCTTGAGAGGGTCCCTGGAGCTGCACCATGTGCAGGCAGGCAGAGGCTTTTGCAGAGTACAGCAAAGGGTTGGGCTGGGTTAGCAGCTGTGACAGGAGCTGCAGCTTGTTGGACATAGCACATGTGTTATCCCATCTGTGCCTGCTTGCTGCTCAGGAGAGAGGCTGAAATGTGGGTGTAATCACCTACAGATGAGTCACAGGTAGAGGAAAAGCAAAAGATAAAGACCCAAAGAATGCTCCTGGGCAGCCTCTGCAGCGACACATGGGCTGGCCCACCAGTGCCAGCCAGCGCACGGCCTGTGCTCTGCTGTGATCCAGTCTGCAAAGGCTGGGATCTCCCGCACGTTGTGCACCCTGTACACAAAATAGATGTGTCCAGAAGCAACCTCTGGCTTGACAGCAGTCTGATCCTCTGCTCCTCCTGCCTGGAAAGATTGGATAGTGAAGCAGAGGAAAGAAGGAGGGTCTACTGGATGTTCAGCTGCACCAGGACAAGTGAGACTGACATTGCTTAAGATATCCAGAACCAAACATGCAGAGGTGGTCACCTGTGCACTTTGACGTGTCTCCATGTAACACATTTCAGAGAGTTTAGTGTCAGGACAGTAGCACTGCCAACACATCCCAAAACCTGGGAGTCAATCTAGGCCTGGAAGTCCTCCATGAAACTTTAAATCAGGTTCAGCACATTCAGTGCAATTACCTCAACATAAAGGCACAGGGGAAAATGAATGAGTGGAATTCAGATGGGAGGTTTTCCCCAAGTCAGGCTCTCACTTCAGTACTGCCACATTTTACGACATGGATATATTTCAGCAGCACCAAACCCAAAGAGTTTTCTCCAGGACAAATGCAATATCAAAAAAGTACGGTCCCAGCACACGGGCTGGCAGAGCAATGTGCCACCAGCACACAGCCTAGCTCAGCACAACATGGTTCCCTCTACACCAGAGGAACAGGAAGGGATGAAAAAACTGATTTACAGTCAGCTTATGGAAGCACTACACTTGCAGCAAAACCAGCAAAAACTGTTTGGTGGACTTTGGAATTTCCTTACTAACTAGTAGGCTGAAGTGAAAACCTTCCTCATTTCTGTGCTGTGTTAAAGTTAGGAGGGAAGCCTTCACCGCCCAGGAGAGAAGGGAGGGCGGAAGGAAGTGGGCATTCTGGGCAGCACTGGGGAAGCTCTACATGCTTTGTTTACAAACCCTCTACACTTTTTGTTTGGCTTTTGGATGTGTTTCATTCTTTCTCAGCTCCCTTTTCATCTCATCCTAGTGCCAGCCACACTGATGAGTGTTTATGCTTGTGAATTCCTGAAGCACAGCCAGTACCTTGAACTCCAGAGAATGACTGAAATAACGTCAAAGGTCAGGGAAGTTCAAAGACAGAGAGGTGCTGTTTTCCTAGCTGAGGACACCACACTGTTCCCAGACCATGCTGGGCTGTGCTGGGGACAGAAGAACAAAGACTTCTCTCTTAAGTCCTGCTGTTTATACTGCTTTTTGCCTCCCTCACCTCACTGTTTTACCAGGACTCATTTCCATGAAGTTTCAGTCAAAACTGCCAGGGATCACTTTAGCCTGAGCCTGACAACTAAAGAGCCACCTGATAGCTACTGGCACCTAAAACACTATTGTGAAAGGAAAGGGGAACACTTCACCCCCAACTCCTTGAGCCTTGCTGGCTCAGAGAGTAGCCCCAAAGCGCCGCTTCCTCCACAAGCAGATATCAGCTGTTGCATCAATCCAGTAACCTGTAAGTACTTCACCCACTGGAAGACAAGTCAGAAGATGACTTCTGCAGAAGAGACCTTTTGTTCATCCTTACTGGTAAGCCTGTCCTTCAGAAACATGATAACTGCTTGCCTGGGCTGACTGGGCAGCTCAACTGTGCCATGCAAGTAGATAGTGTGGGCAGCAGCCACAGATGGCCTCCAGCACAGTGAGAACACGATCCCACACTTGACATGAAGCTGCTGATCATCATTCCAGCTGCAGGTTTCTGTAGACCAGGAGTTTCTTTAGTACATGCACATACACCACATGACATGCACCCGCCACACAAACCTTTACTCACAGGTGGAAGGAAGGGTAGGGTCCAAGCTAATGTGAGCAGTGGGTTTCACTGGCTTATGGCCTCAGCAATCTGCTTTGCCTTGAACCAGATCTATGGACCGAGCAACACCAACATCACAGGCAATGCTGAAGTCACTTCACAAAGCTAGCATGAGCAGTGGGTTTCGTTGGCTTATGGCCTCAGCAATCTGCTTTGCCTTGAACTAGAGCTCCGGACCGAGCAACATCACAGACAATACTGAAGTCACGTCACAAAAACGCAGCATCCAGCCTGCTTACAGCAATTAGAACCTCATCTACAAACAAAACTCCATGGGGGTGACCACAGCCAGCTTGCTGATATTAAACACTGTCTACACAAAGCATATGTGACATTTGAAAACGTTTAGAAAACAAACCAACCGAAAAAGCAGTCTTTTATCCCCTCCTTGTCTAGACAGCACGGCAGCCTTTCCAAACGGACAGTCTGCACCCACGAAGCGCATGATGGCAGGGGAAGGAGGGAGCAGGCACTGCCCTGGCGCCCAGAGGTGGCGAGGGAAGGCAGGGGCTGCGCGTGGACGTGTCTCCTCCGCTCACCCGGCTGGCAGTGCGGTGCCGTGCGGTGCCAGGGCAGTGTGCTTTCACATGCCGCCACAACCCCCAGTGCGGCAAGTGACTTCCCAGGACTGCGGGTGACGCGTTGCTGGCCAGCTGGTGATGTGCAGGGGCAGGAGATACTGTTACAGACAATTGGAGTCAACAGCTTTGTCCGCGGGGTGCTTCCACAGACATCACAGGCTGAGATCTCTCACTTACTTTTGTTTTCCAGTGAGGTAGCCATTTCTGTAAGTGAAACTGACCCAGAAGTATATTTCGAACAGCTGGCAGGTTTTCAGACTATACATAAAGTCATTTTGTTTTATGCACACATTTATTCTCTTGGGCTGCTTTATGCGGGTGTTTTTCTCCAAGATGTTCCTTCTCCATGAATACACAATCCCATTTTTAGTGAGGGAAAAGAGCAGCTCTCCATAGCTGGGATGGATACTGCTTTTTGTCTTCACTTTGCCAGTGCCTATTAAGAAACTCAATTACCTCTGGACCTGTTAGGAAGGAGCTGGATGAAACCGTCTTTTGTTGCTGCACGGCACAGCCAATTCTGGCAGCATTTCTGTCTCTGAACTATGTATATATTGAATCTATTCCTGGAAATACATCCTATAATTTGAGGGTAGATGAGTTCAGGACTGAGGATAAAATGCAACTGTGGGACTAGCCTCAATCAGAATGAGTATCTGCTACTTTGGTTTTTTTCCCCAGAGGATTCCTGCCTCATCTCGCTTGATGGGAGGATGCTAAAAACAAGCAGCAGCTCAATTCCTTTTTCTGTATATTTATGCACATCTTGCTCCAAGTGCAGGGAAACTGTTCCCCACATTGCTCTCTAGCATCTCACTACAGCAACCTCTGTAAATCATTGCAGCACCTTTGCAAACTTTAATTTCTCTTCACCATACCTTTGTGAAGAGCCACCATTTCCCTGCCACAGATGGGAAATGGGGAAATGAAGAACATGATCTCAAAAGCATAGTGACTTTGACTTTCACCATGTGAAACACTGGGGGATGATGTGTTCCAGAGAACCTTGGTATTTGGAGACACACACATACACAATGTGTGCTCTTGTCATCAGCCCTGGATCCTGAAGCAGAGGCAGGAGTCATCTGAAGTTTTCACAGAACCCCTTTTGTTTACCATTGCCCAGAGGGAATCTGTGTGGCTGCAAGTTTGGTATTTTGCTCTCAATATTCCTAAAGTTTCACGTGCCTAAACTTGCATAATATTTATCTGCCAACTAAGACTTAATCTCAGCAGAGAAACGTTCTTATATATCTTGGGGTGTTTTCATTTCACACACATCACTCAAATTTGTTGGAGTCCCTCAAGCTGTTTCAGCTAATGGCTGAGGCTGACAGCTGCTGGCAGTTCCAAACTTCCCACAAGTGTTTATTCCATGACATCTCAGACATGAGATCTGTTTTAAATTAAACCTGTAAACAACATTAATTGTCTCATTTGCTATCAATTATACTGCTGCAAGGCAGAGCTGGGCTTCTCTAATCTGTCTGAGAATATGCTACCAAAGCAGCTCTCACTATTGAGTTACTTGATTCCAGACAGACACTGCGATACATAGCTAAGGACAGCAAACCCCAGTGGTACCAAATTACAGCAATTATACAATATATTCCTCTGATTGCATGTGCTAATAGCAGGCAAATCTCCTTCTGCACAGCTCACAGTGGTGTTTCAAAAACACATAAATCACTTGGGGTTATGGCAGCTCAGCATGACTTCCAGTCCCACATCTACACCGTGTGAAAACCCACTTGTGCATTACGGATTCAGCACCATGACATCAGTAAGTTTTCAGCTACTCAGTAGGAATTGAGCTGAGTGACAAGTTACTAAAAAACTAGGCAGCAATTACTTTTTTTCATGCTAACCAGATTAAATATCTATCTCAGTGAAGTTATGACTACAAATTAGACACAGCAACTTCTGCCAAACTCTGAGAATGACGGCACAATGAAAGACAGCAGCTATCTGGATAAAAAGACACCATGAAGCTGAAGTACTATTTCATTTGACATCCAGACTGAAATCACAGAATCACAGAATGCCTTGAGTTAGAAGGACCTTAAAGATCATCTACTTCCAACCCTGCTGTCACAGGACGACTGCCACTAGACCAGGTTACTCAAAGCCTCATCCAGCCTGGTTTTAAACATATCCAGGGAAGAGGCATCCACAACTTCTCTGGATAACGTGTTCCAGTGTCTTACAACTCTCAGAGTAAGTAACTTCTTCCTAGTGTCTAACCTAAATCTAGCCTGCTCTAGTTTAAAACCACTGCCCCTTGTCCTATCACCACATGCCTTTATAAAAAGTCCCTCTCCAACTTTCCTGTAGGCCCCCTTCAGGAACTGGAAGGCTGCTGTAAGGTCTCCCCAGAAACCTGGGTCAGAAACAGACCCAAGTTCCTCAGCCTGCCCTCAGAGAAGAGGTGCTCTAGCCTTCTGATCATGTTTGTGGTCCTCCTCTGGACCCTCCCCAGCAGAGCCAGGTCTTTCTTGTGTTGGGGACTCCAGTGCTGGACACTACTCCAGGCAGTCTCTAAAGAGCGGATTAAGCATCATTAGAGCTAATTCATGATCCACTTCAAAGAAATGCTGTAATACTACAGAAGAAAATGAGAATAAATCAAGGAAGAATCTGGATTAAATACCAAGAAAAGAGAAGTCTGTAGGAATGCAGAAGTTGTCCACAAAAGTGCTCATATGAACATTATGGAAGGAGCAGGAGCAGCAAGAAGAAACAAGGCACAGAAGAGCCCTCACGTCAGCACCTGTCAGATACGTGAACAAAACCAAGGGGAGGGAAAAACGGTTCTTTGGATGTTATTTTTCAAGATCCTCTAAAAGTTCACATGGTCTGAACACCCCTTCTGTTTCCTTTGTTTGCAAAGGAAAACCCTGGAGCTCTGTCACAGGCATTATTCAAGGGTGTGTCCTGCCACGTGCCATTGCATTTAGTGGGCAGCAGCAGGCTCCGCTCATCAGCACGTAGCCAATGGCACTCACGTGCCAAAAGCTTCATGTCCTTTAAAGAAAACAATAAAAAACAACATTCAGCCAACCACGTGTGAAATTTGCTGACTCTTCCATCTTTAACACAACCCCATCAGCCTTCTACAGGCTGGGGGAAATACAGGCACGCCCTCTGTGCACCACCATTTGAGACTGACTGTGGGGAGGATCTGGACTACCAAAGGTGACTGCTTCAAGACATTGCTGTCACAAAGGGTTTAGAGTGACCCTGTTCCAAGTTTAGGCTCATCCATGGAGAAGAGTTAACTTGATTTAAAAAAATGATATGGATTAGAGAATAGATCCCACTGAGTATGAACTTTCTTTCTCCGTGAAGAGCTTACCTAGGAGGGAAGTTCTCCAGGAATACTGTTACAGAGCAAGCATCAGAGAACCACTTGTCCACAGTGCAGCTGTACAATTCTGACATGCACTCTCCAGCCTGAATGCAAAATGAGAATTTCCACATTTGAACTCTGCCATAAAATCAAGGGGAATGGAATGTCAGGATTTAAAAGAAACCTGAAAGATATGGAAAAAAAAAGAAAAAAGAAAAAAAGCAACCCTGAAAGAATTGAAAAGCAGATGACATCACAGCATGGAGAGAGGACTGCCTCCTGTAACTCGCTCTGCCCTAGAGGAAGGCCCAGGCAAGGAGTTAAGTTGTAGGTATACATCAGAGGAACCACAAGAATAGATGAGAAGTGAGATAAACAGGAGTTGCTTCTCCTAGCAGAGTAACATTTGTTACATACATCTGGAGAAGCAAGCCACTGGTTTCTTGCCATGAATATTTAAATACATTTAACAAACAACCCAATCCTACACATCTGTTTTGTCTGACAGTCCAAACTAGCAGTAAACTTCCAACTAGCTTCTAATCTCCAAGCAATAGTAACAGCTCTTGGTTTTGAAAAGTGTTGGTGAAGGTTTACTGAGGCTTACAGTGTGCACAAATGACACATACACTTGGCCTTACCTTAATTCACAGTTCTCATCACACAAATGTGCAAAGCTATGAGGGTCCTGGTTAAAAATTAACAGCTTTAAACAGAAACACTTCTCCTGATGACCAAAAGCCATGAAGACAACACCTGGGTCTTGAGAAGGGTTCAGCAAGGCTAAGGAGTAAGGAGGAAAAGAACAGGTGCTTGCAAACAGATGTCACAGAGATGACAAAGGATACTCTAATCCCTGGATGCTTGGACGCTTACATCAGCTCCTGTCAGGTATGGCAGACTTAACCAGCAATACTGTTGAAGAAGGAAGGGAAGTCCATGGGAAAACTCAAGCAGGCACAAAATTGGTATTTCAGTGATTCCTCTGTACTACCTCATTCTATTAGTGATGCTCATCAGCTATGGAAGGAAGGAGTCATCACCTCATACCCGAGTACTGAACCACATCCTCATGCGTAGTATGGAAATTCTCTTGCATGCCCCTAGAACATATGCAAATAGAGCTCAGTACTACATGCCTGGAAGACCCATTAACTTTGGAGTAACTTGCACTTTCCAGGGGGAAGAAACCCAACTCATCTTACCATGCATTTCTTCTTAAGGTGCTTGCTGCAGGCTTTTCAAAGGAGCTCATCTAAGTGTTTGAAGAAAGACCTGTTTACAGGCCTGCTGGTTGAGTCTGAGAGCTAGGCCTTCTATATCATCCTGGTAACAATGCTCCTGATAGAAAAGGTGAACTGCCTCTTCCTCTCCCTCATTCATTGCTCTGTACCTGGCAGAGGCTGCAAATCAAAAAAAAAATATCCTTCACAGTTCCACAAGTGCTTCCATCAAGGAGCACAAGATGTGATTGCCTTTATGTCTCTGTTATACTTTGCTTGGAAGCAGCAGCAGCAGAAGCTGCCCTTTGGGTAATGAGTTTCAAACTAAACAGGCAACAAAACAGAAAGACAGAGGCAGGAGTGAGAAGCTGAGGAGCCCCTAAGTATATCTGGGAGCAGAAGCAGGCCATCTCACCACAGGGAGAGCAGGAGATCAGAACTGGCAGCGCTCTGGTCCCAGGGCAGCATTTCTCACATTACACTGATCCACATCCTGCCCCCAAGTGATTTTATCGATTGTGCTCTTCCTATTCTCAGCTGCAATTTGCTGTACCTGAGCAATGATCAAAGCGGTGTGGATCCCTACTTCCTCTGCACAGAGCTTCTCCCTGCATAGAGCCTGGTGTGCCTCCCACACTGGGAAATGCTGCAAAGGAAGTACTTCATGAGTAAAGGGGATAATGCAAGATACAGCCCTAGGCAGACCTGTGATGCCCAATACAATGCCTGCATCCCTTTCACTTCCATTTCTGACAGAAGATGCTCTGGGTATGATCTTGTGGTTTATTTACTTCGCTGCTACATTAGAGCCGAGTTTGTAAGCCTGACACAAAACTTGACTAGCAGATAAGCTACTGCTACTTTTGCCACAACTTGTGATGCCTTTTGGCATTTTGAGGACTGAACTACATACAAGCACATGTTTATGTTTTCAGCTTTTAAAACACCACTAACTTGACGTTCCAGAAATAGAGCATCCAACAGTACACAGCACATTTTCACAATCTTTTTAAGTCACAGATTACTTTTTTCCTCTCTATTTTGGGTTATAAACTGATATCACTATCCAGCAATTTGAAAACCAAGACTGCTCATGGAAAAAAGTCCTTGCAACTGGAAAAAAAAATTAAATAGAAGAAAGAATTATTGAAAATTATTTCCCCAAACAATCAACTGCAGTGAATTCAACCATCATGTACTGCATAATGATGACTATTATACTTGCTTCGCTTAGCTCGTCATCTGCTACACACCTACTCCAAACCAGACTGAGATAATCTATGATGCAGACACATGATAAAGGTACAGCTGTAACAAAAAAACAAACAAACACCAGACCAGATTACAAACATGATACCCTGGATTATAGATACTCTAGAGTAGTACACCGAGGAGCACATATCTCTAGATGCATTTCCAGATGTGCCCTTTGTGCACACTCTTCCCTAACCCTCTCACTCATACAGCCACAGGCACAAACCACACAAAGACGCTGATTTACATAAAATTATCTCACTCCATTTTATTTAAGATTTTCTTCTCCAGTTAGTAAAAGAAAGATGTGTCTCTCTTTATACATATGTACAAGTTCAGTTATAAAAATAGACAGCACATTCAAAGAGAAAAAAAGGCTTGGCATTTGTCTGATTCCCTCTAAATATCATATATACATGTGAATAGGAGGGGATGGGGGAAGCCTTTGTGAGTTTAATTAAACGTCACCTCCCCCTCAATTATCCCCTGCAAATCTGTTTAAAAATCAATCTAACTAAGCTCAGTTCTGCTATTTTCAGGTGTGCAAATTAGAGGCAGAGCCAACAGGAAGCACTTGCTCCACACTGTAGGACGCCAGGCAAAGGATTTGGGGTTGGAAAAAAAAATAAAATAATTAAAAAACCAAAACAAACAAAGAAGTCATCTTCTGCTGTCACAGCCCAGATCTGCAACTCAACTCGCTTCTCTCAAGGGATGAAAGTGCCCCGGCAGAACAGCTTTAATTTTAACTCAACGTGTCAGACAGAAGAACTGCCTCACACCTAAATCTCAGTGCAACGCAGACAATGCTTACAGCAAAGCAAGGGGCCACAGGGGGCTGTGCATTGAGAATGGGAAAGGAGCAATCAGAGAACTGAGATGAGCACTGGCAGTACTGCCTTCGATCAGCCCTATGGGACATGGCTACTGGTACCTGCCCTCCACAGTGAACTCAGCCAAGCTAGCGTGTGTGTGATGGGCGCAGGGATGAAAGCAAAACACACTGGAAGAACGGACAATGGATGGCTGGGATATGTGACAATTTTTGTCCCAGGATTTGGCTGGAAGGGGAAATGGCAGAGCTCTCTCTCTCAGGACTGCTTCATTTCTTCTATTGCGGCACAGCAAGCTGCAGAACTCTGCTCACCTATGACAGCAGCAAACTCTTCCTCACCACTTCATCTTTCCCTCTTGAGATTTGTAGAAATAAAGCCCTATGTTATTCCTAAGCTTCTAAGAGTTCTGCACACCTCATGAGTGAGAGAAATTATTCTGAACAGTGTTTGTGCTGATGAGAACTCTGAAATGCAAACCAAACCACTGGCTTGTTGCTTCTGCCACTGCTCTCACCAGCCCTGCAGCGTTCTCGGTTTCCTGCAGCTTTGAACTTCGTCGTGACAAATGGTGCTGAAAAGAGCCCATTCATTGGAAACCACCTGAGACACCTTCCTGTGTATTTCAAACCTTTAAAGAACCCAGTGGCCAAAACTAGGAAGAATCCAAGATTTTCCTGATCACACATCAGTTTCAGCTTAGCACCCAGTTACCCTCACATGTCCACTCACCAGCTGCCAGTACAGAAATGTCTTGTGACTCTCCAGGATACTCCTGGGATGAAGATACTGATCTCAGAGGATAAAACTAACGCTGGGTTCCACCTCAAGCTACAGAAGAGAAAGCATATTGGTGTGACTTCATGCACACGCAGCTGCAGGATATTGCATGGAGCAGCTGAATGCTTTCTTGGGAACCTTTGTCAGATGTGTCCGTAAGACACACGCTGACCTTCTCCCCGTTACCCCAGACTCCGTTCTCTCCTTCTTGCAGTATCTGCAAAGATAGATTTTTTGGAATACACAAAATCAAAGTGCTGACATAAACCACCCACTCCCATTGTGCTTTGATTTTTCCTTCACACACACATGCTGGACAGCAATGAGGCATTCACTTGCATGCCTTCGATTGGCAGGGTGGCCTACTCTGAAAGCCATCGCATTTCAGACAAGCTCTGGGGATTCAAAACCACTACCGACCACCTGAGGCGTGGGCACCTTTGCTTTGCTTCCGATTTGAAGTTTCTGATATGAGACTGCTGGTCAGGTTTAAGCTTTTGGGGGTCCCACAAATACTGTTTCCTTTGCTCAAAGGGGAGCTCAGGGGAGAAGAGGCGCTTGAAGGTCCAAAATCTACAAGTCCAGAAGGCCGAATAATTGCTGTTTGTAGAGGACTACTTGCAGCCATGCCTAGCAAAGGAAGAGAGAATCGAATTCCATATCAGCTGGTGGCTTTTCAACACCAAACAATATAGTAATAGTCCTAACACCACCCTGATTTAGGAGAGTTTTATGTATCCTTAAGACACAAAACATCTTGCAGTTATAGCCTGGGCCATCTTCTGATAGTGCTGGACACCGTCAGTTTAGCAGATTTTGGAACCTGATGATGTAACTTCAATGTGACAGCAATGCAGGAAATCCACAGACACATCTATGGGATGAACACCACTAACCCATTTGTGTGGATGCCCAAAGGGGAAAAAAAAAAAAGGAAAAGAGGAAAAACATGGTATAATTCAAAGGGCAGGTTAAACTTCTGCAGATCTAGGCTCTTGGGCATCCTCTGCCGCACAACTGGCTGTTCTCTCACACCATTCCCACGTTACACTGTGTACTACTTGGACCTCAGAACACAAAGGAGAAGCCATATCAACAGTAACAACACTCATTACCTATTTTTTAACAGGCTGTGAAGGACAAACCACCCAAACTGACGTGGCTGGTTCCGCCCCGGGCAGCCCGTGGCCTGCCCTTCTCCACGTACCTTTAGAAACATTGTACCCGTAAGCTGCATACGCCGCTGCTGAGGCTGCTGCCGCCCCTGCCTTGGCACCTGCCATGGCAGCGGCGCTTCCCGCTATGGACTTCCGGCTCCTGCCCTTCCCAGTGCCGCCTTTGGAGCCACCCTTAGGACGCCCTCGGCTGCGAGCCGACTGGCCTCTTCCAGAGAGGGGAGCATCTTGCATTGAAACACCTTCAGGAGAAAGGAATGTTCAACCAGTAACTGCCATGGCATCTGCAGCAACTCCCGCGTGAGCGCAGCTCCGTAACTACATGCCATAGACATGAACACTGCTCCTACCAGCTGAGACTCTTCATTTACATGAATATGGAAACCATTAGCAAGCAGTGGTCTCATGAAGAGAAATACATATACAAAACTTCACTCTCCATTAGCCACATCTTATTAACTCAAACTACTTGGCACTATTACAATGAGTCCAATCCACAAATAGCTGAAGGGCTCCAGGTTCTAATTTGGAATGAAGCATTTTCTTACTTAAAGAGAGATATGAAGTTTCTTCCATCAAAGAAACTTGCCAAGAACTGTCTCTACTTATTCCAGCATAGAAAACTACGGTAGTTAAAAGCATTATTTAAAATTACAGCTGCTCCCATCACTCACTGCAAGCAGACAGCTGATTATTAGTCCAAGACAGCACACTCAGTGCAAAGGGATCAATAGTTTTGTGGCTGTCTGCTATTTGCATGAAATGGAAGGTGAGGGCAAAACTTTTAAGAGTAACTAACACAGAAAGGAGGAAAGTGTGGTGAATGATGGACAGATTTCCTATCAGATCAGAAGCAATTTTTCAATGAAAAAGCATTCCCCTCCCCAGATCCTGCTAACCATGCACACATTCCTGCTAACATGCAGAAAATGTATCACTAGCCATACAAAGTCAGTATTTACCAGTAAGGCAAGGCAAAAGTACTGACCATTCATAGTATCTGACACTGAGCCAGTAATGGAAGCAGGAGAGTTTGTTGCCCTTGACTGAGGTGCTGAAGAAGCTGGATCATCCACAATCACAAGCATATCGCTGCTACTCTCATCGGGAGGGATGGAGCCCATATGTAATTCGCTGTTAATGGATATCTAAATATGCCAGAGAACAAAGCCATTTACTTCTCAGTTAGGAAAGGGAAGGGTAAAAACACAGTAAGATCTTTAAAAGATTTATAGTCACAAGTAATCAACTGGTATGTGTTCTCTTCTCATTTTCTCCAGTAGCACGACAAATGATCTATCTAATCACACCACACCCTTTATTTACATGCTCAGCAGCAGCGAAGGGCTCCAGGAGCTCCTGGATTTCAATAAATAGATGTGAAGTTAAGAAGCAAGAAACTACTCTTGGTACAGAAGGCGGCACATAGATATCAACGTGAGCATGACAAAGGCAGGAAACGGAAAAGTAGGAAGAAAATAAGTTAGACTGCAAGCCGGAACAGAAAAATTTCAGGGGCTGAAAGGAGTAAGAGTAGGGGCACAACCTCACTGTAGGAAAGAGAGGCAGAGAGCAAATGATGAGGGGAATAAAGGAATGTCAAATAACATGACAAGCTGTAAGGCAGTTTATTAGCAGCTGCTAGGCTTTCAAGTAATTGTTTTCCTTTCCATGGCTCACCTTTAAGACATCTCACTTCCCCACAGAGTGCAAGTTCTATACTAGTTAAAATGACAGAAAGCAGGAATCCTACAAGACGTAAAGCTACTCTTCAAGCAGTGTAGAGTTGAAAGCAGCAGTGACTCTTACCTCACTGAATGGGCTGGGCATGGCAGAGTCTACACTAATGAAGGAGTCATCCCCATCAGCAGACAGATTGGAGTTATCAGCTGATGCAACAAATGGGATCACAAGGTTCATGCCCTCCTTCTTTCTCTTCCCATCCAACTCATCTTCCTTCTTCTTCTGAAATAAATAAAACAATACCAGGAATGAAAAATATGATAAAACAGAAGAAAGGGGATAAACAACCCCAAATCTCAGCATCTAGAACTCAAGGAATGCCATATCCAGAATTTCCCAAACCAAATTCTTGAGGAAGAAAGCGACAGACCCCTGAGAGGCTCCCTCTTTACATTTAAGTAGGACTTGGGTTTTTTCCTTTCTAAAACAGCTGCAGTGACACAGAACTACACTTGCAAAACTACTTTTATTTCCATTAATTACCTTCTGGAGTAAGCTTCAAATTCTTTACCATTACACAGATTTCCAATTGATGCAAAGCCTCCCTGCCTCTAAAATTCAGAAGGTTCACAGTTTCAAAGATTTTTTTTTTTAAAAACAAAAACTGATTTTCTCTTATTCCACAGAAGACACAGAGCTATATGGGATGTAGCTGTTTGATGCTTCATTTGCTTTCCCTTTTTGGCTTTGCAGAATAAAACCTTAAGTCACCACTTTATATGCCCTAGAATGACCAGCTGATCATTTTGTTTCTTTCAGGTACAGGTCATAGGATCACAGAACTTTAGAGGTTGGAAGGGACCTCCATAGATCATAGAGTCCAATCTCCTTGCCAAGGCAAGATCCCCTAGGGTAGTTTGCACAGGAATGCATCCAGGCATGTTTTGAAAGTCTCCACAAGAGACTCCACAACATCTCTGGGCAGCCTGTTCCAGCACCCTGTCACCCTCACTATGAAGAAGTGCCCTAAAATTGTTGTCTGTAAATGGCTGGTGATCTACACACTGTTGTCTGGGCATACAACACTTCCTTATTTTTCAAGTCGCTAATGATGTGAAAATAAAATAACTGTGCATTGCGTATTCTGTAACATCCCTCTTCTGTGTAAGGGAGTGCCACAGACCGGTGCTCGATGGTGAAGGGAAGAAGGCTTTACTCATTAGACTGCCTTGGCATCAAATATTTCCACCTCACGTAACAGTGAGGCTAAAACTCTTGCAGCTCTGTCACTGACACGCGAAGCCCTTTGCAGCCAGGTACCTTTTCAGCATACTTTTCCCTTTTACGTTTGCGTTCCTTCACACGATTCGTTTCCTCTTGCTGCCGCTTCTCTTCTTGGCGCTGGCGCACTGTGGGAAAAGAAACACGAAGCTGTCACCACTAGAAAGATATTTCACATCCTTTTGTAAATCTCACAAGAAATTATACTTCTACCAGAACTGTGAAGAAAAGTCAGCTGCATCAGAACTAATCCCCACTGAGAACACCACTGTATTGACACTACTCATATCCTGATTGTTACAAAGTCTTACAGTGAAATTCATCCTTCAGGCAACATAAAAGCATGTACCTCCAGTACAGCATTTTTACTAATACTTTCTTGTCATGACCTACATAATTCTTGTCATTTGGGGACAATGTAATGATCCTGAATGAGTGCCAATAAAAGCTTCATCACATCGTATCTCCCCTGCACAACCTCACCTTTCAGCTCAGCTGTGACACCAAGTCAGCTCGTTCTAAGAAGAGCTGGCAATACAAAGAGAGCCAGGAAACAGAAGCTGTTATCAGCAACACATGTGTTTGTAAAGATAAAAACAAAGATTTCATAAGCCAGTGAAGCAGATGGGGGAAAATGCTGCAACATAAATTTCATTTACATTTCTTTTCCAGTTCCTCATCATCCAGCAGAAGACTGACCACTTCTTTTGGCTTCAAGGTGTCAGGTTTGAAATTACCGCCTGAAATCACCATTCGTTGGATCTAGAAGGGGAAAAAAAGAAGAGAGAAAAAAATGAAAAATTACTCAGAGCAGCCATGAACCATTCCAACTACCCTTCACTGAAAGCCAGACCACAAAAAGATGCCAGTGCATCTGTTTAAGTCAGAATTGACTCAACTTCTCTATCACAGCGAAGTTAGTTGACAAACTTTGGGAAAACTTTACTGATCATAAGAGTACAAAATATGAGAGGCAACTGAGCTAGAGAGCAGAAAATTGCTAATCCCTCTTTAAAGCTGCTTATCTCCTACAGCACCATATAACAAATGTTCAGCAACATATTAATATATTTTGTCAAGAAGAAATAAGAGAGTGGTATCCCTGTTGGGTATAAATTATCAGTCCAAATCTTCAAAAGTAACCTGCAGGTAGGATCATGCAGATTGCATTCTTAATAGTTTTAGTTTCCCTGATGTAAAACTAGATTACTCTAATGAGTCAGTGTCTTAATTTAAGCAATTCACTCAACATCTATTATTGTGACTATATTAAAAACAACCACCAACAAAGAAGAGCTGTAACTTGGCAAAAGAGAAGCACAGCTTGAGTGCAAGCCAGTTTAGATGACTTGGATCAGTGGCAAAGAAGACTAGACTTTATTTTCAGAATGGTATCATATGGCTCTAGTGCAATAGCCCAGAGAAAATGGGTTAAGTTTCAGCAAGGGAAACATAAATGCATTCAGCTGGAGATGCTTCAGTTGCTGCAGCACCATGATCAGCATCTAATTAAGATGAAAATTAAGAGAAAAGTTGAAAAAAAATCCCCAAAACAAAACCAAACAACCCTCCCCCACTACACAAAACACCTCCATGCTGTGAACAGGATATCTACTGCCACCAAAGAACGTGAATCTGCTTAATCTTTTTTTGCCAGTAAAGTGTGATGAGGATTAAAGTTTCTGCTACAATGACTGCTTGATACTGCCTGACACTGAGCTCTTCTAGCAACCCTCACCCCTCAAGAAATTTTCACCTGATTACCTTGAAGATTTCTTTTGGGAAAAAAAGAGAAAAATCAGCTGTGATATAACAGTAAAACATGAGAGGAATCAGTAGCCTTGACACAGCAAAGACAGTAAGTGTCACCTTAAAGAAGCCTGGGTAGTTTCATTGCATCATAAGATACAGTTTTCATGACGTCATAGTGTAAACAATTAGCTTCTTCCTAGTTCCTACAACGCAGCTGTAACCTTGCTGTGTCAGGGATGCAGATCGATTTGAACAAAGATATTCCCTTTTGACTTCCGTCTCTTGCAGATACTTTCCTTGTTTATTGACTCATTTTGATAGGTGTTTTCTGATACTGCTTTAGTAACTTCCTGTTTCAGATGATTTTATTCCTACCTCACTCTTCTCCTTAGCCCTCTGTAGGATGCGCTCCTCAATGGTGCCTTTGCAGATCAATCGGTACACGGTGACTTGTTTAGTTTGACCCAGCCTGTGTGCCCGGTCCATGGCCTGCTGGTCTACTGTTGGGTTCCAATCACTGTCATAGAAAATTACCTGCAAAAGAACACCAGAACAGGAAGGATTCAATAAAACCATATATTTGGAGCCTCTGGTGAATAAATAAAAATCCAATACGCTGATAAAAGTTCTACTGTACAGCTCCCCAGGATTACTGCCCCCTCGGCTGCTGCATTAACCCAGCTTTGCCCAGTCCCACAGAGTCCTTTCCATTGCCTTTTAATTTGAACCGACACTGTGAAGATTTCAACTCCCACAGAATGTCCCAGGAAGTACGGTCTGGAGGCACAAAATTCCTGTTTGCCACCACATTAAATCACCATCACATAATTAATTACAAGCCAGCACCCATTTTAGTGCTACTGACATTAAGAAAAAAAAAAACATCAAATCTGAATTTCACATGAAAGTAATGCCCCATTTTTTTTAATTTCAAACAATGATAAAGTCTGTTCTTAGTTTAACACTTCCAGTGCTTTAAGTACAAAAAAAGTGAATTGCCACATTACATTAACATGATCCTAAAACTGTAGCAGTACTTTATGCACACTAAGCATAAAATCTGAAAATAATGGGGAAAAAAATGTCAGCTAAACTCAGCTAAATTGTTTACACAGAACCAAAAAGGCTCATGCAGGAGCATGTTTGTGCATCCACCTCTAATTCCTCTGTTGAAGCAACTTCAAGTGAGAGAACTTTCATCTCCTGAAAATCCTAGAGATTCCTGCTTTCTTCCCATTTCTTTTAAGTGACAGCAAGACAGGATAGTGTATCTCAAAAAAAAGGTAATATTTTTGACTCGCAGGTCTTCGGGTTTGTGTGACTAAGAACCACAGTCTGTTTTGGGGTCAAATCTGCACACACACAAGGTGCTGGGTTAGATGCACAGGAACAGCAGCTTTTGAAGAGACAAATGGTTCATGTATATCATTATCCCTTCCCTAATGATTACTGACAGATGCTCCAGAGTGTAAATCCTTGCAGTGCACCTAAACCACTATACATTTACCCCTTGGGTGAGTGGGGAACACACAATTTATCCTTCCTGACTAGCTGATAGTCAACTACCAATATCTTTGTACTTCTCTTCATTCTTCTGTGCAGATAGAAAAGGATAACTGATCCCCATTCTGCCAATTCCTTTGCAGCTGAACTTTAAGAGCAAACAGTTGCACACAAAACAACATTCACTGTATCGAAGCATCATTTGCATCTGTAGGCTACTTCAGCCATCCAGCTCCTTTCTAGATTCTGGAACTAAAATATGTGGGGAGAAGGAAGATATTTCCAATTGCAACACAAAACTGTCTACCAATAGTCCAGTGTTCTACAACTTTATCATCAAGGTAATATTAAATTGTAAATATGAGCCAAGTGGACAAGGGCATGCAATCTCATTATGTGAATGGCAGCAGCAAAAACTATTGGCCAGCAAGGCTCAAGAGTGCAAACTTCCACAAAGAATGGCAAATTTTCCTATATAAATTGTGAGGTTGGAAGGCAGGAGATGAGCAGCTTGGGAAAAATGATGGTTGGAGGTACGAGGCAGGAAAAGCAAAAGCAGAAGAGCACTTATACTAAAGATTAAATATCAGTAAACTCATTTCTTATTCTTTATTACTTTACCAAACTTCACCTACCGTGTCTGCAGCTGTAAGGTTAATGCCCAAGCCTCCAGCTCTTGTACTTAATAGGAACACAAAAATATCATTCCTGCAGAGAAAAGAGATAAAAACTGTGATGACACAGAAGTAAATTTTTTGACCCATATGAAGTGATCTGGGCTACTTTAGTACTTCAATGCTTCAGAACATTTTGTTCTTCATGGTCAAGAACAAAACTACATGAATGAGAGAAGTTAATCTGCAAATCGGGACTGTTAGAATACACAAACATTCAGTCTGCAATAGCATCATATTAATGGCTATCAAAACAAACCAGGCCTTATCTTGCCCACATTGGAAATTAAGATCTCACACAGACAAAGAACAATTTATTACTTCACAGAACTGACTGATGTTTAAAAAAAAAAAGAGTTGTCTCAACAATGCTCAATTGATAAAGTAAGAAAAATAAATGTTGAAACTGTAGACGCAAGTTTTGTTCTAAATTTGCTGCTTTGAACAGAACAAAAAACTCCTGGGGGGGGTGGATTAAAAAAATAATCTTACTATCAAGGCAAGCTGGCAAACACAGAGATAGATTAGAAAAGCACAAGGGTCTGCGGGCACAAACAGAAGTCCTTCAGTCTAAGAACTTCTCAACTGTACTCCTAATTGTGTAGCTGATTCAAATTAAGAGTTCTAATCTCTTTAATTCACTTCTCTTACCTGTAAGAGGATCAATAGATTCATTTCAGGATACTCATATAACAATTCAGCTGTGACTAACCATAAAATGTTTCAAGGATGAGAATGTGGACTGTACTAATGATCAGATACCACATAAAAGCAAGAGTCACCCATTTCACTCATTAAGTTCTTTGAAACACACTGCCTGTAAATGAACTACATTACTGCTGGACACATGCTATCCTTCCCACCTTGGAGCATTTTCAGTTTGCACTGACTGTATGACATTTACATTGGGATCCCTCAGACAGCACAAAAGCTAATGACAGGCCAGTTGCCTTTGGTGTGGCCCTCCAGACAGAAGTCCCTAGCAGAATACAGGTGGCCATTCCACAACACACTTCAAAAAATCTTCTTGGGAGATCCACAAAGCCTAATACAGTTATGCTAATCCCAGGGGCTAGACTAGGTGGCACCAGACTTAGGGATGCTGGCTACTAAGAGAGAGACGAGGCATCCCAGTACCTGACTTGGAATCACCCTCTAAGCCTAATAATCCTTTGTGTAACTGAGGAAGGTGCGGCACACTGGACAAACACCTCTAATGGTGCATGAAGCCCTAGCTACCGTCTGATAAGTCAGGCAAAATGGACAACAGTCACTGAGATTCAGTGGCAGTTCTATGAGTGTGCACACAAGAAGACAGATCTATATGGAGGACAACCAAGTGCTGACGACAACTCAAGTGGCAGCAGTGAAATCAGGATTTCCATTAAGGTTGTGAGCCTCACTAATGGGGGTTAGCAGCATTTAAAAGTGTTTACCACCATATGACCTGTGAACAAGCCAATGCAAATGAAGCAGACAGCACCAGTAATGACTCCAAAGAGGCTGACATACTCTACTTTGACAGTGACAGAACAAGGCCCTTTGCTTGAAAGCAGTCACTTTGCAGGGTCATGCTTTTGGTACCACACTCTATACTGCGGCATGCAAAACTAGTGAGGCACAAGCAACTCTGAATGAGCAGCATGGGACGTTTCCTTGACAAACTGTAGGCAGCCTGTCCTTGAATGTCCACTCATCAGATCTCATCAGTCTTTCTTGCCCTTCCTGGAGGAAGTGTGGGTGTACTGCAGGCTATTACACATATGGCCCTACAACATGTGTGCAAAACTAAGGGGTTTGGAATCCATATCCTTGAAAGTCAAGCAGAACTATTTTCTTAGGACTCAAACTTCAAGACATTGACAAGTTCCTGTCAATGCTTTATCATAAAAAACAGACTGTCACTGGACCCATTCCGGTCCAAGGCAGAAGTTACCAACAACGATAAATAATTATGGAAACTATGAATTAAGACACATCAAAAGAAAAGAGCCAAGAACTCTAAAATGAGAAAGAATTTTAGCAGTCCAAAATCTGAGAGGCCCAAAGTCCAGACTAAGCTGCAGGCAGCTGGGAGGGACCAAAGCCAAGCTGTCAGTCTCTAGACTCTATCCTGCAGGTACATAGACTGTTCATAATATGGGCAATCCATGGCCTGGAAACCTTCTCACTCCTGTAACAATAGTGGAAGGTGCAAATAGGCAGTTAGTGGAACATCCAAATACTTCTGGAAATGCCATATGGGAAGGAAAGAAAGTGGACAGTGCCACAGACTCCAGGAACAAATCATCATTCCATAGCTATATGTTTTCAGCACCCTGTTAGGATATCCTGCAGGATAGTTTAGTCTCAGCCAGGCTTTTTTTTCCTGGGAATATTTCTCAGAAGTAAATCATGTTTAAGAGAAACTCAACTAACATTTTAATAGGAATGTTTGTTTAGACTGGCTGACCTGTATCTCAAAGGGATTTCCTGCCAAAACACTTATTTTTCTTCATTGTTCTATTCATTAATAAATCCAAATTCTGCTAATTAATAAAAACAAATGTCTTCACTTCTGGTTAAAGGACCTAAGAGTAAGTAAAGTCAGGGTTCCAGAAGAGTATAAAAATTTGTAGTGAATCTGTTTCTGACACCTGGAAACAGGAAGAAAAGTACTACATGGCCCTCTCACTTCAGGGATTTGGCACAGGTTCTTGTTAAGTTTTATTGCTCTGAAGAGTACACTAAGACTCATCATTGCAACATGGTCCTTCAGGTCCTTAAGCTTCATGAACCAGTGGCCTAAAGAGCTGTCTATTGTTTTTTCTGCCCTCAGTTGCGATACCTTGGAACTGCTAATGCAAGGACTATTCTCCAGTCTAAAATGCTGCTTTCACCTTGCAATAAAAAACAAACTCTGAACCTAACTCCTCTAAAAAAGAAGAGTGACCTTATGAGCTCATGTTAACATCCATCCAGGAAATCTTACTGTGAACTACTGTGCCAAAGTGACATTCTATCAAGCTGCAGAATGATCAAAAGAATACTTAATAGTCATAAAATCAATCACTATAAATAACGCACCCAGCAGAGACAAAGACATACTAAAATATATTAACTTATAAGATGATTGCATACTCTTCCTTCCTAATGTGCTCCTAAGACTAAACACAAAGGGTTAGTGTATCTTACTATCTAATAAAAATCCCTATTTAATCACTTGGATATTAGTTTAATTAATTAATCTCTTAATAAAACATGCTTAAATGGCTTGTTTTGCAGAAAACTAGGGCACTCTCAAGGCTCAAGCATATGCAAGACCTTCAATCTCATCTATACAGCATCAACTGTCAGAGCATATGAAACAAATGAACCTCTGCTGCCCTTCTGCTGAGTTGCTGTATAAGCAACCATGTATTTGGGTGGCAAGCAGCACAAGAGGTGAGTGCACTACAATTGCTTCCAGTGCTGTTTTCACAGGTGATAAATTCCAAAATACAGCTGGATGAAGTATCAACCCCACCGACTCCTGGTCAGCAAACAACCTAGAAACTTATCAACCTAGAAAATAGATGTGTTGCTTTTGGTTATCACGAAATTCAATTTAAGTGTAAATTCCATTTATTTCCATTGAGTCTTATACCAACTCTCTGTGCACAGACAATTTTTGCACAGAAACACCTTGTAAAATACATTACCTGTTCTGAAAATCTGCTACCATATCCCTTCGTTCAGAAATCTTTGAAGAACCATCCAATCTCATATAGGTATGTTTTCTGTAAACCATGTATTCCTGTAAACAACATACACCAGAAAAAAATTGTAGTTGCTCTTGAAAACGTTCAGTCTTGACTTTTCCAGACAAAATACACAACAGAAACAAAACTGCTACTAAAACAAAAAACAAACCACCAAAAAAAAACCCTCTAAATGTAATCAACAGATGTGCTACAAGCAAACTTTTGTTAGCAATACTTTACCATAACAGAAATTCAGAAATTAAAGCTACTCCATCATATTTTAGTTTTTTTCATTTCATAGAAGGGATAAACAGTGATGGCAGCTCAGAGCTGGAGATGCATTTGCTGTGTGACACAATAATATGGAAACTGCCTTTTTTCTGTAAATAATTAGGTCAATGAAATCACTAAAATAGGAAGCCTGTTTTAACAAAGTCTAAGGTTTTACTGAATCCTGAGCTTTCACTCTGTAAGCAAACCTTTCCTAGCAAAACTGTACCTGCTCCCTGATGGTTTTCACCACTTGCCTAGTGCTGCCGTACCCTCAGCTCTGCCCAGCTTGATCTCGCTAGCGAAGAGCCTGTCAGTCTCGCTGTGTACAAGAACACTGCTATGCCAGTCCACAGCTCATGCCAAGCAGCAGAACTGAAACCATTGCTTGGGACACAAATCAAATGGCACCAGCCAGGAATGCTGTAGGCAAAGACTTTCCCCAGGGAGAGACATTTTGTATGCTCTAAGGTACTCAGCATTTTCTGGTAATTATCAATAAACTCTGAATTACTTAGAAAGCTCTCCAGGCTATACAGATATCCATAGAGATTGTTTGGGAAAATAGCCTCTGATATTTTAATAATGGGATCCTTGGCTGGCACTGCTACTTCGTTACACTCCTTGGATTTAACCCTGCTGTTGCATGTGTCTTCTTGAGAGGCTGTGACTGCAAATGAAGACAAAAAGGAGACAAGGCACTTTAGCAGCAAGAACTTCTGGTCTCATCTTGCTCCAAGCTGCAGTATTCAGCAGATGGAGAACTGGTGTGGAAAGACATGGCAGCGCTTGCACTCTAATGAACCTTCTGACAGTACCATGCTCAGTTCTCCTTTTCACCTATCCTTCAAGGCTCTCCTCATTTTTGATTCTGCTTCACTACTGCAAGAAAGGTGAAAAGGCTGCTATACTGTAAGAACTTGGGAAAAGACTGAACTGCTGGAAGGAAGCTTCGAGGTATGGCACATGAAAGAAAAACTGGCAGATAACATTTACCGTGTGAAAATAGCCAAAGTCATGGTCAATGGTCGACTTACACAAAATAAAGCTCAAGATGAGTACGACAGAAGTTTACACACAGACACTCAAGCCCTAATTTACCATCAATTTATTCCATTTCTGTGACAGGTTTCTGTCACCAACTAAAACCAAAGCAATACAGCTGTTGGTTAGGTGCTATGTGACCTTTTCTCCAGAACTGTTCAATTCTTTGTCTATTTTCACAAAGGCCTTCTCCTTCCATTCCTTTGTTGCTGTCTTTATCTACTACCACCATGATCCAATCTTTCAACAGTTTGATTTAGTCTCCCCTCACCACACTATCAACCATCTCTTCATTAGTGACTTCTAAACAAACAAAACCCAACTTTTCATTCCATTTACTCTTATCCCAGACCTTCGATATTTCCAGTATGACCCAAATTGCAAAGTAGTAAGATATTCTACACCTGTAATACTGGCATTCATGGGTTGTTCCCTGCCTTGCTCTGCAAACTAGCTTGGTGCATTAACTTTGCTTAAGAGGTTCTGGGCTGCTTCTATCCACTTCATTTGATCAAGTTCAGGAGGGACAGGGATCTTCTTGAAAGAGTCCAAGGGAGGGCTACGAATATGATTAAGGGTGTGGAGCACTGCCCTATGAGGAGAGGCTGAGGAATCTGGGCCTTTTTGGTCTGGTGAAGACAAGACTCAGATGGGATCTAATCAATGTTCATAAATATCTGAGGGCTGGTGTCAAGAAGGAAGGAACAGCCTCTTCTCAGTTATGCCTTGTGATAGGACAAGGGGTAGTGGATGTAAACCACATCACAGGAAGTTCCACCTTAACATGAAGAGGAACTTTTTTACTGTAAGGATCACAGAGCACTGGAACAGGCTGCCCAAAGAGGTTGTGGAGTCTCCTCTGAAGACTTTCAAGGCCTGTCTGAATACATTCCTGTGTGACCTGCACTAGATTATGGTCCTGCTCTGGTAGTGGGTTTGGACTCAATGACCTCCAGAGGTCCCTTCCACCCCCCACCATCCTGTGATCTGTGAAGTGTCCTCCTTCACAACAGCATAATGGTGCTTGCATGAAGCACCTGTTTCTGTGAACTGTATGTAGTATTTCCCAAATACTGACAGCATGTTCTTTCAATTCAGAAAGAAAGAAAAACCACTGCAATTTACACTACTCACCAGTTTAGTGCTCTGAGCACTCACATAAATGGGAGAGTTTTAGCCAGAAAGAAACCCAAACAAACCAGCAAAATCCCTGCGGTGGTGAAGACGCTATTTAAGCAGCATTGCAACTTGTTTCTACCATAATTGTGGAAGACACTTGATGACTGCTCATTTTTCTAGTTCCCACAATGAGTGACAGGGTGGGGGGAGTCTCATGAGGAGGCTTTAATCTCATGGAAACACTTAGCACTAGGACCTGCTTGAAAATTGTACCTTGGAATCTCCCTCAGTGTAAGGGATCACCAAACCCCCAAATAAGTGCTAATCTAGGAAAAATAATGAAAGTGACCCTGGCAACAGGGTATCAGTGCAGGAAAGGAACAATGACTTGATCATGATGAGAATGCAATGCTGTTCTGGGCTTTGATACTGATACCTTCTCAGAAACTCTAAAATGCTTTCCCTACATGTTATTTCATAGTCCAAATTGAGTACTCTTACATTTTATCTAAACTTCTGCTAGAATATAACTAAGACACTTGAATTCATGCAGAATACATCTTCACCCCCCATCACACCAATGCAATGTGGCTTACACTTTTCCATACAGGAGACAGCAAATGTATGGAGGAAAACACCACAATCTGAACACATATGAAGCACATCTCAGCACCAAACAACAGTACTGGACTTACACTTCATTCTCTTCTGTCAAAAGAAAATAATTTTCCACTCTGTATTTATATCTGCTGGTTTTTAAGACACAAAGTTCTACCTAAACATGAGAAGAAACTTTGAGGGTGATGGAGCATCAGAACAAGCTGCCAAGAAAGGTTGTGGAGTCTGCTTATGTGGAGACTTTCAAAACCCACCTGGGCACAGTCCTGTGTAATCTGCTCTGGATGAGCTTGCCTTAGCAGTGGGGATAGACTAGATGATTCCCAGAGGTCACTTGCAACCCCCACCATTCTGTGATGGCTGAATTGAGCAGCAATTCTTCAGCCGACGCTAAATCAAACAAAGGTGGGTTTATGGCTTAGTAAACAAAGTCATAAAACCAGGTTTGTGCTCTCTGCCCTATACGTTGGCATGACACCCTAGCATAGCAGTTACACTGACACAGGCAGAATACTGTTAGCAGGAGTAGGACATCTTGTGTCTTCTCATATTCAAGAAGGCAGAAAGGATGTATTTTGGTATCTCTGAGCAGGAAAAATATCTACTGCTACACCAACCAAAACAATTCTGTGATTCTATGATTTTCTTACAAACTGAACACTCTCCTGATTTTCAGCTTGCTTAAACTCCAGCTTCTGTTACATGGGTGGGGAGTAGGAAAAACAGAGACCGTGGTAGGCAGCTTGTTTGGGTAATAAAACTCAACAAGTAAAGTTGGGCATCTAAGAGGTTGAACAGCAAGATGGTGCTTCCAAGCCTTTGAAATGGAATGCTAACAGAAAAGACAGGCACACTAAACACTCAACTTTATGAGCTTCATGGGTTTAATGCAGGGTACTAACAAACCTGCACTGTGTCCAATGTGTGCCAAAAGGAGAGGCATAGGAAGCAATGCTGGGCAAAGAGCCAAAATACAGAACTGCAACCATGCAAGCTCTCTTTTTCCTCACAGCAGCAAAAACAAAATTCAGCTTGTGGTTTGTTATTGAACTATTAACTGTTGACCTTAAAATGCACTCCTGCACATACAGGAGTCATGATGTAGGCAGCTATTGATTCAGGCTTCCCGCTTTTTCTCTTTACTCTGTGGTGGAGAAGACGATATCCTGTGTCAAACACTGCTGAGAGAGCCCACATACAGCTAGGACTAATGGCTGCAGGATCACAGGGTCCTGGTGTTTTAGCAGTACTGAAATTTTACTGCCAAATGGAAATGCTCGCCCACCTAGGATATGCTCACAGTCAGAACACTCCAACGGAATCACCTCTTTGAAACTAGCACACTTCAGCTCTCCTGTGTTCTGACTCAGGGTTATTATTACTCATAAGTTATTACTACTAATCTTCCACTGATAAGGGGCAGAGACCTGGTGGCACAAGATATTGCTTTTTTTTTCAGATCCAGCCAAACACTCAAACTTTGCTGTCTTCAACAGAAGCTCAGAGAAGCAGAAGTATTTTCCATAAGTAATACCAATAGGAGAGCAAATTAAAAGCTCTCCTACTAATGTCTCTTTAAGATTAGCTCTTGGGTTGGAATAGCAACTGTGCTATTTCAATATTGACTTGTTTTTCCCTGAAGCAGACTTGACTGTATCTAAATGTAATGACTTAGTTCTTAGCTTCTTTACAGTCATATATTCCATATAAGCCTCTGCACACAACTAAGGTGATAGGGGACAAGAGCAGAATTAATCACTGTGCTCCCTCTTCCTTCCATTGAAAGGACATGCTGTCATTAAATGAAAAAAAAGAAGCAGCAGCTCAAAACCAGCAAAAGAGGATAATCATAGAATCAACCAGGTTGGAAGAGACCTCCAAAATCATCCAATCCAACCTAGCACCCAGCCCTGTCCAATCAACTAGACCATGGCACTAAGTGCCTCATTCAGGCTTTGTTTCAACACCTCCCTGGGTGACCCCACCACCTCCCTGGGCAGCCCATTACAAGGGCAAATCACTCTCTCTGGCAAAAACTTCCTCCTAATGTCCAGCCTATACCTTCCCCGGCACAACTTGAGACTGTGTCCCTTTGTTCTGTTGCTGGTTGTCTGGGAGAAGAGACCGACCCCTACCTGGCTACCTCCCTTCGGGTAGTGGTAGACAGCAATGAGGTTGCCCCTGAGCCTTCTCTTCTCCAGGCTAAACAACCCCAGCTCCCTCACCCTCTCCTCATAGGGTTTGTATTCCAGGCCTCTCACCAGCTTTGTTACCCTCCTCTAGACACGTTCCAGCACCTCAACATCTTTCTTGAATTGAGGAGCCCAGAACTAGACACAGTACTCAAGGTGTGCCCTGACCAGTGTTGAGTACAGGGGAAGAATAACCTCCCTTGTCCTGTTGGCCACACCTTGCCACAGCACAGTGCAAATGACAAAACCAAAGACTCAAGGTGCAACTGAACAAGTCCACGGAAGAAAAACACATTTAGGATAACTGAATATACAGAGGCTCACAAAGCCCTCCCTTGAGCTGAGAGCTGCTGGACACTCAGAGACTAATTTGTGAAGTATCACTATTCTTGTACATCTTCCCGTGCCATCTGCTGTTGCACACTGGTGGAATGATGACACTAGGCTGGACCTTAAGTCTGTATGGCAGCTCCTACGTTCTCATATTAATGCTTTCAGTGAGCTTCTTTCAGTACGACTTTACATCAGGTTTACTGCATTCAAATTACAGCACTTTCTCCAAGGCATTGCTGCTAAATCTGCATCTTCTCCTACCTCCAGTAAGTCAATCATCCGTGTCATCTGGGAGTAGATAAGAACTCTGTGTCCTTGAGATTTCAGCCGTGTCAACAGAAGATCAAGAGCATGCAGTTTCCCACTGTCTGTGATCAGGCTTTCTTTGTCTAAAGAGAAGTGGGAAGAAAAGCAGGTAACTAACAAAGACAAAACAGCTACATGTAACAAGTGAAGTTTTCCTAGCGTTTCACTGCATTATAACTCCTGAAGGAAGAAGCTGTGGTGCAAGAAACTGCAATGTCCCTTCTGGCTGCCACAGTCACACTGCTAACAGTAACTTCTGTTTGGCGGGACTCGAGTATATAAACAGATCCTTGACAAAAACCTAATCACATATGGATCTCCTCAGGAGTACCATCTCAGTCCTTTCTTCGCACAGCCATTTCCTTCACTTAAGAAGTTCGTCCTATCAGATCTGCAACTACACCATGCCTTGACAGCTGAAGAAATGTCTCCATGCTTCACATATTAAAATTCTGTCCTCTGGATATCTGCTGCTACCTGCTGCTAAGCCTTAGACTTAGCCTCCACAGATCCAGTTTCAAGATCAAATAAATCCCTGACCAACACAGAAAGTGACATTCCCTATGTCACCGTAAAGTAACGGTCTCTTTACAGCACTGCCATAACTTTTTTTTCTCCCCTGCCCTCCACTTTTTGGGTTTCTTTCTTTGTTTAAGCAGTATTTCCACAAAGCAATCTTTCAAGTCACTTCAGATTTCATACTTCTCGTCCTCTCTATTCCAGCACTGCTCGCAAAGTATTTTGCAGGAAGGAGATCTTCCTGTTTGTACATTCTGTACATAAACTTCAGTAAACAATACATTACTGTTGAAAGAGGATGAAGAGAAATTTTCTTCCAAAAAAATTATCTGTTGGAAAGGCCACTGATGATTCTTTATTCTTTGGGATGTCTGAATTTAGGTTTACAGCCAAACCGGAAAGTCGATAACTGCAGATGGTGCAGGCTAGTACGGAATCCAAATATTTTCAACACGTCTAGCAGGTACCATTTTCTAGCGTCTAGCAGGTAACACTTCTGCACGTTTCTCCTTGCACAGAATGAATTAACTGAGGAGCTGAAGGACATGCAGCTTTCTCTAAGGCGGTCTAGCACAATATATTCATTAAAAAAAGTATATACAAAAAATTAACTCATCTGAGCACCACACATTTTAACCTAGCTAAAACCCAGCTCCCACTTGTGGAACAGAAAAGTACAGATCACACGACAGAGCTCCTCAAAAGCTTTTATGAGCACAGCAGGCAACAAAGCCCGTGAGTGGCCAAGTGCAGCAATATGGCACAGAGGGCTAAGTTTGATTTCCACACATGCAACCAATAGTTTGCTGAGAAAAGCAGAAAACGAGTAAGTCAAAAGACAACTTTGAAATAACCTGCCTAGATTTCCGTGCCTTTAGGAAAGGCTCTAAAAGCCAGGAGGTGTTCTGCAAAAATCTCCAAGATTCTGGTGCGTTAGAAGAACTTCTCCTGCAGTAAGTTCAGAAACGTGACCCATTTCAATTTTTCCAAGAGCATTTGGCACTATTCAAGTTTCTTCTTTGGAAGAAAGTTTTTTAACAACGGAAGAGAACTCTGTACTAGCAGAGAAAGGCACGATATCCAGCGACTTGTGTAAAAACAAGGCATGCTTCCCTCTTATCCTTCCAACAGTGAGGAAAAACTTGTCAGCAACACTCATATCCTTTAGCTTCAATATAAATAAAGGACATGATGCTGGAATTAGTGGGATCTACATTAGGATGCTTTCTCAAAGTATTGCTTAAAATGATTAGCTATTCTATTTGCACTATGAGCCAGTGCTGTGAAAGCTCTCTCCTTCAGGAACTTCAGAGTCATGCTTCTGCAGTTCACTAGCTAAGACTACAAGGCAAGAGAGCTCTGCTCTTTCTTGTTTGTCTGCCTATCTAGACAGTTCAATAGCTCAAATGTGTTCTCCCTTGTGATGGTGATCTCGTTGCTTTGCCAGGAGCAAGGGTAGTTAGCAACTATTTTATGGAATCTCTCAACTAGAGAGCCAAGACAAAGAGATGCTTCGACAAAAACTCATGACCACAGCTCAGGCCGGCATTGGTACTAAGTGCAGCAAAATGGCTAATGACACACCCAGGCCTAGAACAGAGCTTGGTCTCAATCACATGCAAACAGTTAACGGTTTCAAAGTGAAAACCAAAGTTTCAACTTAGGCAATTAACTAAAAATGGAAATGACTTAGGGCTACTTGGTTTTAAAATACATCTATGTAAGCCAAAAACAAGGCACAGTAGGAATGTTTATACAAAGTGTTATCTTTCCTTTAAATCCATACAGTCATGACGTGCTGCTTTTATTCTAATTGGTCAGTTTGCTTGTTATTTCAGAATAAATTAAGTTGAGCTAAGCACCATGAAAAGTCTAGATATCTAGATATGCACGACAAAGTAACACAACGATCAACCAAAAACCGTCTGACTCCAAGGAAACTGAGAGAACAAACAGAGTCTGTTCAGAAGTCAACCCTCCACTGACTCAGATTACCACATAAATAAATTCCTAGAAGCAAAATGCTACAGTTTCTCCCACACAGGAGTGAATAGGTAGAATTAAGTATAGAAAACTGAAAATGATGCCTGGCCTTTGCTGCTTTGCTGCTGGCTCCCTGGTTCACTATCATGCAATAATATGCACATCACAAGTAAAGAACTTACTTGCTCATCATCTTGGAATCTGAAAAGTTAACAACTTGTTAACAGCTCATAACTTGTCCATCACTGCAACAGAGCAGGCTGCATTGGTGAGAAAGTGCCTTTTTTTTTTTTTTTGGGAAAGCAAATCAGAAATAACAAAGAGATTTATCATCTCTGGAAAAGAAAACCGTTTTATCTGACCTTAACCTGGCATCTTTCAGTGTGCTATCTTGATACCATCATGTTTTCGAAGATGAAACATTTTGCATGCTTCAAGCCTGCCACCTAGTGCTGCCAAGTACAAATTCTGGGATGGGCTAACAGAAAATGTACTTCTTTATTCATCCCACCTTCAGAAAACACCATAAATTATTCGGGGGGGTGGGGAGTGTCTTCCACCTCTAGTTTCTCCCACTTCTGTTTCTCACTCCCTCAGAGGAAAAAAAAGACAGTTTCTTTCTTTTTTAAACAGGATTTCCAGACTTTGCAATTTGGCATTTTCTATTTTTCATGATTGTTGAAGATTTCCAATGAAATGCTTTGAATTTTGTATTTTATTTCTTTAAATTAAGCGCACCAAAGAGCTTGTAAAAGTTTAAGCCAGCCAGGAGACAGTGGTCCTGGAATGCATGTCAAAGAGTTCTCCCTAGGATGCAATTTTGGGGTTCTTCAGTACTGCATGAAATAAAGAAGTGAACCAATCCAAACAGAAAGTAACTGGCATATCCCACTGTGCAGCTTTCAAAGCTCCTGCTCCAACCATGCAGGGATACGAACATGAATTATCTAACAAGGGGATACAGTGGGACCCTACAGCCTGGGAAGAAGAGCTACAAATGATTATGACTCAGGAGCTCTTGCTGATGACTGTAACTGGGCACACTGCTCTCTGGAGAATGAGAAAAAGTGCCTCTGGACATGCAAAAAGCAGAGGAAAGAGAGATAAAGTCTGGGTTCCAGTTGACACCCCTGGTTCCCCTCCCGACAGCCTGCACGGCACAATGGGGTCAGTGAGGAGCTAGCTGGCTCTCACAGTGAGGCCGGTGCTTTTTATCGATGCTAAAAGGACTCAGACACTTCCTGCCATTTAATTCAGGACCATTTTTCTTTCAAAGAACAGGAAAAGCCTCAAGAGATTCCCACAGTGATCGCAGCTGAGTCTGCTGCCAGGGTACTGGGAATGTCGAGTTTAGGAGAGGATAGACCAGGGTTAGAAAAGAGAGGAGTCTCCTTCTCTTGTCATCTATTTACTGCAGACCTTCTCAGCTGCTGTTCCATTTGACACTTGCTAGGCTTTAAGCTTGCAAATGCCTCCTTCAGCACATCAGGCACTTTTTGCACTGTGCCTGCTCCTGCATGGGTAAACACAGCTGACCTGTTGTGTGTGTGCCCTCCCCTCTGAGTCAGTTTAGGTTTAAATGCCTCTTGCCACCTAAATAAACCACCTAAACAAAATTGCCTTTTCATTTTTAAACCACTTTTAGCAACATCTCCTAAATTGAGGATGTTTTACATAACACCTTCATCCCAAACACTTTCTGAACCAAATTCATTGCTGTGCTTTGATAACAATATGCCTAATTTTGCACCTATTCGCTCCCTCCTGAAAGCTTCTTGTACTCTATAGACTCCTCCATAAATTTTTGCTTATCTTAAAATGAAAATATTTTCAAAAGAATGCAGCCCACTATTCTGCATCAGCTACTTTTCTCTAGTCATGCCTTCTATCTTAATGAATCCCTTCACTCTTTCCCTCCTTTCTGCTACAGAGAATCATTTTCTGTTTCCGAATAATTGATAAATCAATGAATTCCTCAAGAAACTATAAAATCATCGACTATCACTGAATACAAATCTACAGCAAGCTCATGAAAAATGATTTCTCCATTACAGAGATACAAATGCACATGGGCTTCAAATGACTCCAAGTACTTAGGAGGTACCTTCTTAAACCGGACTGTAGCAAGCAAAAGGCCATTTTCCTTCTACTGTACTAACTTCCCGTGCCAAACATCCTCGACCCAAAAGGGTCTGGGAATAACTTACCATCTGGCACTGTAAGCTGCTTTTCCTCTTAGCTATCTCTCAGATCTCTAGTACTTTCTGCAGAAGGCTCACTGCTCGGGATCACCTTCCAACCGTTAATATACCCAACCCATCAAAGTCACTGCAGCATTAGCAACCAAATTCTAGCAGATCCTGCATTACTTTAGACTAATTCTAGGGAAAAAACAAAGTGCATTTGCTCTGCAAGTACACTGGTACTTTTTTCCTACTTCATCAGGAGGTATGAATAATTCTTCTTTATACCAGCTGAAGCACATTAAATCCCTCAAGCCTTGTTTTCGTGGCCAATTCCCTCTGAACTTGGTCCCCAAACCCTTCTTATGGCAGACTACTACATGTAATATTTATGCATTCACTAGCTAGATCTCTTTGGTCAGTATGAAGGTCTTCCAATATACTAGGAGACAAGGTATGACTGCTACCTTTCCTGTAATCTTATCTCCAACCTCAAAACAATATTTAGCTGTGAGAGTAGACTGTGCTTTAATAATCACATCCATCTTAAGGTTTGTAAGCATTAGGAGAGCTTGCACTGGATTTGCTCAGTATCCACTGACAGCTTCACTCCAGACTGAGAATATGGAATTGCAATGCCTTGTAGGATACCAGTGTTAACTTCCACTTAGGAAAGCCAAATGCACAACCACCGCTCCCCTCTCAAAAAGCCCAGAATCAAGAGTAACGACCACTGAAGAGCAGATGTTCCAATTTATCTCATCTCTGCTGAACGACAAGCTCCAAACTCACCTGGTATCCTGATAAAAGACCACCCGTTCTGAGGTCTGATCCCTAGCAGCCCTCCTGGATACTCTGGGAAGAACCTGGAGCATTGCTTCATCCAGTCAGCTGCTAGCTCTGGGGATCCGTGGAGGATACACTGCTTTGCTTCGAGACTTCCTCCTTCCTTTAGTGCCCTGCGCTCGTATTCTGCACTTCGATCATTGCAGTAGACCTCCAGTGGCACAGCTGTTACCTACAAGGAAAATAGTAATGTTCTTGTTCAGATCTCCCCTTATCCCCAAATCCCCAGCTCAGGTACCTTCCCACAGGACCAGATTATTATGACACAGAGAAATGGAAAACAATCTTATATTGGCTTAAAATAAGCAGAGATGTGATATGATCACACACAGAAAGTCCCAGGAATGACCAAGCATGGGCCATGTGCCTTTTGATAAACAGCTCCTTGTGCCAACTGCTACACAACTGACAGCAAAGCTGGAAGTAGAAGAATAACATCCTTGCTGCACCTCTTGTTTTCCCTAGATGTCTTTATTTTTGCTGTTGACAATCAAGTACTTACTTAACAGAGATGACACACATCATCCTTAACAGAAATTCATCTGATAACTTAAAATTAGGAAGATCCATAAATTCGGGGGTGGAAGAAAGAACAGGAAAACTGTGCTGTTTTCAAACAGCTTATTTCTTGGGCTTGACAGCTCACCTGAGCAGAAGTGGGCCACAGAAACAGTGCAAGTGAACATAGGGACATCTTTTTCTTCTGGCCGTTCTATGAGTCCCTTGCCCCACTCCAGCACATACAAGCCAGCTGGACATATCAATCCTGCAAGCAAAGGAACTCTCATCTCACACCATGGGAGCTATTCTGGAATGGTTACATCACTTTGATCCCCCCTGCTCTGCACCATCCACCCAAACCTGAACAGATTGGGTAAGGTCAATGTTAGCCAAGCAGCTATAAGCCTAATGTCTGTGAGATCCCCGAGTAAAGCATTCACTCCAGCAGACAAGGCTGCCCCTCGTACAATCTAGAGCTTTCTCTCATCTCTCCCTTACCAGGGTAAAGGACAACTCCAGGATACTGCAGCAATAAAACCCAAAAGTGTAACTCAGCCATGGTACACACCATGACAGCCTACTCTGGTGGGTTTTTCTTAAGACACTTCACCAAGAGTCAAACCACACGATCCAAGGCAAATACAATCACTACACTTCCACTCAAATATAAACACACAACAATTCACCATCCAGCACAAAAATCCTTCTAGTAAAAGTGCATATTGCTAACTTCTTCCTCCTATCTTTTCTGAGTATATTTCTAATCTGGGTCAACATTCTGGGGTAAACATTTACAAGCCATATCTAACCTAATCTACAGCAGAAAGCTGGTAAAAAACTTTCACATGCTATGAAAAAACTTACTAACATATTGTAAGCTTGCTTAAAAATGAAACTAAGAATTAGACAATTAACCTTCAGTATGGACCTAAGACAGAGAGGAGTAACAAATTTGCTGTGCTGTTTTAGTTTCTTCGCCAATACAGGAAGCAAATAAATCATTACTTTAGCAGTCATTGTTGCTTTAAATTCAGAAGTACAATTGAAAAAGAGCATCCAGAGAGTCCTGCAAGTTAAAAACCTTGTCATGAACCCTAACGTGTTGCAAATGAACACCTTAGCCAGGGGACCAGGGAGAGCAAGGTAACAAATGAAAAGGAACACAAAGGAAAGAACACTGTACTGCAGCCAAAAGGCTTTTATGTATTTATTAGGATGATCAGAGGGCTGCAGCACCTCTCCTATGAAGACAGACTGAGAGAGTTGGAGCTGTCTGGAGAAGAAAAGGCTCTGAGACCTCAAAGTGGCATACAGGAAAGATGGTGAGGGACTTTTTAGGGTGTTGGGTAGTGATAACACTAGGGGGAAATGGAGCAAAACTAGAGGTGGGTAGATTCAGATTGGATGTTACGAAGTTCTTCACCATGAGAGTGGTGAGACACTGCAACAGGTTGCCCAGGGAGGTGGTGGAAGCCTCATCCCTGGAGGTCTTTAAGGCCAGGCTGGATGTGGCTCTGAGCAACCTGATCTAGTGCGAGGTGTCCTTGCCCATGGCAGGGGGTTGGAACTAGATGATCCTTCCAGCCCTAACAATTCTACGATCCTATGATTTGAAGGAAGATGAATTTTCTGCCCTGGCTTACTCTGGTGTGACACAATTATAGTGAGAATAACATAATTTCATTTGCATGATAAAATGTTATACATTTTAAAGGCTTAACTGAAAGACAAGAAGTAAAAGGTTAAATATCAACAGTGATAAATGCTGTGCTTTAGAACTGTACAATGAAGGCAACAATCCATATCTAAGGACAGAGTGCCTGCTATCTTAGAGGCTAGCTGCTCCTCTCTGAACATTGCCAGCTGACTCGAAGTAAAAGATACCAAGCCATATCTTCTCAGGGGAAGCCTGTGATCCCCTTCCATTCTGCAGTTCTCATGCAAAGAGAATCTCACAGAGATGTAGTTTTGCAAGGGTAAACCAATCATTTAAACAGATTCATAAGCAGAGAGTAGACAACAAAATAAAACAACAACGAGCAGCAGCATAAAGTCTTAGCAGTGGCGATAAAGTTAATGTTTATGAGCTGCCAAGAGTTTTTTTAAAACCTGACTGATTTACAGGTCTGTGCACATGGTCACAAGAAACACTGCAAACTGAAAGTGCCTGCATTAGAAAACACTGCACACACTGCCAGTACTCACTAGACAGCATCAGAGCTGATGCCATCTTGTGCTGCCACCTGCAGTCAAAGCTGGGAGGGAGCAGGACCTCTCGAAATCCAAGTCTTGCTGCCTGAACACCGATGGTCACCACAACAATGGTACAGACTTAGGTTGTTTCTTGTAAAGGACACTGTTAGTCATCACATTTCAGTTCATATTTCTAGACTGCAAAAGGTATTCTTTTAGGCACAGACAACCTGTCATATTTATTTCCAGGATGCCCAGGATCAGCAGCTGATACACACAAAACAGAGTAGGATAATTTGCATGTAGCAGCAACTGATGTAATTTACCTGGACCTGAGCAAAGCCTTTGACACTGTCCCACATGGCATCCTGAGTTCCAAACTGGTGAAACATGTGTTTGATGCATGGACTGCTAGATGGATAAAGAACTGGCTTGATGGCTGCACCCAAAGAGTGGCTGTCAATGGCTCCATGTCCCAGTGGAGGCCAGTGACAAGCAAAGTCCCCCTCAGGGACCAGTCCTGGGACCAGTCTTGTTTAACGTCTTTGTCGGTGACATGGACAGAGGCATTGAGTGCACCCTCAGCAAGTTTGCCAATGACACCAAGCTGTGTGGTGTGGCTGACATGCTGGAGGGAAGGGATCCATCCAGAGGTACCTTGACAGGCTGGAGAGGTGGGCCCAAGCCAGCTTCATGAAGTTCCACAAGGTCCTGCATCTAGGTCAAGGCAATCCCAAGAACCAATGGGAGCTGGGCAGTGACTGGCTTAAGAGCAGCCCTGAGGAGAGGGATTTGGGGGTGCTGGTGGCCAAGAAGCTCAATATGAGCCATCAGTGTGGTCTTGCAGCCCAGAAAGCCAATCAAATCCTGGGCTGCATCAAGAGAAGTGTGGCCAGCAGGTCGAGGGAAGTGATCCTCCCCCGCTACTCCACACTGGTGAGACCGCACCTGGAGGTACTGCATCCAGTTTTGGAGCCCCTATTACAAGAGGGCTATGAACATGCTGGAAGGTGTCCAGAGAAGGGCCACAAGCATGACCAGAGGGCTGGAGCACCTCTCCTATGAGAAGAGACTGAGGGAGTTGAGGCTATTCAGTCTAGAGAGGAGAAGGCTCCAAGGTGACCTTATTGTGGCCTTTCAGTATCTTAAGGGGGCCTACAAGAAAGCTGAGGAGGGACTTTTTGGGATGTCACACAGTAATAGGACTAGGGGGAATTGAACAAAGCTCAGAATGGGTAGATTCAGACTGGACGTTAGGAAGAAGTTCTTCACCATTAGGGTGGTGAGGCCCTGGAATGGGTTGCCCAGAGAGGTGGTCAAGGTCCTGTTCCTGAAGGTGTTTAAGGCCAGGCTGGACGAGACTCTAGACAGCCTGATCTAGTGTGAGGTGTCCCTGCCCATGGCAAGGGCGTTGGAACTGGATGATCCTTGTGGTCACTTCCAACCCTGACTGATTCCATGATTTCTGACACAGAAACATAGGTGGGATTTTCAAAAGAAAAACCTCAACCAAAGAAACCAGAATTTTTTTAAAAGATAGACACATTGCCAGAGTAGAACTCTCTGTCTTTTACATGGCCTTAAAAAAAACCCATCACATTTCTGAAGCAGATTTAAAAAGTCTTCCAGTCAAATTTATTCATGCTCCTCCTCTCTCCTTTTTGTCATGGAGCAGTTTTCCCTTTTGTTGATTTTTTTTTTTTTCAGGGTTGCTTTTGTGGCTTGACTTGTACAAAAAGTAAAGTCGTCCTTAGTACTAAACCCTACTATGTCAACACATTCTTGTCAGAGTGAATAACAGTTGTGGTTCAGAAATGGCAAATAAAAATTTAGAACACAATGATAGGGATAGATGAACACATTTTCACCTGAAATTCAGTACCTGAGTTTAGTTTAGGTAACTGTAAAATGCTTCCTGCATTCTCGGCATTCCTCCACACAAAGTTAACCTTTCAGATGTGAGATACTCAAACACACTTCTGAACGCAAGACCTCTGACGCACTGGGATCTACTGAACTGCTGAACTAAACCAAGCAGTATTACTCTAAATGGAATTAAACAGCTTGTTAATGAATACAGGAATACTAGATTCATCCTCTAAGTTACTTGAACCCTGTCTGTACTTCAGAAAACTGCCTACATAGAAAAGTACAGCACTGAAGCCCCCTCTAAGCTGCTACACAAACATATGCTCCTATTCCTATCATTCGCTCCATTAACTTCCCAAAATCTGTGGCAGGTCAAACACCAACAGAAGGCTATGGTTTCTGACAACATATGTGCTCTTTCTGCTGTTTCAGGCCTTCCACACTCCTGCCAAATGTTTCTAACAAGCGTAAAATTAAGTCTTTGTATTCCTAGAAACAAAAAGCCATGCCTCCACTTAGTTTTTATATACCAGCCAAGCCAAAACAAGCAACTTGTATTCACAAGAATGCATGTCAGCTATCATCTCTCCTCATCTTTCCCTTCCCTTTCCTATGTAGCCTTCTGAGCCCCTCTCCTCCCTCCTTTCTAATGTATAGGAAATACTCAACAGACTCATCTGCAGCACAAATATAAGTACAAGAGGCAACAAATCAAAGGGATCTGAAGAAGTGGCTTTCAAAATTTATTCTCAGGATAACTGCCTGTCTGTTCTTAAACCAACTAGTATGTTGGGAAGTCATCTACCACTGACAATTCAGTTGGATTCCTGGCCCCTAGAGCTACAATCAGAGATGAACTCAGCTCAAGAAGGAGCAGCAGGCAGGTGGTAAGCACAGGCTTATTTACCATCCTCCCTTCTCCAGCTGCCAATATGTAACCGCGTATGCAGTCCCATTTGATAAAGCCTACAGCAATAACGCCAACTGTAACTAAGAATACAGCACCTGGGCAGCCTGTTGGTGTAAACACATCTTGTCCATCCTTCTCAGGATGCACCACTATGGAATGAAAAACCAGCCAGTGACTTATGAAGTCTCTTTTGTCAACCCAGGAAATTTCAGTTAATAGTTGATGGACAGTCCCAAGCAGTACCATTTAATACAAGAAACATTTAGAAAATGCCAAGTCATTAATCCTTGCATGCTGCAATTTGATGCTTCCTTTCCAGAGCATAAGCTGATGCAATAAGAGAAAATGAATACACTTTTCAAAACAGCTTTGCTCTTCAGTCTCCTTTTGCCATCAAAGTTAACCAAATGAAGTATTAGGTCTTAGGAGGAGAGAAAGTGAAATCTCTGTATCTCAGAATAACTCCTGTTGGGTGCATCTTACAACATCCCTTTTCCCTTCAGTCCACATTACGGTCACTTCCCCTGTGAAAAATCCCACTATTGAATACAGCAGCAAAAGGATATCCTCATAACGGTTCTACAAAACCAAAAGAAGCTCATAGATCATCCTGTTCCTAGCACACAATTCTAGCAAGACTTAAAACACAATAGAAAACACATAATTTACAACTCCACTTGGACTTACCCGTGGACTGGCTATGCACAGGAAGGACGGCAGCTCAGTCACCTGGCAGCACTGTACACATGAGGTAGCTGATCTCCTTCGATATATGACGTGGTCTGAATAGCCAATAACTGCTTTACAGTGGCTACTGAACACAAGGTTCTGAAAACAAAATTAAAATTAAGAAGTCACCATCTCTGTAAAGAAAAATTCCTGTTAAATCTTGTACTCACCCATGAGAAACACAAGGGATGTTCACCGTTCAATATTTCTCTTTGAAAAAGGAAACTCTCCATGTCTTCTGCAGGGACAAGGTGCAGGAGCTTTGTGTAATTACCAGAACATTCAAATCCTGACATGGCTGAAATCAGAACAGCTCATTGCAATACCTGCTTTTATGCTCAGATGGAGTCAGAAACAAGATTTCCTTCTTAGATACTTTTGACTGCAGCTTTTATAACAAAAGAAATAGATGATCGTAGAATCATAGAATTGTTTTGGTTGAAAAAGACCTCTAAGATCATCAAGTCCAACTTTCAACCCAACACCATCATGCCTACTAAATCACGTCACAAAGCACCATGTCCACACATGTTTGAACACCTCCAGGGATGGCGATTCCATCACCTTCCTGGGCAGCCTGTTCCAATTCTGGACTACTCTTTCAGTGAAGAATTTTTTCCTAACATTCAACCTAAATCTCCCCTGGCACAACTTGAGGCCATTTCCTCTTATGGGAATAGTCTAGTTAGCCTGCCCCACAAGCTGTTTGCTAGCTACTCCTTTATCTGTTCTGAAGCATGAGGAAAAAGACAAAAAAAGAGTCTGGACTGGTATCTCACCATACCTCATCTTCCCTTTCTTTCTGTGAAAAAAAATGTCCCTGAATTTTATCTTTAAGGTTTTGGTTACTCACACACATTGTACACATCCATATGTAAAACCTGGAATTTGTCACAAGTGTATCTAAAGTGGGGGCGCTGAGATGGCACTCCAGTTTAAACAAAAGAGACCTCTGTGAAGAGCAACAGACTTAATGATCTCAAAAGTCTCTTCCAGCTTTGGCAGTTCTGAGTCTATGATGCCCAACTCTACATAGAAAAATAACAGAAAGTCAAATTTTCTTTGCTTTTATCATTTTTTTTTACTGTAAATATCTTTACTGAACAAGAAGTTTTTATTCTGATTCTTCTGTATTTGTAGCAACCAGGTGTTACTGTTACATACAGCTGTTTCCTTAGTATGCAGAACACTACTCTGCATATTATAGGCCCTCGTGACAATTGTAGCAGTTCCCTTGGCTAAAATCTACACAGTATGTAAAGCTTTGTCATTGTTCTGCCCCAGTTGCTAATGCACTAACATTAACTGCATGCTACTTTAACCCCAGAGCCTCACAGTGTTTGAAGTTTTAAATGTGACAGAAGCAGACAACTTGTGTATTGTGTTGTACACTGGACACACACATTCCTATACATGTCCAAAAATGCTCAAAAACATCCACCGTAGTTGACATTTATGAATCATGCATTCTGAGCCCTTTCTATTTCCAGATAGAGAGGCAGTGGGCAAGATGCAGATAGCTAGCATGTATTATCTGGAACTTGCTGACATGGGAGAAAAACAGTTTTCCTGTACATAGGTGCCAACACCACTTAAGAGATACCAATCAGTCAATTCTGGAATGTAACGGGGTCTTTCAGCTGCCAGTGTGACTCATGGTTCAGAGGTAGGCAAAATAAAGATGATACTGCCTGCCTCCTATACTCCTCTATATAAAGTCAGAGCAGCAAGAGCTGACAACAGCATTTCACTGACACTCAGCAGGGTTGAAAAGTACAGGTTGAAGCCTGGGCCATGCTGCATAATGTAAAGTGATTCCAAACCCAGGCTCTTATTCAGCTGGCAATTCTTTATCAGTAATGCTGGCTAATGCAACAACTGCTTCACATGTTCACTCCTGTCCCTGCAGAGCCCCTTCTTGTTGGCCTAGCTGTCTACTCATTAAGATGCTGATTAAGACAAAAATAACCCTTGCCCCTCCACTCTAAGTTAGTCTTTTGATCTGTTTCACCATCTAGCCTATCAAGCTACTTATCTAATCAAAGAACAAATTCAACAGCCATTAAAATAATGTTTCTTTAAGCTGGCTCATACAGGGATGTGACAGTGCAAGCCCACATCAGTGGAGACAGGATTCAGCAGCTGAGAATAAAGAAAGGACAGCAAGAGTCAGGCAGGAAGCATGACTTCCCTTTCAGCAACAGCACGCTACCAGACAGATTCAGAACTGCTTGAACTCAAAAGTTCCTCTCTTCCCCAGCCCTGGCTCACACACCGTGGGTACAGAGGAATCAGTGTTGCATGCAGTCACAAGAGCATTGCAGCAAGGCTTATGACAGCAAGCACTGGCATACTGATTGCAGCTGTAGTCATTAAGAGGAGTTTGGTAACTTCATTTCCTGGAAAGCGAGAATATCAGAAATGGATAGACAGGAAGCTAACAAACTGTAATTCCAAACCTATGCAAGTTTGTTACTTAATTCTCTTTTGGAAGACAGCATCAAAGAGCCATCAAAGGCACATTAGAAGTAACCCAGAAGAAACATAAAGAATGGACCCAAAGTAAGAGGAGTTATTTTGTATGCACACAGTACTAGAAGCAGGTCTTTTACACGGTCATCAACCTTATTTTCAGCACCATGCTTCCTATGCACAAATTATGAACAGGTCACCTAAGACACATCCCTCTCTGAATTCGCTGACAAACACAACCATTAAGTATTCATGAACAGAGCAGACACCAGATATAACAGGGACAACAGAAACCAGCTTCCCACCAGTCACATACATGGAAAAGACTGGGTAAGGTTACAGAACTGAACACAGCCACAGCACTGACATGGATCATATACCTTAGCCAATAAAGCTAAGAAACAAAGAGAAGGATTAGTAGAACATAAAAATGTACAACATCCAACACATGGATGCAATCCAAAGTAAGAGTTGAAAGAGGCCTTGCTATATTGCCTATCGAGCCACACATCAATATGGGTGTGAGCATCTTAAGCTCATTAATACTCACTTTTTAATGGAAAGAAGATTACGAAAGGGAAGGAGAGAAGCGGTCACCTCAACATATCAGGTAACTAAATGAATATATACAAATTAAATCATGTTGAGGAGGTGCTGAGGAAAGGGAATGAAGTGATCTCACATGGCAAAGGATTTGTGTGCTCACCAGAAGAAACTTACACTAGGCTTTAGACAGATGCCACCTCCGTTTCAGAAAGAACTGTTAAAAATAAATGTGGTTTTTTCCCTAGCAACTTATTTTCATAGTTTGTCTCTTCATGAGAAATGCTGATCTGAGCAGTTAAGAAAAGCCTTTCCAGATTTATACCATTTCCTTTTTCCTCTGTTTCTCCTCTTTCCTACTCTCAACACATTACTATCTTATGAAGCCCTAGAGGAAGCCTCTGGGAACTTTACACTGAAAGTTTCTCAAGTCTGGACTAAGATGAGATCTTCATTCATGGTGCACACTACTAAAAGACTGGCACGTAAAGGACAGGGTTTTTTTCAACTCTGATTTTGTGCCTCCTTTTGATTTATTTTTTTCTTCCTTTGTTTTTAAATATGCTCTCTATGTAAGCTGTGCAAACAAAACTGTACTAACATAGCAAATACCTTCAGCTGGTAACTGGTCTTAACATGCAGGTTATAAACCAGTTCCAGAGTATCTGTCATAACTGTGGGGCTAAATTTCCTTTAGATTTGCTGGGGTAATCACAAATGTGCCATGCTGCACACACTGGTGAACTCTGCTCCTCAGCTGGCTGCTTTCTATGTAAGAGGCACTGGTCACATCAGTCACTAGTTACAGTTACAGCACTAGGACCTCCCGAGACACAACTAACTAACAACCTCACCAAAGAACAGAAATTAACTGGAGAAACCAAATTATATGTTTAAGTCTTGCCAAGCTGTGGTACAGGTGGGTCTGTAGCCTATCCAAATACTTTATGTTTCATTGTTAATGTTGAAACCCATGTGTGCATATCCCACACTTCACATTTCTAATTTTAACTCTCCCCTGTTCTTTAAGAAAGCATAAGGACTTTCATTTCAGTATTCACACACACAAACCCAAAGACTGTCTTTCTACACCTGTAAAATCACTAATACCTTCTCTAAGTGCTTACAACTTCTGATACTGTCTTCCCCTCCTTTACTTTTACGCTGCAACATTTATGACACCACAAAGGACAGAACTACAGTGTAGTCTCAGAAAGAAGCATTACACAGTCAGAATGCAATCAGCTGAATGTAATCTCAAAAAAAACCTGAAAGTAAATCTACACAGAGCAGATTTCTATGGAGCTAGACATGAAGACACAGAATGTTTAAAGACCAGCACAGCCAGAGTTAACTGGCGTACACACTCACTTGGCTTGGTCTTTGTTTGATAAGGAGGACAACTCCATTTATTGGCTTTACTGTTAACACTGCAAAACATGACACCAAGTCCAAAGCTGGTTTCCTACTGCTTATGCCTCTTCAATTTCAACTTCCTCTACACACTATTCAATTGAATTCTGGCTATCTCCTTTCCCCTTCCAGACTCATGAACAGAAGCAATATTCCCTAGAGAAATCTGCCACAATCTCACTGTTTCAGAAAAGACTTTTTTCACCGTGTATCTGCTAACTGCACTACATGCCTTCCTGACTGTGCTAGCACTTTTGTGAACTTACTTCCCAGTGAAACAAATCAATGGAGCTATACCTAAGTCAGGAAATCAACAACAGTTTAATCATAAGAAGAGAAAGCCTTCCCACACATCTCAGGCAAAAGATTAAGAGAAATGACCTTGCATTACACAGTCAGACACATCTGGAGTCTACCAGAGCTGCAGAAGCAAGCTTTGGAGTAGGAAGACACCACTGGCAATGTTTGTCCACCAGCCCTGAAACCCTGCTAGGCTGAAATCTCTGCTTTCTGAAGCTGTTGCAACAACGTATTGAATCTGAGAAGCGTTTTAGTCAGAAAGAAAACACTTTCTAGGTAGAAAAAACATTACAGGACTCCAAAGCTTACATCCTCCTCACTGACCATCCCCCAACTCCTCCTTAACCAACCGTCTCTGACAAATCCTGAGTCTAGTTCTGTCACTCCACTAGTATCTTACAGTCTCCTAAATCAACTGACTTCTGTTTTACAGCAAATGTTGAAATATGTCACAGGAGGACAGGAGGAAGACAGAAGTTAAGCTATTTTTCTGCTCAGCACTCTGAACTTTAACTACATTGAATAAAGTCATCCTGATATCAAGTATGCTTTTCTCTGTTTTGTAAGGAGAGAAAGATTTGAGTAGTTTCTCACTCATGAGAATTTGCTACTACTGTCTTCATTTCACAGAAAATTTTGCTTACCTGCAGCAAAGTGCAGCTGTGCAAGTTAGGGAAAGCCAGTGGGAAATTTACATCAAGCAAGAAATCTCTGTTTCCCAGAAAAAATGACCCCTTCTGCTTCTCTCCTTCTGTCTCCATCCAGGAGCGCATGTGATGGAGCCTGTAGGATGCTTTCAAAGACAGGAAAAGAGCTAACCACCTGTAACAGAACACAGTAGATACAGTTATTCACTGCTTTGTGTAAGAAAGGCTTGAGTATATTTATATCATAACTCTATTTGGCACAAATACTTTTTTCAGAATTTCAGGCTTGCAGTGTCCTGACTCAAAGGAAATAACTTTTGCTAGACATCTTTCAATTATATTATTCCTATTTCCATTTTTAAGGTGGCTTATCTGAATCTATTCGATTCAGAATACACTTTTCAAGTACTTTGTTTAAAGGGTTGAGTCTGAGTTAGCTGCTACTACTTAAAATTGCATGCTGACTTCTCTCTAAACTGCTTCATATATGAATTACTCATAAGTCTGCGTAATTAATGCAGGATTTCCCATGAAGTTCAGATAGATCAGGAGAAATTTGTACTATGTTACTGAAATACAGACAAGAAACAGTAGTCCAAAATAACCACAACAATAAAAATAATATTACATTTGCAAATCCCTAAGCAAAACACCTTTATTTATTGATAACAACTTGCTTTTAATCTCAAGTTTCTAACAGTCACTAACTTCAGCCAGAGTACTGTCCTTTGCAGAGGACACTAACAGATCATCTCCCTTTCTAAGACAATACAGTTAACGATGCTAAAAATCCATTATCCTGAGACTACTCCTTGGAATTTGATCTACACCAGATTCTGTAGTCCTGCTCTGGCAGGGAGGTTGGACTCAATCTCTGGAGGTCCTCTGCAACCCCAAACATCCTGTGATCCTGTGAATTCCACTCCACATTAAAAACAGGACATGTGGAAAGCAGGCAATACAGCCTGGATGAAGAACAACTATTGCTGCACAAGCCCACTCCAGTTGTATCAAAACGTAACGCTCAAGTGCAGTCAGTAAGCATTGCAGTAACCTGGCCCTCGGAAGTCTGGGTTTTGTGCTTGGTAACACCGGCAACCTCCACTGTGATGCTAAGCAAACTCTTCTGTCACCCTCTGAACATCTTGTTTGTTTACAATTCAAGTCTGTACCAGAAACGTTCTTCTGTCAGAGGCATAAAAACTGCCTTGCATGATGGTGCTCTGTGCCTGGAGGAACACCCCCAGAAGCTGTTCTATTAAATAGCAATAGACAAATTATATTACTAGGAGGTACAGAAAAGAGTTTTACAGATAGATATCTCTAACACCACTTGTAATTACTACAAGTGAAAAAACAGGAAATTGTCCTCACCTGGCTAAATGTCCCTGATTCATGAGGTTTGCCATTTCTGCTGGAGAGATATCAATAAACCGGAGGAAAGAAAAACAGCTTTCTTCATTGATGCCTACAACACAGAGACACTGAAGTTAGGCCAACACACCTCACAGACACTTATAGACATTGTACATTACAATACATTTACTTCATCAATTCAAGATACACTTTTTCTGACACATGACAGCTCCCCAGCATGTGCACTACATATCCCAAATGTCATTCAAATATTTTCATTTTTAAACTCCTCCTACACAAAAAATTATATCCCCAACATTCTTCTCCTTTTATGGTATGCCAAAAAGGATCAACAAAACAAAGCCAGTTACAAGTACCAACACAAAGACCAGAATAATCAGCAAGACACACAGAAGTTAGAGAGCTACAGACAAGTGCAGACTCCTGTAACTGCATCTGAGTTGTCTTGACTGAAAAGGGTTTTGCACAGGTGAAGAGGTCCATGCCAACAGATTTCAGCATAGTAATTCAGCTGGTATCTTTCAGGATTTTTTTAACCCAGATTTCTTCCCATTCCAGCAGCTCAACAGTCTGATTAGCTCTCTTCAGCAACAAATAAAAAATCCATCATCTGTAATAATAACAATCTCTATTTGTCAATGCAAGCAGCTTATGCAGGGCTTTTGTTCATTGATTAGATCCTGGGTCACTTGCATCTCATCTACTTTCTACTTGACACAGAAGTTTAACATTCAATACAGAATGTACTGAAATGACTCCAAGATTCTCTGAATTGATTCTGCGAAAAATTTGCATTAGACTAAAAATGTTAATCCCATGAAGTTAAAACAAGACATAAAAATGGAACTAGAGACTGCAGTAGGACTAAGCAGTGACTAAACAATAAGTTATTCATAGATTATTCTTCTAGCTGCTTCCATCTTTTCCTCATTGAGCAAATGAAATACATGTTTAAGTACAAAGGACAACAGAACTTTAAATTCTAATCAGATTACCGGAGAGGACCAACTGATCTGGCCTCTCAGTCCTTCCCCCCAGATAAGGCATATTACAACACCAGATGCAAGTGTGCAACCCAACTTGATTCCCAGGACTGTAAACCTACCCTTCCTATGGAAGAGAGACTGCTGGATGTGGTCTGGTGCAAATGGCGAAAGCAAAACCCGTAACCACCTGAAAATGAAAGCAACAAACCCGAACAATCACTAAGAAAGTGTTAACCAACTCGATGGTCAATCACACAACCTGTAGAAAATGCAGAGTAACCATTCAGATTTTCCACTGTGTTTCAGCACTCTGGGTATCTGGAATTTCATGATATCATCAGTCCACAGGCACTGCTCTCAGCTCATTGCTGAGATACACTATTGCTTCTAGAACTGCATTTTACCCTGTAGAACAGCGAGTCTCATCTTCAAACATGGCTTTCTCATCTCTGCCCTAGCACTTCTAACTTTGTTTGACTTCAGCTATGGATCACATATTGTCACAGAGAGAGAAAAAAAGCAAACTGCAGTCAAACAGAGCTGTCAAGGAACAAGCAGATGCTCGCAATATATCATGTCACGACACAAGGCACTAATAGCTTTCTTCAACATGAAAACTCACTGAAGGGAAACCAGGTGGTTTGTTCTGTTTTTAATAACTCTTTTAAAGCTTAATTCTATTCCATATCATCAGCAACAAGTCTAAGTTCCTCTTCCTGACTTATTCAATGAAAGGCGTATTTGATGATCAGGAAACCATCACAAATGAGCATCAGATACCAGACGCTTCGCAGCTGAATGAACAAAAGAAAACCAGGAATGCACTGCTTGGCCAGTGTCACTTAAGTAGCTCAGATAAGGAAGTTAATTAGCTGTTACAAAGCTAAAATAAGTCTAAGTAATAATATTAAACATGCTAAACTGGAGAGATAGTGGAGTAGGCTTGCCTGTCCCGTGAGTGGTTAAAGACCCTGATCTGTCCATGACGGTAGATGAACTTTGAAATCTGGTATGGCTTTAGGGAGATGTGAAATGGAGACCAAGTTTCTTGTCGCTCAAACAGCTCTGGGTGATTGCACACCTGTAAGAGAGGGAGCAGGTCAAACATTGGGAGAAATTAATTTAGACAAATACAGGATTCACATCCCAAATCAGCTGAGACTACTGATCACTAAAATGTTAATACTGATTAGCTATTTTAGCACATTACTACATCTTTTCTTTCCCTACTCACGTAATAGCTACTGCAATTTCCTTCAGCAATCAACTTGGAACCAACCCAGGTAGCAGATGCACACACCATTTGGCTAAAGCTCTTCCACCCCCAACATCACACTACACTGCACCAGTAACACAACTGAACTGCATGCCAATTTCTCTACCTATGCCAGGCTTTCTTTAATACGGTGCATTCTAGAAGTTGTATTTTAGTTCCGTGCTAAGGAATGACACTACTGATTTCTTAAGATAGCCTTACCTTCCTGAACTGCATGACTAGATTCATGAGACTACTAGTGGTGGTCTGTGCTTGCTGAGTAGTGCCCATTGAGGACTGCAGCAGGTCATCAATAGAGATTTTGTTTTTCAGAGCTTGGTACAACAGCTTCTGTCGACTTGTCTGCTGGCAGTACATAAGAATTTCAATCTGCAAAACAGCAATGGAGAATTAGCCTTTTCTGTCTCTGAAAAGGAGGATGACCACATCAGTACACACAAAGCAGAGAGAAGTACATCTTAAGGAAAACAAAACTTTCTATCACAGACCTTCAGAAGTATATGAGCACAACTAAGTAAATAAATTCTTAAGAAGCTCTGAAAAAACAAAAAATCACATCTGCAGCTGATCACCTGAAAATCTGACTTCAGTTCTACAAATGCTACCCATTTAAGGCTGTCTTTAATAGGTTTCAGGAGTTCAAGACAGCAACAGGTGCATCACATGATAGTGCTTATGGAATTTTCCAGTTCTGAAAATAAGCAGCACATTAGAATAAAACAGAGGTCACTGAGCTAGTGGTCCCAAGACCTGGGGACACACTGACCACAAAATCACATAGTACTGCTAATATTCACAAGTAATAAAGAGACTTACAATAGAGAAGTGTATGATGTTGTAGTTCTTGCTCTGTACAAAAAAGCAAGATGTATCCTAAAGCCATGCCAAATCCCTCACAAAGGCAACTGGAGATGTTTATCATCCAGTCATTGCTATGCCAATCCCCTTTACTTCAGTTAGTGATGCTTCTGTCATCTTAATTAGGCTTAAAGATTATTTTTTGTATTAGTTAATTGTTAACAAAATGTTTTCCCTGCTAGAAAAATTTATTAGGGGTACTTCGATTACATTCACAACTAATGAGACTGCTGGGAAGCAATGGCAGAAACAAAGTCTATGAAAAGTTTACAGCTCTATTTCAGGTCTGCTGACTGACAAAAGAGTTTGCAAAACCCAGATTAGAGAACAGAGTTACGACAACGAAGTTGAAATATTCATTCCAGATAAACACTTCTCACCTTATCTGACAGCTCGTTTTCAACATCCTTCTTGATTCTTCTCAACATAAAAGGCTTCAGGATCATGTGCAAGCGGGACAACTGGTCTGAAATACAGAGAATGGGGAAGAAGGAACAATCACTTCACCAAAGAAAACTATATGGTGTTCCACTACAAATGAAGTTACTTGCTCCTCAGCCATTTCCCCCCTGTAAAGGTTGCTATCTCTCTCTTCAGTTTTCTTTGAATGTCTGCCAAGCTACAGTTTAACTGAAGCAGATCTCTAGATTCATAAAAGAATTACCTTCTAAAGCATTTCACATGTTCTGTACTATCCTGGGCTGAATAATATGGTCTTAAATCTATCACTTATTCAGTGAAGGAATCTTCATATGAGACATTGCTATTCATGAAAAGAGATCATTATAGGCTGAAATCACACTGCCCACAATTACAGCATTGCAAGGACAGGGTACATACAACTGCAGCATTCACAGGAACCTATAAAAACAAAATTCTGGGTAGTTGAGAACTTTTAAAGCCCTTACTTTTGTGACAATTTCCAACTATGCTCTGTTCTACTTTGATTACAAATCAGATCTTTTATCCAAATGATTTTTTCTACATAATTATTCCAGGAAATGTACTATTTCTGAAGAACATTTATGCTTTTCTTCTGTAGTTTAAATGGTATTTAACACTGTGTCACAATTTTGATTCTTAGAACTTGTAACTCTCAGGAGCAAGAGGAAGTGCTCTGTACAAACTAAGGAACAAAATATTTGTTTTCCTGTGTTTAGAAAGGACAAGGACTAGAGACAAGCAGAAAATCATCATTTTCACTACATGTTTTTCTATTCATAACACATAAACCAACTCAGTCACAAATGCAGTTTTTTGTCATAAATTAGAGGACAACTATCCGTACCATTCCAATCCCATCACGCAACCTTTGCTTTAGATGACATTCCTCATACACAAAATCAGAGTTTATTCATTAGTAGCTGGAAAAGGCAACAGATTTTTAATATAAGAACTACTGCTATTACACACTGCACTCACTCTCATCAATGGCAGATTTGTTCTCTGCGTGGCTCTCTATGTCCTTTGAAAACCACTCATTGAACTCTTCATGGGAATCAAACAGTGTTGGCATGATAAAATGCAGCAAGGCCCACAGCTAAAATGAGAGGAGCAAACAGTGGATTAGCAAAAGTCACTTTACTGTGGACAAGGTAATTAAGGATCCCAAACACAGCTCTTTATGAGCAAAATCACTCTACCAGACCATGAGATACGGCAAAACTAAACAAAACCCCAGAGGTATCATCAATAAATGTCAGATATATCAACTTAACAAAAGCAGTGAGAGACACTGCACAATGATGTCAGTCAATAGAAGCAAAAGCCACAAGAATAGATGTCATCCTATAACCAAGGTACCTTACTAACCATCAGTTTGAATGTGTGGTACACTTCCAAATTTCCCCTACCAGAGCTGATCCCCTGTGTGTTTGCCAGTGGCTTCCTACAAGAGTGATCCCATAATCTCACAAATGCAACGGGTTTCTCAGCTGTTCACACATATTTAGTACACATTCTTTTCATAAAGAAAAGTCCACTCTTGTGAGCTCCTGAATACCTCAGCCATTGTGTTCTGGATTGGGGTCCCAGTCAACAGCAATCTGTTTCGACACTGGAACTGTAGTAGGATCTTCCAACGAACACTGATGAATAAAACAAAGACAAGAAAAAAAAAAGTCACTCAAACTGTTTTTTATTGTAGAAGGATATGAAACACTAAGGTATTTTAAGACCAATTGCTTCCAGTGACCTTCCCAAATAATTTTTGGGGGTCACTGGGTAAAACTATTACAGCTATTGCCCAGTCTTTCAAAAGACAATTACAGGAAGAAAGAACCTTTCAGAAATTACAAAGAAACGTGCAGAATTTGTTTTACTTTTTTCTAAGCATGTTTTTATTACCTTTTTTAATCCAAATGTCTGGGTACTAATAAAATTTCATTATCAAAACAATTACATTCCCAGAGTCATGGTGTTATGTATTTTTCAGGCTTCACAACACTAATCACACGGGCCACTGTGGCAGGAGTCGTGAGCTATGCATTACAACCCTCTGGGTTTCCAAAGAATGCCAAAGAGACAGACTGGTCAGAATGAGGCTGCATCTAATGCAGCCCTCAACTTACTGTGTACAGTGGCAACTTGCACAAAGGTTATGGGAAAGCAATTACAAAAGTAATGATGGAGAAATCCACGACTTGGAAACAAACACAAAACTTTCTGGCACAGAGTCTCATGGCAAAGATTGGGCTTTATCGCAGTCAGTGGTGTTCACAGGGCTCTGACCTTCCTTTGTTTCTGGAAGTGCCACCAAAGAAGGGATAAATGCATTTAAAGGAGCTGATATAAGCAACACATACTACGGACTACAAAATGTTCACTAGGCAGAATTCTGTGAGGACAGAAAGTGAACAGGATTTCACACTGTTTTAACCGTCTTGTACTCTGCATGTTTCTGCTCCACAGCTGCTTTAGCCACATTTTACATATTTTTAGAAGAAAAATTTAAATGCTAAAGAACTGGAGGATCAATCCACTGTCACAGAGTACACAAATACTTAACTAGCTTACACACTTAAAAGGATCTTGTGTGTCCATTTTAACTTCTATCAATCCATGCAGTCTTGATGTTTTCTTAATGTCACTTCAAGATGTTGATACAGAGGGAAGATTGTGTTTCCAGTTAACTTATTACCTGGAGCTACTCTTCAGTGCTTGTGCTTCATCCAGTACCATATACTGCCACTTGACTCGCTGGAAATACTTCACATCCTGTACTACTAACTGGTAACTGGTAATCACCACGTGAAAAGGAGCATCCTGAGTATACAATGTTTTCTATAACCAGAAAATAAGAAACAAAGGTCCATATCATGTAAGTACACTTGGAAAAGTTCACCTGTGTATACTGTAGTCTCAGTCTGTTTCATAATCTTTTCTCATTATTACTGCATTTTTCCCTAGCTGACTTTTTTAATTAATTACAGTATGTTTATCCAACTGGTGGGTCTGAACTTCAGCCCATTAGTCCCTGAACAATTTTAGTTGCTTCTTAATGTGTCAGACATGACCCAGGCACTGAACCCTAAAAAAAATGCTGTTGTTAAATCAGCAACAATCTGACAGGCCTGCAGGGATGCTAGCCCTAGGCATCCTTAGTTAGGCTACTCAAGTAGAATTAACAGTCCTTGGCACTGCAACTTCCTGCTTCATTTACAGAGCTCTAGTTTCTTCAGCTGAACTCCAAACTGCCTTGTACTGTTGCTCTCCAGCACAGGAGAAGCCTTCTACCTCATTACCTTAATGAAAACACTACTACATGGATGATGAGACAGAATTCTATACCCTCAGCTTGGTGGGGTGTAGTAACAGTTGCTGGTTCACTCTGCACAGATAACAAAGAGACTCAAAGCATGTCAAAATTACCTGACTCCAGAACTTCCTGATGACCTTTCTGTCATGAGGATTTCCCCAATAAGGTAGCACCTGGAACAGTATAAAAATAGAAAAAACCTTTATTTTCAAATAAAAGCAGCTGCTCTAGTGTTTTTATACCATGCAAAGACAAAACTCTTTCTCCAAAACAACTTTCCTTACACAGAGAGAAGTCAGAAAGCATTTAAAAACATTTAGAAACAGAACATTCCAGGCAAATCAATCAAATTAAGCCTAATACAAAGACCAAATCAAGCCATGCTGAGAATCTGAAAATGCCCAATAGCATGTAGCATGTTACATCTTGCTGGTCACATTTTTCTGAAAATGAAAATGACACTTTGCTTATGGCAGAAGGAGGTTTGTCCTCAGCTGCTGCAGTTCACATTAGTGGGCTTGTTCTCCTAACACTTTCTGTTGTCCCAGTGGTTTTGTGCTTCATTAACTATCCCCAAAAATATCAGATAAAACACCTGGTGTTAAAACATACTTAATACAAGAATTTTAAAAAGTAAAGCACTGCTACCAGAGAAATGTGTTAATCCATTAACAAATTTAATTAATGCTCAGAACAGATCTTTGCAGTGCGCTGAGACCAGTTACGGGTTAATAACTGTGTGCTGCCATCTGCTGGCTGATGGAAAGACTGCATACAACTAAGGAATTCGGCTGCTGAGCTGGTGACAAGTCCTAAGATTTCCACCCTTCAACTGACAAAACTCCGAATCTGAATAGTCTACCCAAAGTTCTGAAATAAAGACACAAGTGAAAACCATCAGCCTAACCAAAAAATGATCTACTTTAGTTTACATATTCTGCCAAGGCGCTGCAGACATCACTACACACTTCTGACTAGAAGTGTGAACAAAACTGCTCGGAAAAGACTGACCCAAGTTGTAAATATGTAACAACTGTTAAATGTAGAAAACTTTAAAAAATACGTTCTATAGATGAGGCAAAAACTATTATGCAATGAATCTAAAGAATGACAGAACTAGATTATTATTTTTGTAGAATTCAAAGTGAGATAATTATCTTCTCACAAGCATCCTGATTGTACTCTTGAAATGTTTTCTCTAATTCATGCAGAGAAAGCATAAAGAGTTGCTCATCTTTTCTATACAATGAACAAATTTAAGGAAACAATAGAAAGTAAGATGTTAGAATGGCCAACTGCTCTGTTTTCTACACCAGGGCCCTTATTGGTTTAGGCTATACAAAGGTAAATATAATCCGTTTATCTGTTTTTTTAAAGCAACTCCTCACTAACTTAAGCATTTCTACTTCTTCATCAGTTTCACTGAAGCTTCAGTAACCCAAATTTATCCCTCCAAAACAAGCCACTTGCACTATTTAACTCCAGCACAACTTCTCCTCATATAAATACCTTAAATTATACATCAACATAACCATCATTTAGCCTCTTTGGAGATCTGCAGAGCAAGCCATTTGGTAAAAGGTAAGCCTTTTAATACTGCCCTTTAAGAAAAGCAAACCTTAAAGCAGTATTTCTAAATCTTTTCCTCCACCTTCTTAAACAGCAAGACATTCAAACAATTAGCCTAGGTATTAGTGGCACACTGGTTACTTATAACTAGGTGTCTGTCACTGCTCTTGTATGCTCTCTGTGAAAAACAAACCCAGGTGTTTCAAAGAACCTGATCAAGATCTCTTCATATCAAAGAGTATTATGTTAAAAACTCAAATACGTAAACTATAGTTTATTCTTCTTTGTAGATGTAACTGCAACCTTCTGACACTTTAGTCTATCAATTCTAATACTGCAGCACTATTTCAGCAGTGCACATTTTCCAAATCTTCCTTTTTGATGTGGGGTAGGTAAGGAGCTTGTTTTTAACTAACTGATTGTTCCTTGCTTCTTACCTTACTATGTTTTCCCTTTCATAATATACCTGAAAAGGTCCATTTATTTTCTTCTAATCTTTTTTGTTCTCATCTATTTGTGCCTCACTTTTCTCCTTTTTCCCAATTGCTGGCTGCATGTCTATGATTCTTCTGTGCTCCTGCAATAGCAAATGCATTCTCTCTCTCTCTAATCTGTTTACATGAAATCTTTATCCTACCCAAATTGGTAAGAATGACTGAAAACACTGCTCTAACTCTAAAGGCAGTACTTAAGACGACTGAAATACTATTATTGTATTTGCTGCCAGGCTCACACACTAGAACTGAACATCTACTCCCTGCCCTGCTTCAATTCCTCAGTGAGAAAGCTGTTGCTAAAGCAAAATCATGATTCCAGTACAAACACTAGATAACGAATACTCCCTAAAAAAACAACAGGGAAAAAAAAAAATCAAGTCCACTACAGACTGTCAAGCTCCAAGGTAATTAAGCATCCAGACGTGGCAAAGAAATCAAGAGAACAAATCAGTTTGCTTTTGAGGAAACAGAAAGTACTTTCCTGCACACAGTTATTACCTTAAACTTAGGTACAAATCTGGCAAACTCTTGGTGCCAGTTGTTTAAAGTGGAGGCAGGTGAAATAATCAAAAATGGTCCCCAGATGTTCTCTCTCTGGAATACAGACATTAAAAAAAAAAATACACTCAAATCAGTTGGAGAGAAGGGGCAGAAACAGTTTGACATAGCTTTAAAACTACTAAATGACAGTGGCTACATGAGAAAGAGAACGATATACAAGGTAACTAAACTTTCTCCAAGCACAGCAGGGTGACACAGTCAAACAGAGCAGACCTAATGTTTAACTAATACTTATTTCATAAGGACCCAGAACAACCACCACTATGGCTCACTCCTTTGGTTCTGAAAATTGCCACCATCACAACAGCCCCTGCCATTCTGGGGAGGAAAAGAACTCAGGTGGCACTGGCAAGCTTTGCTCCATCACATTAGAAAACCCCTTGGTGAATAACGAAGTTGGGCCCATTACTGTACTGGTAGTTACAAGCTGGCCAGCACAAGGGAGAGCCAGAATAAGTAAAAGCCCTGTGTAAGACCTTCCAAAAATCTCAAGCTTCAGTGCAGCAGGGAAACAAAGCTATCTGCTATCCCAATCATACAGGTGAGCACCAAGAGCCTTTGGCTCTGCACACTCTTCCACTATTGTGGCTGACTGAAACCAGTTCACTGGCACTAAAGGAACATAAACTGCATGTAATTGTCATTTGGTCTCTACTGAAGCTATTTCTGCTTTAAGTATTGCTTGGTTAACATCTCCTATTTAAGAGAAGTTACTGCATGCCAGTCAAATTTTTTATTTTTCAATAAAGGTGTTCATTTCAGCAGAAAGAAGCAAACTCCTGTCACCACCTGTTTGTTAGTCTGCCCTGGCAAAGAAGAATAATTACACTTCCTGAAAACAATTCACAAATCTGGAAATCCACTCTGTTTGCCATGGAGCTCATAATTTGGGCTTCATTCCTACAAGTCCTTCTGATTTGTACAAGTCAGTGAACATAGCTAAGTGAAAAAAAAAATACTGTGAAATAGGTGGAAATCCTGGGTTTATTTTCATATATACATACTCATGCATTCCTTTTCAAAAGGAAATGGCACAGGGAAAATGCCTTCCAAGGCATTTAACCTTTGTAATGCAGAATTCATTTCAAACACGTGAGAAGTATGCATCTTCTATCAAGGGTGCTGACCAGGAGTAAGTTATAACCCACCTACCTCAGCCAGATGTGCAAGCAGAGCAATACTTTGTACTGTTTTACCCAGACCCATTTCATCTGCCAAGATTCCATTGATGCCCTGCAAGAGATCCATAAATCAACATCTTTCTCCTTATTACTTTTAAATCCATACAGGACTAGCAGAACAGTTGACAATGAACTTAGGGAGAATAACCCTGGTATAACAACCTATTGTCTATCTCAACTGCACTTTCACTCATTTCTCAGGCAGGTTTTCTAACTCAGCCTGTCTGCACTTTGTGATCACACTGTCAACTGGGTAGACACCCAAGGATAAGGCTGCCTGTGGGTTACCAGCTGACCAAAGCCTGCAACAGTTTGCAGCTCTGAGCAGCAAAAGCTTCCTCAGTGAGTAATCTAAGTCATAAACAGTTGTACAAACATTCACAAAAAGAATCTTTAACTTACTGATCCGTTCAAAGGCACTACCCAAATAATCAAGACCATTGGTAAGTGCCTTACATAGCATTGTCCTTTCTCCTCAAGACATTAAAATGTAGTATACATGATATGTTTTCAGAATTATTTTTTTTCCACCAACTTTACTCTGAAGATTAAATAATCCTAGAAGTTCTATAAAATTGCAAGAGGTACAAAGATACCTGCTCATATAGGTTGGCCAGCCAATTCATGCCTTTCAGTTGGTAACCTTTCAGTTTTCCATTGAAAATAGTAGGCTGGGGAATGTCTTCTCCTGCCCGGATAGATGGGTTTGCTAAACTGTAGCTCTCTCCAAAGCCAGTACCAGACTTGTTAGCAGCCCGTAAAGCAGCTGCCCGACTCTCCTTAGCATCTTCATCAAATGATCTGGTCTAGAAGGGCAGAGGAAAATAAGCATAAAATGACTGAACATACTAATTGATCAAGAAATTGTATAGTAACGTCCCTACACTTCACATTAAGACATGGGATGTCTCCAGAACCAACAGAAAATAAGCTTCTTTCTGTAGCCCAAATCTTTGCAGTATGTTTTTCTACCTGTTCAGCACAGAAAGTGACAATGCAATTAAATTCAAACGTGATCCCCAGGATTTAACAAACCTGCTATGAAAGACCCTAGTTCTGCAGCCTCTACCAAATACTTTCTCTTCTACTTTATGGATCAAAAAAATTACATACCCGGGCTTGATGAATCTGGTAAGCATCCTCAGCATTCTTCAGAGCTTGGGCCTTGTAATAGTTGCTATCTGAAAAGAACATCTCCATGTTAGAGCTCCACAGCAGTGACCACCCAAATGAACACATAGATAAAATTCGGTGATCACAAAAGCATTTCTTACACAAGAGAGTTTTGTGCTTGAAATTCTCAAGTTTGCAAGATAAGGTGCAGAAAGTAGTAAATTTCAAAAGAGTTCATGGGATCACTTACCATAATCTTCTTGGGTGATGTTGACCACTACTCCTCCACCGATATCAATCTGCCTTTGAGTAGAGTTGTCTTCCAGTTTGCGCAGGATCTCCTCCTGTATCCCGTCATGCCCAATATCTCGTTTACGGCTCATAAAATGGGCGTACAGTTCAGTCTGCGTGATCAGGAAGTTCAGCTTTCGCTGCTGTCTCTTAGCCTAAGAGGAGAGCATTCACAAAAAAAACCAATGATGGGGGGCAGAAAAAAGACCAAGGTTTAATCTTTATAATACCATTAAAGGAAAAAAAATCTTTGTCTGGTATCTCATTGTGCACATAACTGTGACACTAAAATGCTTGAATATGGATATAGAGACACTTGACTACCACCATAACCATGCTGTCAGTGAAAACTTCTTTTAAATTCTGCTGCCATGGCAAAAAAACACCAAAATGCAATAAAAGAAAATGTAAAAGATTGACAAAAATAAACAGGATTTTAGTTGTCTATGTTAAAACAAACCTGAACAGTTAAAAGAATATCTTCATGATAACCTATCTGCAGCATTCTGTTATATACTAGTGGAGACAATTATGGTTGAATACTTGAAATAAGTCACTAGGTAACATAGCTGAGATACTATCATAATTTAAGGTTCAGCAAGATGCTGCAGAACTCAGTTCTTAGGTTCTGGTTAAAAAAATAAAAATACATCACAGAATCACAGAATGTCAGGGGCTGGAGGGGACCTCCAAAGCTCATCCAGTCCAACCCCCTTGCCAGAGCAGGATCACTTAGACCAGACCACACAGGAAAACATCCAGGCAGGTTTTGAGTATCTTCAGAGAGGGAGACTCCACAACTCCCCTGGGCAGCCTGTTCCAATGTTCTGTCACCCTCACAGTGAAAAAAATTCCTCCTCACGTTTAAGTGAAACTTCCTATGCCTCAGCTTCCACCCATTGCCCCATGTCCTGTCACTGCACCAAGCAGAGCCTGGCTCCATCTTCTTGGCATTCACCCTTCACATATTTATAAACATTGATGAGGTCAACTCTCATTCCATTCACTCATAAAGAACTTCTGCAGTTCAAAGGCTTTTTTTATCACACTTAGCTAACATTAGAAGAATTCCTACATAAAGAATGTTAAGACAGCACAAGAAATATGTGCAGTAGTGCTGAAATAGAACCAGTAACTGACTTCCGCAGCCTGGATTTAAAACTCTGCTTATCCAGTCACTTCTAGGACTCCTCAACAGATGAATTATCAGCAATCTGCTGGTTTTTCTGTACCTCTCTCATCTCCTCATCCAGCTTGCGTTGCTCCAAAGCCTCTTTCTCCGCTCGTTTGCGATGTTCTTTCTCCACCTTTTCATACTTTTTCCAGTAGAGAAGCATCTCTTTGGTGAGACGACGTGCCCGTGGCAGAGTTTCCTTACAGTTCTTCTGGGCTTGGATAGCAGCTCGACGTACCTCCCTCATGCACTGATGGGCAAGCTACAGGGAAATAAGGTTTTGGAAACAGTGGTAGAATGGGCAGACTTTAAAGAAAGCCAGCAATAAATAACATCAAGTTTAAGTAGAACTCTGTCTGATTCATAGATTCACAGAATGGTTTAGGTTGGAAGGGACCTTGGAGATCATGCAGGTCCAACCCCTGCCCTGGGCACCAACACTGTCTCTTAGACCAGGTTGCTCAAGGCCTCATCCAAACTTCTTCATGAGAGAAAAAAGCTGTGACACTTTACTCAGCAGTAATGCCTCTGAAATCACAGAAGGTTAGGGGCTGGAAGTGACTTTGAAAGATTATCTAGCCCAAACCCTCCTGCACTGCAAGATCACCTACACCAGATCACACAGCAATGCATCCAGGTGGGTTTTGAGTATCTCCAGAAAGGGAGACTCCACAACCCCCCTGGGCAGCCCGGTCCAGTGTTCTGTCACCCTCACAGTGAAATGGCATGAGAGAACATGAACTTCAAAAAACCTCCTGAGATGGTGAAGAAGCTGAAGAGTTTCAGCATGACACAAAGAACTGGTGAGTAGGTTCTTGAAAGGGACTGAGGAGATTAGAGTCCAAGGCGTGCCTGCAACTCTGACTCACCTATTCCAGAAACTTTTCTGTGGTTCTTTTCTCACGGTTTTAGTGAGGCTGCTGCAGTAGCAGTGTTGGAGCACAAGCCCTTTCACTTAATACACTGAAAAGTGGGGGAGTATCCTACACTTTTTCTATCATGCCATGAAGAAGCATAACAGTATCACAGTATCACCAAGGTTGGAAGAGACCTCACAGATCATCAAGTCCAACCCTTTACCACAGAGCTCAAGGCTAGACCATGGCACCAAGTGCCACGTCCAACCTTGCCTTGAACAGCTCCAGGGACGGCGACTCCACCACCTCCCTGGGCAGCCCATTCCAGTGGCCAATGACTCTCTCAGTGAAGAATTTTCTCCTCACCTCGAGCCTAAACTTCCCCCGGCGCAGCCTGAGGCTGTGTCCTCTCGTTCTGGCGCTGGCCACCTGAGAGAAGAGAGCAACCTCCTCCTGGCTACAACCACCCCTCAGGTAGTTGTAGACAGCAATAAGGTCACCCCTGAGCCTCCTCTTCTCCAGGCTAAACAATCCCAGCTCCCTCAGCCTTTCCTCGTAGGGCTTGTGCTCGAGGCCTCTCACCAGCCTCGTCGCCCTTCTCTGGACACGCTCAAGCATCTCAATGTCCCTTCTAAACTGGGGGGCCCAGAACTGAACACAGTACTCAAGGTGTGGTCTAACCAGTGCAGAGTACAGGGGCAGAATGACCTCCGTGCTCCTGCTGACCACACCATTCCTGATACAGGCCAGGATGCCACTGGCTCTCTTGGCCACCTGGGCACACTGCTGGCTCATGTTCAGGCGGGTATCAATCAGCACCCCCAGATCCCTCTCCGTCTGGCTGCTCTCCAGCCACTCTGACCCCAGCCTGTATCTCTGCATGGGGTTGTTATCTTTCATTCTAGTGTCAATAAGCTAATGCCATTGTCACAACAGTCAAAACTACTGTTTTATGTTGTGACAGGCTTTTTTCCCTCCACTAAAATTAGCACATCAGTAATTCTAACACAGATTTGAAATGATCAAACAAAAATCAAGAGAAAAAAAGTGGAATTTCAAAACCTCCAAGTCTTCTGCATCATTAACTTGCTAAAAGGCAGTTTATAATACCCAGAAATGCAACAACCACAGTCTGCATGCCCAGGTATCACAGAGAAATTCACCCTCTGATAGCTAGTAAGGACCATAGGAGAGAACCTAACAGGAAAGCTTCTGAAATATACACATGCTATTTCCTGCATCACTTACACAGAAAATGCTCCCTTCCTTGATAATGCATATACAGAATGGAAAATTTCCTATATCTTTATGTCTGATATATACTTGATTACCTTTTCTTAGCCACAGAAATGAATCAGACACTTGAGTGTCTCAGACACTTGACAAATGCCAGGAAGCCATCACCAAGTGTTCCTAAAGTAAAGCTTTCTAGGCAGGAACAATGACAGTTCTCAGATAAGACTCTAATGAGGACATAAATTCCTTTTGCAATCACTTAGGCAGAAAACTGCTCTATATTTGGTCTCAGTTCCCATATATATATTTATGTAAATGAACACATTTAATATTCCAAGAGCCCCTTTTGATTTAAATAAGAGTGCTTAAACCAGCAAATTCTAGCTAGTGCATAGATGGGTGGTTCAAAAGCCAAAGTACACCAAAGTTATTAATTTATTCTATCTTGCAAAAGCCAAAAGCTCTAATGAAAGGAATTCACATTGTTCATTTCATCCTTTGGTTACGAAACACACCAAAGTGACACAGCAAAAAAACAGAAGAGCCTTATACTATATGACTAGAAAAGCCTTATACTAAATGACTAGTTACTTCTGTACAGCATATTCTCTTTTTTACTACCCTGCTAGTACAGCCAGTAGCCTAAGAACACATAAGGGGGTTACAGTTTACTTCTTACACCCAGTAAAAGTAACGAAGCTAAACAAGACTCACCTTTTTGCTGTTGGTTAGGAAAAGGTTGCGGGCTGAGGCTTTTTGTTTGTATGCCTAAAAAAAGAATGCCACCTTCAAGTTAGTATTTTAAAAGATCACTATCCACTTTTCAGCAGACACACATACCAACTTCAGCCATGCACACAACTGCAAAATTAAATACAGGTACTGTATCTTTGACTGAAACAGCTTTTCATCCTTAATTATTGAAAGCATGCATAAATATATTCCATCTCCTGAAGGACATAGGTAAAAACACCTCCTTTTTGAGGATTGTTTCCTTAACTGCTATTGCAAAGAACGGTTCTCCTTATTCCACTCTTGTCACTGAAGTAAACATGAAAAATTTCCACTGCTTTCCAAAGTTGTTAACAATTAATGTAGATTCCATGTACTTCACATGATCATAGTCAGTATTTTGAAAAACACTGCACGTATCCTTTTGCCTGTCTTATAAAATCATAAAGGATGACACAACCATCACTCATATTCCATTTTCCAAAATTCAAAGTCTGTTAACTGTGAACTCCAAGAAGCAGACTGTAAGGTTCACTCTGGACTCATCTCAAGAACTGGTAACACTGAACCCAGCTCTTATTTAAAATGTGCCTGAAGCTCATCCTATAAATGATACAAACACTTTTCCCTTGACTGCTTTGAAATGTTTCAAACCCCACATGTGCTACAATGATTGAAACAGTCCTTTCTTGAACTTCATGTAAAATCCAGATGTTGGTTTGCTCCACGCTGCTATTCTGTGCATTAGTAGGAGTACCTGCTAGAGTTTACTCATGGAAAAGGGTTGAATAGTCAAATGAAAGCAGTGGCAAAGCACACATGATCCACTTAGCTATCACCAGTGGTTAAGAAACTCAAAACACACTTCGATTATGGATTACAGAACATCAGTTTGGTCATAAAATCAGGTCCTCCTCCACTCTGGTTTTCCAAGCATCACCTCCTCGCTACTTGAAATACAGAAATAGTGCCATTAGCCAAGCTCACCTTTGGCAACTCCTTTTTAACGATGCTAAGCCACACTTTCCGCCGACGTGCATTAAGTTGCTCAACAGTCAAATGCTTTTTCTTGGACCCAGGTGGTGGTGTGTCGTGAGAAAACTTGGCAAAAACTTTGGTCTGGTGATGGTGGTGCCGTGGTGACTCCTCTGAAGAGAGCTCTTCATCCCGTCTCCTCTTTTTCTTTACTTTTTTCAACTTGCCTGCACGGCAACAACAATCATAAAAATCAATTTCTGTATCTACTTTCTGGGATGCATTTAGTCAGGTATCTTTCCTGAATAAACTATCCTAGTCCATTTATGTGTGGAACCAACAAAAAAAAAGCCAAAATATCCCTGTTTGTCAATTCTGGTACTATCTATTTACCACTATTTATTTCCTCTTTACTTTTTAATGGAAAGATCTTTCTGTTCAATAAATAGGCTGGTGTGATGCAATTTTTCCACTCAGGAAAACATGCCTTCGGACTTAAAAGTGTCTGGGACCTGATGCAATGTTTCTTAGTTTGTGGTAGAATTCTACTTAAAGACAACCAGAGGTAAAACACTGAGAGGTAACAACATAAGCATTTAGTAGGTTAAGTCTGAAATCAAACGTCTCAGCAGTTGAAAGAGACTGGCATGTTATCATGCATTCCAGACACCAGCTTTCAGAAGAAACTGACACTGATCTCAGATATTAAAAATACGCTTTGTGAACATGCAAAATCATGTATGCTGCAAGATTAGTGGAGGAAAACCCCACATAGATAAATGAACTTGAAGAAAGATAGGAAGGAAGCCCAAAATGGCCCTTTTAAAGAACAGCTCAAACTTCAATACTTGCACTAGAGAGGATTCACCTTACACTGACAGTTCATAGCCTTCTGTTTCTGCTTCCTTACAGATTTACAGCTGCTGCCAACTCAGTCAAGAAAGGAAACTGCACTTCCTGGCAAACATGCACCTGAGAAACTCCAGCTGAGTTCACAGAATTAACTCTATTTTAACTCACACTGGACATCAACTCTGAGCTCTCCCCAATTTCCATAATACACTTCCTATCGCTTCTTGTGATATCCAGGAATAACTGCATCAGGTATTGGAGAAGTTCTCACATTTTTCAAGAACTGTTGTGTTTTCAAACAATTCTGAGTAAATGAATCATGATTCACAAACAGCATTTACAAATTTTGAAGCAATGAATAATCATCTAAGGTATTTACTGCATAACTCTCTCATTCTAAATTCAGAGAATCACAAAGCAAATCTAAAGGCAAGAACTCCTAATTCATAGCACCATCCTAACTTTCTCTTAGCCAGAAGATGCAGCACAATGTTTTCCCAAGATTTTGGTTTCAACAGAACTACCATTTCCACATTAAAGTCCAGCAAGTTTTGAATAACCAAAACTGTTCAAAGGAAGTAACACAGGGAAGAAGTTCAATCAGTGCAGCCACTTAAAAAACCCACAAGGCTAATGACTTTACCTTTTAATTTTTTCTCCTCTTTAAACTTCTTTTTCTTGGGCCCTAACAGGTGGCGCTGCTGCTCGTAGTAAGGATCATGTGTGGACAGCAATCCAGCGCTGTAGTACTGATACTGCTGCAACTGAAGTGGAAGTAAATCAGCACAGTAACGGCAAACAGAGCAGAGAACAGAGACAGCAGGTAAGTAACTTCAGATTTTTATCAGAGAGATCAGAGGGCATGCACCCCTCCACACTTAACATTCTTATACAATGCCAAAAGTAAAACCACTGCTCCCAGAGATGGCCTTCAGGTTCCACACAGGGAGCCAAGCCCACTCAGTCCATAAGAGAGGAAAAGTGGGCACTGCAGTGACACTTTCAAAACATACTGCTCCATCTCCTCCATACAGATGCTGCCCAGCAAGACAGCACATTACATGAAGCGATCCAATTAGGGGCTTCCTATTTGTTTTGCTTGCATTCCAAAGTTACACATGTGTTCTACTTTATCATTCCAAAGGATGTGAGAAGTATGGATTTAGACAAAAGGCACTTTAAAAAATTTCCACAAGAACAAACAACTTGAATGCTCAGACTGCGAAACAAAAATACAGCTGCCTCAGTATTTACCCTCCAAATCACGAAAACTGTCAGTATATTCCAAGCATTATTCAATTAAACACTAAAGACCTATACACAGCTTACATATAAACAGGCAAATTATAGATTTAAAATAGTTAATGTGCTGCCTAAGTATACAATTAAGTTAGTAAAAATACTTTTGAAAAGTGAGAACATTATCAAACTTATTTTGGACAGACGTCTCCCTCCCTCATAGCTGTGTACTGCTGATCCGACAATTTCTGGGTATTTCCACTGACTATTACTTCTTACTAGTATGGAAATAGATATTTGTGTAAAATCCAGCAAGTTTTTATCACCTGTATCAAATGTGGTGTGTAAGTATTTGTGTAATTACGAAGCGTTTCCAGAAGCTAACATAATCTCGGTTTAGAACGTAAAGGAAAGAAGAGGACAGAAGCAAAAACCAGGGTGGGTAAATATTTCTTCACTTTTCTGAAGAAATTTCTAAAAGAATGTGAAACAAGAAGACAAATTTTAATTCCTAACATACCCTGATGGTAAAATATCATGACTTCCTTTATCTGAGACTACTTTCTGGGGCAATTCAAAAAAGCAATGAAAATAATTTCTGCAAAATCCCTTATAATTTGAAGAAATACAACAAAACAATAATAGGATTTGGCCTGATATAAAGAAAAATGCCCAAGTATGCAGACTATTTTCTTGAAAGAAGGGAAAAAAGAGAATATGAGAAGAAAATACAAAAGATGAAAAAAGGAAGAAATGAAAAAACAGTAATCAACTAAAGCCTCACATAAGAAAATCAGGAACTTCCTTTAAAGAAGGTAAACATCAGCTTATTACCTGTCACCTCACTGATGACACAAGCATACTGCTTTAGGGTTATACTGTTTAACTCCTGAACAGGAGCTACTACCTGCAGTAGAATTTAACTCACAGCAGCTCAGCTTTCATATATATTATCCAAATCTTGCATTCTAGCACCCTCTATTTGCTCTGGGACAAAGCCTTGTGGAACCTGTGTGTAATCCATGTGCCAGTACTAGCTACATAAATTACTGACAGATTCTCAGCTTAATATATCAAGAGCTCTTCGGCCTGTAATTAATTAATCCTTGTCTTAAAATGATGATAAACTGGAGTCTACCAAACAGCAGGGTATTTCCCAGTCCACAAAACACTAAGGGTTTTGACAAAAGCCTAAGAACAGTTAGTGCAGTTAAAGAAAAGAATAAAAATCAAGGCAGTGTAAAAGTTCTGGGGGTTTACCTCTTTGTCTTTGCTGTATTTACTTTGATGCAGTTTCTTGTATTTGTGTAATCGCAGCATATTGTGAAGTTCCTCCCTTGAAAGAGAAAATTCTTCCTCCTCTCCATCCTCATCACTTGGTGAATCTGTGTCACTGGAGTCATCACTCAGAAGGATACTCTAACAAGAATAAATGGAAACTAATTAAACAGTCTCAAGTCCCTACACTGAATTGTTTGTTCATGCAAAGCATCCTTGAGCCTTCAATAAAGGGCTGTGGGTCTGGCCTAACAACCAGACTTAGCATTTACAAAGTGTCCTCCATCTGAAACACCTCAAATGGAGAATACTTTCTGAGGCACAGTATGGTGTAGTAGTGAATCCAATGCACACTGTTTGATTTGAGAGAGAAAGTTTTTTGTTATTTCAGTGGAAGTTAAGTCATTTTACAATCCACTTCATCTGTCTGTGGTCTCAGAAAAGCAGCACTGAGCAAACTCAGGACACCAGTACAGGCATTTTCTGAGGAACAGGTGCTTTCATACCCCTTTTGTAGTTTCTTCTGTCATTTTAACACTCCCACATGCATCAGCTGCAGCAGGTTTGGCTCATGCCTAACCTCTGGGCAACACTTTTTCCTTACTTGAGAAAGCTGCAGTATAATGAAAACTCAAAGATGGTATAGCAACACTATTCCATTCCCTCCTTCCCTCCTTCCCTCCTCATGTGGACCTTCATATTAGAAACAAACTTCCAGCAGAGTTCCAAATGTCCATTTAACATATTTCATAATAGATAATTTGGACAGTATACTAAAATCAATTGAGGTTTCTGAATGTATACTTGGGGTGAAATTTAAATAAGATGCTCATGTTCATCAAAACTGGAATGCTCAAATCTACAGAGACTATAAATGTTTTGTGTTCTATATAAAGAACACTCTATGAGACTTTATCAACTAGCACAGACTCTTCTTTCTTTTAATTTCCAAGCTGCAGTGTCTCTGTAGAATGTATTTTATTTTTTTTTGTTTTGGTAAATGCTCTTTCTTAAAGTACTAACAAAAAAACATCATGATCTATGTCAGATGACAAGATGGAACCACTCATCATTCATCTGGCACACTGTGTCCAGTTCTGGGCCCCTCAGCTGAGGAAGGACAGGGAACCGCTCAAGAAAAGTCCCACACAGAGACGGTTAAGAGAGTGGAACATCTCTCTTATGATGAAAGGCTGAGTGAGTTGGAGCTCTTTAGCTTGGAAAAGAGGGGACTGAGACGTGACCACATCCATGTGTAGAAATACGCTGGGAGGACTGAGCCAGGCTCTTCTGAGTGATGCCCAATGACAGGACAAGAGGCAATGGGTGGCAAGCCAGAACATAGGAGTTCCACATGAACATAAGGAAAATATTTTTCAATGTGAGGGTGACAGAACACTGAACAGGCTTTCCAGAGAGGTTGTGGAGTCTCCTTATCTGGAGACATTCAAAATCCGCGTGGGTACTCTCTTGTGTGATCTACTCCAGGTGACTTTGCTCTGGTTGGGGGGGTTGGACTAGATAATTTCTTTTGAGGTCACTTCCAACCCCTGAACTCCGTTCAGATTTCATAATAGCTGTGTTTCTTTGCAATGTTCTTACCTTCAGCCACTTTCTGCTTTTCTTCAGTTTGGAAAAGTTATACAAACTCCCTTTTTCAGACTTTGGTTCTATTTAGAGAAGAAAAAAAAAATCTTGATGAACAATGCTTTTCCAGATTATCCCAGAAAAAAATCAGATCTTCAACCCAGTACATTCCCTACCTGGCTGCAGTACTCCATTCAGAGAATGTGTGTTCAGCATCCCAGAATTCCCTGCTCCAGAAGACTCTCCAAGCAAAGAGTTTGGAGGCTCTTCCTTAACTTGCATCAGCGGATCCCCAGACTGAGGCAGCAAAGGATTGTCATCCAGTCCATCTTCACTTTCATCACTGCAAGAAGAGACATTATAGAGTGGCTATAAAAGGAAAATATTCAAAAGAGGAGACACCGACAAAACCTTCTCACGTGTGGCCATTTGTCTAAAGGTTTGATAACTGAGACAGATTCAGATGTAACTCTATACACCAGAAACACTGCTCTTAATTTCCTGTTAATCCCTCAGAAGCAGTTAAGCATCAGACCAGGCTATCAAACTGGTGTCTGATCAGAGAAGCATGAACTAAGCAAGAAACAGTTACCAAGTCAAACTGAGCACGATACTGCCATTCTCAGCACTAACTGTACAGGTGAGAAACAAAGCTGTAGTCCTATTCCTTATATGGCTCTTACTACAGGCTTATAAATATATCTGTTAACTATCACCCATGCAGTTATCAGTTCTGTAACTCTACAATTCCAAGACAGATGAAATTAAACGTGAATTGTTTGGGGAGTCTTTGGCCACTTGGCTATGAAAAAGACCTTTATAAGATCATGATAATTCATGAGCTGGCAAAATGCTAAATTATCAGTGTGAGCCAAGAGAAGCACAGTGCAAAACCTTTGAAAGAAAAGAGTTTACAGTGAACAAGTCAATACTAAATCCTTAATATGGTGTTGCCAGGGAACACTGTGATTAAAATGCTTATCTTTTCTTGGTATGTCTGAGGGAAAATGGAAAAGGTTTTGGTACCTGGATATGCTCCTGTTAAAGATGGCAGACGTCTGTCGTAAAAACTGATCCAGTCGCAGAGCTTTCTCCAGATACTGCAGATAAAGGGGTTTTGCCAGCTCTGAGCAGCTGCCATCCTCCCTGGCACCCAGCTCTGAGGCCATAGAACAAACTTCTCATGCACAGGTGCCTCTGAACACGCAGCTGTTAGGAAGACACAACAGTCATCACCACCATCACCTCTGAAAGGAGACAAATCTACTGCACACTGCACCAAACGCTAATACTTCGCAGAACCCAGAACTGAGGTAATTCTGGGCAAAAAGCTTAGGCTGCAGTTAGTAGGTATATTAAACAAACTGAAATTCACATGGAACTTTCCACCACAATGCAATCATAGCCAAACCCTTGATTTGTAGTTTTCTGGTTTATTACTCCATGGATGCTATTCAATACCAATGAGCACTGCACTGGCCTGGGATGATAAAACACAAAGCACAACAAATCCGGTCCTCCAGTTTCTAAAGTAAACTTTCATCACTATCAAGGATACCCTGGACAGAGGACAGCTGTGTATCATGCACTCTGAATGAAAGGAATCATAGCTCTTGAGGTGAATCATATATGCAACTTCCTCCAAAAGGCAGTAACTACAGAAAATATTGTTCTTCTGTTGTTTTTATCATTCAGTTACAGATAAAATACCTGAAGAATTCTCTTTTAAAGCACTGATCCTCACACAGCACCCAGAACACAGCTGTTACCCATTGACAAGCCACCTACAAATACTTGACAAAAAAACCCATCACCTTCCAATTAAAATTCAATTGTTAACTTTATTAAAGAAAAAGTGACATATAGAAAGAATGTATTAATTTGCTAGTTATGTTTTCAAGTGCAGAACACACTTCAGTTTTCTGTATTTTCAGCTAGTAGAAATAGCCTGATTTTAATTTCTTCAGGGTTTCATATTCATAAAGAATCAATCACACTCCCCCTGGAACATTTGCATTATACATTACTTTAAAAACAAAGCTATCAAAACATATTACTGCTCTGTCAACGGCGGTTTTATTTCTCTTCAACTGCAAAGGATGCTGTAGCAATTGTCACAATAATAGCTGTCAAGTGGAATTTTATTTTCCTTTGATTACAAGAGGTGCCCTAATTGTTATAATAATAGTGAGAATGATATTATTTCCAAACTCACAGTTGCCACTGTATAAATGGAAATGCTATCAATACCCTAAACGTGCTAACATTTACATGCCTTAAGCCTTTGCCTCTGGTGCAGGACAAAAGTAAAACCAGGCGGCTTTTGAAATCCTTCTGGTTTCTGTCACTTCTTAGAAGTCCTAAAAAACCCAAAGCACACTTCACATGGAATTACTGCAAAACATTTTATATTTGCTCAATTATTAAACTGTTAATGACAGAATAGTTTTAGCCTTATGAAAGTGAAAAAGCAGATTTGTGTATCTGGTATTCACAAACTGTTCTACCTTCACATACACAATCAGCATCTAACTTTTTCCAAGACTTTTATGCTCAAAACCTACAGAAGAGATTCAGAACTCCTAAAGTTATATAAAAACTATGTAAACTGCCACCTTGAGGCTAATGGCTGTAGTTGAACAATAGGAATTTTTATTAATCACCTAGCCTTAACATCTTTACTCATACTGAACAAACGACAGTGTGCCCAAAACCTAGCCAGGTTAACAGTCCTCACTTAAAAGCTATCTCAGTTTGGCTTTCTATACACTAGATCTTTGTACACCTGACAGGAAAGTAATGATTGACCTCTGTTACCAAATCTCATTTCCAGCAGAAGTTAACAGACAGAAGGAAGCACCTGAAACTTTCCTTAAGATAAAGGTATTAGGAGTCACATTGCACAAGAAACTTTCATCTACCTATGTCATACTGCTTAACAGATATCTGAAAAACACTACCCTTAAAATAAGAAACTGTCTTCCAAGAGACAGGGCCATGAAAAAATAGCAAGGTTAGAAAATGAGAGGAAACATCAGAGAACATGGAACTGAAGAGACATAGATAGAAAAAAATCATTCAAGAGGAGATAAGAAAGGAACCAAGAAGGTCAAAGCGGTTTTCCTTCAGACCACCAATAAAAATTCTGTATGTTACAGTTGGGAGATTCAAGCCCTAGCAGGGTATCATACTATCATACCAGAATAAGTACGATGATCCCTTTCATCACTCCACTTCAAAATGTATCCATCAACAGGAGCATGTGTTGTTAACATCTATTATACTATCATTATACATAATAGCATAAAATGATTATTTTACTTTTCAAGTCAAAATGTCATTTGCAATCACTTTTTAATGGTTTTACTCAGACTCAGAAGGCATCTTTCCACTGTCTACTCTTTGCAGAAAATCTCCTTCCTAAACCTCAACATTTAATGGCATTGCCTGTCCTCAAGGCACTGCAGGACAGAAACATGCCCCAAGGGGCACAAAGCACAAACAACTTTATTTGGATTCACAGCCTCTGAAGAAGCTAACAACCCCATGTCCTCTTTAGCACCACAATGAGCCTTGCCCTCACAAACCTATAGAAGCTTCACAGCAAAATAGAGAAAGAATTAAGACACATTTAAGGTCAAGTTTTTAATTGGAGGACGGTAAACAGGCCAGAGGCAAAACAAACACAATCATATTCCTGATCTAGAATGAGTAACTGGATGCTTTCTAGCTGCCCTGCTGCACTTGCTTAAGTGCTGGTCCACATGGACCCACCAGACTGGATCAGCACCTCCACTCTACACAGGCACTGGTGCTCATCTGTCTCCACCCTCATACAGCTTAGGCGACAGCCCAGCAGAATTCTGGTTTTTTTACCTGTAAAATATAAATGACCCTATGAAAAGGAGATGCTATCAGATGTGCTTAGTAATTACAAAACGAAGAGATTTTCTCAGGAGCTTGCTACTCAGGAGTTGCTAGTGCACAAATGCTAAACATGAATGCAAGTGATAATGCCCTCTGTCCACAGGACTGCAGTAACAGGTTTCATTCCAGACTCCAACACATCAAAACTTTTCTGTCATGTACACTACGCTCGCTAAGCAGCCACACTTAACACATCTACGTCCTAATTGCTTGTCTCATCTGTACTTTTTATAGGCACCTATGCTCTCAAATATTACTTCCCAGATCAGAAAAACTCTCATGTCCACATTCAATGAAGTCCTTCTTGTGCTGACACAGTCCAAGGACTCAGCATTTCACCCACAGAGGAAGACATGCTTTTCCTCATCTTCCTATTTTAATTGTCCCACAAGACTCCTGCATGTGCAGTTAATTACTCTTGTTCTCAAAACAGTTGTTCTTCTGTATTCTGCCTACCCAATAAACACAGGAGAGCTTAACAATATTTGTAAGTGTATTAACAATGCCCAACCCAAATTTAGTAAGAGTTACACAGACACAAGGAAGGGAGAACAGCTCAGCCACTGAATTCAGTCATTCATTTATTTATATGCTAACAGTCACACAGTGCTTCTCTGCTGATCAAAGTAATAATACGGGAAGATAACCGGCAGACAGTTCTTTATTATGGTGGTGCACAGTAATAAGACAAGGAACAACGGATACAAACTTGAACATAGAAAGTTTCACCTCAACCTAAGGAGAAACTTCTTTACAGCAAGAGTGACAGAGCACTGGAGCAGGCTGCCCAGAGAGGTTGTGGAGTCTCCTTCTCTGAAGACTTTCAAAACCTGCCTGGATGCATTCCTGTGTGAACTACCCTAGGTGATCCTGCCTTGGAAGGGAGGTTGGACTCAACCTCTGGAGGTCCCTTCCAACCTCTAACATTCTGTGATTCTGTGGGATAAAACAACTGATAGTCACAGAACAGCCTGATCCATTGCAGCAGGCAAGCGTTCAGGACATCACCACGACGTCGCTTCAGTGGATTTACATGGTGATGACATCAACCCCAAGTCCTCTTCACTGATTCTGAAACAAACCTCTAGCCTTCGGCCTACTCGGTTTAAGGAAGATTGCAGACATGCAGATTTCCCAAATGTTTTCATTACTAATGGTAACACTGAGGTAAACACTCAAGATGTTACATGTGGTAAAATGATGGGATGCTATGGAGTAATCCTGGGCCAAACCAAGTTTCTTACAGATATATACTAACTCTGTGTTAAAGTCCAGTATCAAATTCAATAGTTATTTGCTTTCTTTACTTCATCTCCTCTAGTTAAAACAGTTTAAAAATAAAACAGTTAGCTGTTGCACAGCCTGCCCAGCACTGTGAATCCTATAATGTTCTTACTCAATCGGAAGCTCACACTGAAAGCATTTAATTCTATCATGTGGCTCTTTGAATTATTAAAAGCACAGGTAAAATATCATCAGCCAGAATCTGAGTTTCGTACAAATAACCTTTTCACACATTTACCTTACAAACATAACCCCTTTCATACAAATAACCTTCAGAAACGTACTTTTTTTTTTTTGAATATGCAAGTGTGGTTCTGAAGAAGCCTTCCCTGTTCTGTTCTAAATCACATTACTTTAACCTCAATGAGGGTGAGGGGTTTCTTCACTGTTTTTTCAAGTCTGGCCATTTTAATGCCTAGTCACTAAGTAAACACCCAGCACTGGAGAATAATCCTCCCAGGAGGTCCTCAGAGAAGAGCTATGTCTTACAACAAGGTTTCTAAGTTATATACTCACTGACCTGCACCAACCAAACAGCAAAACCACTGCTCTCATGATGCAGCTTAACTTTAAAAGCAGGTTCTCCTAGTTTAAACTGAGTATTTCTCAATATAAGTCCAACAAGTTTTTTGCTACTGATATCAACTTAAAGCAGGAGTCCCAGAAGTGGCAACTCACATAGTTCAGTACCTGTGCCTAGCTGCAAGCTAAAAAGGAGCTGCTTTGTGCAGCTCATTGAAACAGTACTGTTTTCCTCCAGGAGTCACTTGTTTTGCCTTTTCTTTTTCCTGCAGTTGCTGGCATCTGGCACCTCAGCTCAGGCCCAGAGGATTACTTTTTCTTCTCTTTATGCCTAACACTAACATCAAACACCACAATAAACAACAGCTACGCTCCTAGCTGAGGGCACATACACAAACACGAGCTGCCATGGAGGTAAAAGGTGCAACACGGCAGCTAACCTGCGGCACCTCCTCTGAGCCTGTGACAAATACAAGGCTAACCAACGAAATCAATAAAACTAACTCCAACAGTCTCACCTGACATACTAAGTGCATGTATATGAAGTGCTACCAGCTAGCAGGTGAGCACCCTTATTTCTTCAAATAGCCCACAAAACCAGAGTTGCTTTCATCTCCTTTGCCCAACTGGTGTTAAGCACACTGACAAAACACTGAAGTAGACAAGACCCAGAAATCCCACTTGACACTTGGGAAGTATGTATGCCTCATATCTCCACTTAAAGCATTAAAACTTCTACCCAAAAAAAAATCAGGATTAAAAACTAGGAGCAAGAACACAACCCTCCTAATGCTATCTTAATTCTCTCACAAAATGTAGCAGTTCACTGTTTTTTTTTCCACACATGGTCTTTTCATGCTTTGCATTCTGACACCAACTTATAGAGATTTTCCAAACAAGTATGAACACCTAAGACACTTTTCTTTCTTGAAAAAACTTAACAATTGAGACATGCAACATTCATTAGAATAACAGGATACTGTAAGAAGTTACTATAGTAACACCTCGGGAATAATTCCCACACATGCACATACAAATAGAAGATAGAAGTCAAGAACTATATGGAAAATTTATACTAGCACACTACCAGCAGCAAGGTATATTTTTGTCCAATTTCTTTATAATCATATAATCTCTAATACAGACAACTGTGGTGGCATTAAGAACCTGAAAAAGTATTTTTGCTTGGAGGAGAATCACAAGCTCTCCTTTCCCCTCTCACATTTCAGCTTGCTTTGATAAATGTATAGTTAGACTTGACAGCTATTTTCCAGAGCACACTATATGCCAGGTCTTAAAGCAAAACATAATCCCCATCTAGGCTTTATTACGGCAGTGTTTTAAAACATAACTTTGATACCCAAGAGATCATTGCTTCTACACAAAAAGCAGATAGGAGGGTATTCCCCAAGCCCTTGATCTCAACTAAACTCAAGTTGAACGAAAAGACACATACATTTAACTGAAGTGTGGGTTCACATCATTTCGGTTTGCAATTAAAATGAAGCCATTTTAATTGCCTTTCTGAGTAATGAAACCTTGCTAAAATTAGACACTGTCCTATATATAGTACTTTACTGCACTGTTTTGCTTTCATGGTAAGGTTTTATATTGTTTTCTAAGGAATGAGACAGCAACTCCCTGACTGCCATTCCACCTTTTAAGTACAAAGAAGAGGAGACAGTGGGGCACAGGCCCCCAGTTTTCTCATTGCTGAAATAAAAGTTACAGACAGGACCTAGTTTGTCAAAGAAAAAAACCTCACAAAACTAAAAACACAAACTGTAGAGCTCTACCACAATTTACCAGAAGCATCCAGGAAAGAGAAGGGCAGAATACCTTAAAACATATCAAACACAAAAGTTGGCATGTCATTCCACAGCTCAGCTTCCATGTTTAAACTAGCAGATGATTGACCAGCAGAAAAACATACCTATTTAATTGTTCAATTAGAGTAAACCTTGTCCCAAAAGGTCAGTTAGCAGTATTTATGGAGACCTTTGACAACACATCCACGCTGTCTGCTCTGCCTAACAGCACTGTTACCCCCACACATCGCCATTGCTTCACTCCTGCTCCCTGTGCACACAAAACGCAAACTGCATGGATGTTTCCTGTTTTGTTTGGTTTTCACTCCCTGCACCCCAGACCACGGCAAGTGAACTATGTCCAAGAGTGGTCTACTAGGACCCTTTTCTTCCTGCCACCCAAACCAGTCCCTAGCACGTAATTTAGCTTGCCAAATAACATGCTCATTACAGAATCTACAGCTTATTATGTTACTCCCAAATGGAAGAAAATTTGCCCGTTTGAACAGTCAAGAAATACAAGGCAGCATTTTAAGCAACTTTAGTATACGTGGGAGAGATGGAGAAGTGAGCTACTGGGAATATCCTAAACACTGGGAAAAGGTTCAAGCTGCAGTCTTGTCTCTTATATTCCCCTTACTAGCTTACCAACTTCTGCATGCCATGACCTACTCTTATACATGGACATCTAAGCAATGTCAGCACAAAGACACCATTTCTGATTCACATGAACTAAAAAGGCATGGGTATCGCTCACATATAGGTGTATCAGGTGTGCTGGACAAATTCATACAGTAATTTGCTCGGGAGAGAGAAAGCTAGAATTTTGATAATACACATAAAAATATTTCACTACAAAAAGGGAACCTGATTTGCAAAGAAAACAAGGAAATATTTTGAAGAAATTTATTATTGTCACCTACAACACTGTGGAAAGGGAAGCTTGCCATCCAAGACCAGCAACAGGGTAACAGAAAGAAGGCATAATGCTCAGTTAACACTCATCACCACAGAAATTGCATTAGGTTACGTATGTGCAGTGAAACTGGGGCTAGACTTTGTGCAGCGATTCAATCGCCAGTGTACGTAATCACCAGTGCAAACGTACCATTAAACTACGTTTTATGCACACCTAGTAGTAGGCACTCTGCATTACCACTGATACCAATTTGGCAGACAACACCTTCCTGCAGACGTTGGTGGCCGTGCAGACAGAGCTTCGGACAACCCCAAGCCTGCGCAGCCAGGCACTGCCAAAGAGACTCTCGAACCGTGCACTACTCCCCGAGTTCAGCAGCAACGTTGCATCATGCAGTCGGTGTGCACAAGGGGCTGCCCCGACCGGCAGCGCCCGCAGATCGCCCTGCCCCAGGCAGCCGGGGGGCGGTTACAGGCCTAGGGCCCCAGTCTGACACCTCTACACTAGCCTCCACGAAGGGAGCCGGCGGGGACTCGGGCCGAGCGATGCTCACAAACCCCCGCGACACCGGGAGAATTGCGGGTCCCGCCACCGCGTTCTGCCAACAGGCCCAGCCCGTAGAGAGCGGCTGCGCTCGCCCGTAATGCGGCGCCAGGGGCGGCTTGGGCCCGGCCCGGCCCCTCCCGGCCCGGCCGCGCCGCTGCCCCAGCTCCGCGCTCCCCCCCCCGCGCACGCGCCCCCGCCCCACGGGCGCACGTGCGCCCGCAGGTGCACGGCGGCGCCCTGGCCCTACTGCTGCCGTGAACGCTGCCGGCCTTCCCCCAACACACACCCCCACACCCCGGTGTAGGGAGNGGCAGCTCCTACACCGGTATATCGGGGCGCATCCGGCGGGCAGGGCGGGGAAGGGGCCTGTCCCTTTAAGAAGAGGCCCAGCTTCTGCGGCCGCCGCTTAGCCGGGGGGGGAGTTGAAGCCGCGGCCTGCCCAGGTGGGGACCCGCTACGGCTTCTCGTAGCCCCGGCCCGGTGTGTCGTTGCTTGGTCTTCGCGGTGGCTCACCTGAGTAGCAGGCCCAGCTTCAGCGCGGCGGCAGTGGCGGCGGGGGGCTGGGGGTGTCTCCTGGGCTCGTTCCCCTGCTCTCTTCCCCCGGCCTCTTGCCCCGCGTTGCCGGGGTTGGCTCTGCCTGTCTTCTGCCGCGGGGCGCTCTCGACTCCTGCCTCGCCAAGATGGCGCCCGTGCTGCTGCTGAGGAGGAGGCGGCGGCTGCGGGCGCTGGGACGGCGGCGGCGGCCACTTTCGCTCACTGAGAGGAGAGGAGCAGGGACACGGGGAGCCATGGCGGGGGGGAGGAGAGGCGCCATGGCCAGGCCTGAACAATCGAACCCCGCATACTTCCCCACCGCCCAGGTCTCGCACTTTGGCTTCACCGCCCCGCTCCCGTCGCCGCAGCAGTCGCACAGCCCCAGCACCCGCACCGTGGGCGCCGTCCCAAGACGGAGCCCGCGGGAAGCCCGCTCCCATCGATGCGCTCCCCAGGCCGATTGGTAAGGTCTGGTCGTGACGGAAATTGCCGAAGGGACTCGGCGAAGCGGCCGGGTGAGCTATCGAATCTCGCGTGAGGTGGGGTGGGTTCTCGCGATGCCGGTGCGGGCAGGCAGAGGTGTACCGGAAGTGATGCACTCTCGCCCTTGAGCCGGCGGAAGGGCGGTGGGGGCGCCCTGGGAGTTGGGTTGGCACGGCCCCGCGGCCCACTCCGAGTCCCTCTGGGGCTTCGCCACCAAGAGGCGAGAGATCCGCCAGGCCAGTGCCTTGCCACCTTACTTTGGCCAGAAGCGCCAGCGAAGCTTCCTCTACAAACCAGGCTGAAGCGGCTGCATGTGGTGCTGGAACTGGGGCATCATCACCTAGCAGCAACATGGACCAAAAAGGGCTGTTTTATGTAGCTACATGCATTTTGCACATTCCCTTTGCCACACCTGAAGAACGGCAGCACAGAAGCTCAGGAAAAGGCCTGAGTTAGCTGTGCAGACGGTTTGCAAGGTGACGCACTGAGGCTCCTCTTCCCCCAGCTTATCACGTACAGCATTTACAGATAATCGTTGAGTGATTAATGCAGTTCACTTGATAACCTAGAGACAGAAATTGGTATTTCAGGACTAAGCTGAAGTGTGGTACCAACTAGGAAATAACACTATGTCCCAGTAAAGGCTTACTGCCCCAGTAAAACCTCATTACAGAGCTGTCCTTGTTACAGTACTTAAAATCATTTACTACGATCAGCAATTTTATTACCGAATCACATAATGGTCTCTGGAGGTTGCTCCCAATGCACGCTATCTCCTCAGCCCCCCTAGCTAAAGCAGGATCACCCAGAGCAGGCTGCACAGGAGCATGTCTTTGTGCCCTTTGCTCCTGGGCACCTCCGCTCCAGATGTCGGTCTCAGAAAGGTGCTCCAGACCCTTCTCTTGGACTGTCTCCAGTAGCTCCTTGTCTTGAACAGAGGAGCCCAGAACTGGACACAGTACTTGAAACATGGCCTCACTGGGGAAGAGGGAAAGGAAACCTCTCCCTCACCTGGTCACTCTTCTTAATGCACATACAATTTATGAAGCATGTATGATTTTGTCATATGTTGCTACCATGCTTAGGTGAACTATGTAATAGCACCAAATAGCATAACAAGGTTTGGAAGATCATTGAAGAGAAGAATCTTTAAAGAAAATTGTCATTTTAAAACTTGGGCATCAATGAGTGATGACTCCATTCCATTTGGACTTCATTTCCAAATAAAACATTGTAAGCCAAACTAGTTTCAAACCTGTTTTATTGTTCTAAAGTTAACTGAGACAGAGTCTGTACAGTTTGATTACAGAATGCCATTAAGGGTTTCTTTTAAAGTACAGAAACTGTACTGACAAAGAGCAAAGCTTGGAAGTTTTTCTGCCACTCACAGAAGTGAGCAAGTCTTACCTACAGTTTCAACAAAGAGATCCATGTAGGTACTGCTAGTCCAGGACTCCTTGTGGAGAGAACAACAACAAAAAGCAAACACCAAAGCATTTAAAAGAAATGTACAAGGAGACATCATAGTAATCCAGTCACATCCACTGACATCCAAAGACAACCAGGTATCAGCAGCTACTTAAGACAGATGTCATGTTTCTTGCAACCTGGTGTCATTAGTACTCAGGCATCTGCAACCTGAAGCCCAGATTGTCCCTGGACTGCATCCTGGTTGGGCCAGTGATCGTTGCCTCTTCCATTTGCTCCCCTATTTCATGTTGTTCATCAGTGCTTAGCAATATAGCCACAATCCTGAGAGCAAAAGTGTTCCTCACTCTAAACCATTTGAATGTCACAACATGCAGTATTTTTAATGTATTTAAATTCAGAAATGAGCATAAATGCAGAATTTAAATGCAAACAGTTTGCAACAGTTCTGTGCATGCAAGTGAAATACAGTGGTATGTCAAAAAAAGTGCCAAGATTCAGGCATGGCCTACATTAATTTTGTCTGGTGGTAGAACAGTGCTGTCAGGGGAGGAGCTTTACTTTACTTTTAGTGAATACCAGTCAAAGGAAGTGTATTTGGAACAAACTGGTTTTACCATGATACCTTATTTTGCTTGGGGTAAGCATATCTATTAAACTAATTTAAATGTCTCCCCCACCACCTTTTCACACAAGTGTTTATATACACACAGCACACTAGGTTTACAGCCCTATCTACACCAGTTTGATTGAGCAGTGCAGGTCACCAGCAGTGGTATGCAGCTCTCAGCTGCAAGCTTCTTTTCTTAGCCTAAAATAACTGACTTGACAGAAAAGTCCTCTTTCTCAGTATACCGATTTGCTCTTTTCTCCAGCACAAGGGCCCAGTTTGTTTGCTGTTCTGTGAAAGGGTGTCACACAGCTGTACTAAGAGATTTAACAAGCCCACATGGGGTGGCCAGGAAGTTTTTCTAATTTTTCAAACAAACTCGTTCTAATGAGAGTCAAAAGGATCCCTGTTTACATATTTGGATCAAATTAGAGTTTCACATACCTGCAACAGGTAACCAAAGCACCAACACAAACACTGGTCTGATAATAGAGCCAGAAAAACAAAAGGCACTGTTTAAAAATCAGAAAGAGCTCTTCCGAAAAACAGATCTCAGAAAATAGACACAGGAGGAGTTTTCTTTGAAGGAAGGACCATATTATTTCCCCTCAACAATGGATTTACCTGTCAGTGTAAATGAAGGAGCATTTGTTGAACACTTCTGCAGTGGGAACAGGCCCTTCGCGAGGATGTGTTCATGTCTAAACTCATAACTCACCCTGTATCAGAAATTAGACTTGCATGGTCATCTTGAGGTCTGCTTAAGTTTCTCTAGCAGATTTACCACTTGATTTTGACTTGCAAGCTTTTCTTGACAAAGTACATCCTGACTGTTGAGGGATGGCATTTGAGTCACCACTTTATTTGTGGGGAAGCAGTCCCTGTCATTTCTGTAGTCTCTATCCTTCCATGCATGGTTTCTCTCTTAATTCCACAGCTAGTCTGATCAAAAGACCATCCTTATTCATTCTGTAGTCTTTTATTGAGTCTTTTATTGCTTTCTCCCTTCCAAGCTTCTGGCTGTCTGCCAGCTGACAAAGCTCCTTTGGCAGCTCCATGCAAGTGGGCTGATAAGGAAAAAAGAAAAGGAACAAAAAAGAATTCAAATCAATACATACACAAACACATGCTCTACTTTCCTTAGTACCAGATAAGAGCTCCCTCTGTAATTCGCCAATGGAACAGAACAATCACCTCTCATTAGATCTGTGGACTGTATCAATTACCTGCTTACACAAACAATACCTCGGGGCCAAAGTCTGTCGTGTGTCCCCCATCTCCCCCTGCTTTTAAAGGGAACCCCAAGGGAAAAATACTAGACCTGCATCGATTGTTGGCATCTTTATTATTACTATCTTTGAGATTTAAGTAATATTTCACATATGGGTTTTAGATGTCTCCTGAGAGACTCTTTGCATTATGCAGTTGATGTAAAAGCCCCAGAGAGGCACAACCAGTTGATGTTTGCTTGTAGGAACCACTGCAAAGGCAGATCTCCCAGCTCTGCATTTAAAACCACTGTATTCTATCCTACCAATAAAAAGCCCTTATGAGGCAGAAGCCAACATAGTTAAGAATCAATGAAACAGCTGCTTAGGAAGTACACAAAAGGAGGCACACTTCTTGACTTCATCATGTGGAATGCTGCTCCAAATATTACATTCAAGGGCTGCAATGCTCACAACAGAAAAAAAACCTCACAGTTGCATTCAGCTGTAGAAAGGGGAATTATGCAAACAAGGAACCTTAAGAGGCAGCCAAGCAAATTCAATCCCAGCAGATAGTATGGAGACAACTTCAGGACAATATACAAGCAGCACAGAGAAGACATTTCCTAATGGTAAAATATGACAGGAAGAGTGAAAGGAAATTGGACTACAGGTTAGAGGAATGGAAGCTGTGAAGTAAGCATTCTTCAGGAAAGCAAAACCATATTCAGGTGAAGAAAATAGTATGGGTGAAGTTACAGGGAAAAAAAAAAACCACAAAGGGCAGGCCAGAATAGTTTTTTTATTAACAGAAATAGAACTAATTAAAAAAATAAATCTGTAAGCACAAACTCAAAACATTAACCAGGTTGCAGGGCCACATGAAGATCACAATGCATAAGCAGTACAGTAAAAAACACACAATTTGTTTCTCTTCTACATTCATCATGAAAACAAATGTGGAGATGCTATGCCCAAAACATTCATTATGTACCCAGAATCTGTTTCAGATGGTCCCATAAGTACTTGAAATATGAACAGCAAGGTGGTTTTAACAGTGGAAGATGGAAAGCTGAACTAGTGACTAGAGTATCTTGCTTCAACCCTGCCTCGATACTCAGAGATTGGAAGATGGTAAAAGGAAAATCCCAGGAAAGATACAGGAAGCAGGGTGCTGGTACATCAGATGTCTTTACCAGCACACTGGTGGAAGCACTTTTGTGGGGCACTCCAAAAATCCTTCTTACCCCCCACTCCATCTCTGGGTGGTTTGAATGGGGAAATAAAGTGGTGCAGAAAACTGCCTTCCCCCTGCTGCAGGCTTGAAGGGGGAGCAGCAAAAGACACCTTTTCCACACATGTACTGACTCTTGTGGAAGCCCATGCTGGAATCAACTAGTGGCTGGCTGGATTCTTCATGCTCAGTATATATGGCACATGGACACAACGTTTAGGAAAAGCTTAGAGTGAGGGGAAAAAGCACAGGTGTTTCCACCTTTACAGAATTCCCATCTTGACAGAGTTCCCGCTTTGGAGGGTTCCCTCCTTGGACCATCCCCGCTTGCGGATGGCTCCCACCTGTGCAAGGCTCCTGTTTTGCACCATCCTTGCTTTTGGACAGTCCTCCGTTTTTGCACTGTCCTGTGCAGTCCTACTTCTGCACCATTCTGTGCAAGTCTGCAAGCCCGGCAAGTCCTCAGGTCCAATTTGAGAGAGCTGCTGGCAGCACCCAGACCTGGCTTCTCTCGAACCACACTGCAGTGGGAATTCCTGCTCACTGCCTGGAGCTTGGGAAGTGGCTAGCAGTTTGGCTTTTCTTGTGCTGCTGAGGCAGCACTACCCCACACATCTCCCTGTGGAAGAAGTGCCTGAGAGACTTTTGACTTTGGTGTTTTTTTTTCCACCCACCTTGGACTCTCGCCGTGTGGATCCCTACAATTGGATATTGCTTGCATTTGAGAGAGGCTGCTGGCAGAGAAATTCACCAGGGATCATTGCCAGTTTCCTACCTCACCTCCGTGAGTGAAGTCTGCTGTTCCCTTAGATTCTCTTCTCAGCCTCATTTGTAACTGGAGAAAGCTGTGTTGCAGCTTAGCCTTTTCTATTTTCTGACTTTCCTAAATGTCTAAAGTTGCCCATAAGCATCCTTTGAAGATTTTCCTGACCAAATTAGAGCCTGTAAATAAACCTTAACTAGTTCTGTGTATAGTTTGGGGGTGGGGTTTCCAGGAAAATGAAAGCAATTCTATTTTTGTAATTCCTGCCTTGGACAATTAATACCCAAACCCCAACAAGCACCAAGAATATAAAGGGTGGATCCAAAGATGTGACACACTGGGTAAGCGTTACCATAGCGCTTGTAAAGGAAAGTTGTGCTTCACAAAACCTATGTCTACAAGTTTGCCAGGATCCAGAGGAAGGCTGAATAATTCAGAGAGGATTAGAGAGCAAAGCAGAGCAAGCACTTCCCTGAGAACACCCCACCTTCAGTGCTATTTAACGAGAAAAACATCCATCCACTGCCTAACTGCTGCAGGTCCTGCAGTGAGAGGTGATCCACACCCTAAACCATTTGAAGCCAAGCTGCACAAAAATTCAAGCCTTATGTTCATAATGATTAAGATGAGTTGTGTGCAGCCCCAACTCACCTGAAGATCTATAAAACTTCTGGCTCAGGCATGCAATTATATTTTGACAAAGAGCAGAGTTTATGCCGTGATGTGCCATGAACACGCTATCAGGTACACACCACACTGCACCTTACCTACTGCAGCTTTACCTCGGATGCACTGGGAAATGCCTCTGCTGCACAGGGGTGTGCAACTCCTTTGTGCTGCCACAGCTGTACTTGTGAACTGCCACCACTTACACAACAAAGCACTGCAGTTGTAGGAGGTCGCTTGCTTCTTTACACCAAAGGGTTCCCAGGCTTTGTTTGCTTCTGGGAATTTAAGTCTTAAACAGCTGCATGGAACTGTATTTCCATGTTTTAACAACACACCATATGACTCTAGCAAAGAGAGCTAGAAGTCCAGCAGATAAAGCTCCATTACTGGCTCTTTTCTAGTGACAGAGCAGCAGAGGCACAGAAACCCATTTCACTTGATGTGTACATCCACTAGAACAACAATGACTCTTAGCAGAAAGTTATGCTGAAAATGCAGGAAGTTGCAGAGACCTTCAGGGTGAGAAGTCTGTGTTGAGTTCTTCCCCTCAGTGGCAAGGAAGCTTATCAGTTTGAGAAATATGCTGAAGAGGGAAGCTGAGGGTTTAGATAATGAAGCATGAGGGATCAGAGGTTACTGGTTTGCATCTGATTTGCAAGTAAAAAGTCAGTTGCTTAGAAGGGAGTGTCCACTGTTCAGAAGACTCAACTACTACTTGCAAGTGATGACACAAGAAACCACTGAAAATGTCAACATACATTTCTAAAGCTGTAAGGATCAAGAAGATGCCTTTTTTCCCTCTTTATTTTCCTCCCCCTCCATTTTCCACTTCATTCTCTCCTCCCAGTACTACATCATCATTTTTGGCTGCTGTGGACCACTGGCAGTACTTTACTGTTGCTATCAACTGCTAGGCTGCATGACACTCATCTTCTTTTCCATAACCCTTTCCTGAAGGAAGCTCTAATCCATGGAGCTGCATCCTGCCACCTTGACAGCATGTCTCCCACCTACTGTATTAACTCGTGGTCCAGCTCCTCTGTATATCTGTTACTGCCAAAACAACTATCAAATAACAAAACAATGTGCTTGGCTGTCCAGAAGCAAGGTTGAAGTTTGCTGGAAGGGCTAGCTGCTGGCTGACCATAAGGACTTGTTTTCAGCAAAACATCTGAGAGATTAAGGGGAGGAAAAGATGGAGGAAACCTGAGGTGAAACCAGGACTTCTACCAGTGACTGCTGCAACCACTCACAATAACTATTATGACATTCAAGTCATTATTTGCACAAAAGACAAAACTGATGCTTACTCTGCTCCTAACACTTTATTACTATGAAAGCAATAAAGTATCATTAATCTACATTTCTACCAGTTTATCCATGGCCTCTGACAAGCTAAGACTTGGTTCTATCAAATTATTTAAGAAAACCTGTCTTAAAGGGAAAGTAAAACCTTCCGTTGGAAGAAGGAGGGACAAAACAAAACCCCCACCAGCCATTCATATTCAAGAAACATAGCAAAACTTGACACAGGTACATGCAATTATGCATCAGCCATTCATATTCAAGAAACAATGCAAAACTAGACACAGGTACATGCATTTATGCATCTCTGAATTTGCACACTCCTGAATATGTTGAAGGCCACTAGGATGACCTGACCCTGTGCATTTAGTCAGAAAGTGATTCTTGCATTCTGCCACTAATGGGGGCATGAGAGAGCATACAGAGACTTCTGACTGAGGAAGGAGAGATGCACATAGAAAACTGTCTGTAGAGACTGGCCATGGGGAGCCCTAGGGAGGGTGGTGACAGTTGCATTCACCAGTTGTATTCACACTTGTCTTTCCTCAGCTTCTGGTGGATGCAGTGATCCATAAGGGCACTTATGGATCATAGGGTTTACTCCATGATGATATATATTCACTTTTTCCTGCTGACACATCCAAGAAGGAAAAAATAGAGTCTGGTCCAGATCTGCTCCCAGAAGCTGAATCCCCTGATTTGACAAGAGAAAGAAAGGGTAGGTAGCTGCCCCAGTACTCAGCATTACTGGTCCTTACCCAGCATTATTCAATTCACAGGCACCCTCAAACTGGAAAGCCAAAGCGCCTTTGTCACCAAAAAGGTTTATTACACACAAAAGCCACTACCATTATGAACTTCTGCATCCGGCAGTGACCCAGCAAAGGAGGATGCTACCAAGCTGAAGTTCAATGTTATAAACCCTGATCCAGGAGCTAAGATTGAATTTGTGACAGCTGGAGATGGGAAGCAATGTGGCTATGCAGTACATCCAGCTTCAGTACTTCATTTTTAATGAAGTCTCATGACAAAGTGTTTGCACCAATGTCCTTGTTTTTGCAGGTACAGTTTGCCAAAGCTTGTGGGGAATGGAAGAGGGAAAAAAGCATTCTTCTGTGCGACGTGACATCACTCAAGATCAGAGGAAGCAACAGCAGGCCAGGGAAGCATGGCTCTTTTGACTGCTCCAGTCAGATATGATGCACACAATAGGCACAGCAGAAGGCATGTCTACATACCTTTCCCTTTGTCAAAAGGTGGAAGACCTGGTGGTCCTGTTCAGAGAGCACAATCCAAGAACTAGAACAGAGAAGAGCCCAGAAGATCCTTTCTTTCCGGGAGTGACAGAAATTAGCTTTCAGATCTGGTCATCTTCTGTAAATGAAAGAGGCCATGGTAACTTGGAGACTCTCTTGCCTAGTGGCTTTCAAGTAAAGTCTTGATGTACCGTTGATGGTGTGCGTTCACTCAGGTGGACTCCTGCCTACCTTCCATGTTAGAAGTTGAGGTAACACTAAGTATCTTTATGGTCCTAGAGCATTCATTGTCTTTGGTTGTGCTACAGTACTGCTTCTGGAACAGAAGCTGCTCCAGTTCTCCAGCATGGAGAAAGAACAGTAGACAAGATTATTTCATCTTTCAAAAATGTTTCCCTAGCATAAGTATTGTACTTCAGAATCCAAGGAGATGCATTACTTCTGTGGAAGCATTATTGGAACTGCATCAGATCATGTCTGGGGAACACACTCATCAAGCACAGAGACTCAATTGCTGCTGTTGTTGGAGGCTGGCTCCAAGAAAAAGCAGAGCTCATTGTACCAGATTGCTGCTCACTGAAGGTGCAGGGTGGAGCACAAGTGTAAATTGTAAGTGGTCAGTGTAAAAAAAATACAGTCCAGGAAAAGGATTTTTCAGGTAGCTTTCAACTGCAGCTCCACAAAGGGCACAGAAGGCATAACACAGACCTTAGTGATGGATAAACTTTACTTCTAAGGATCCATGAAAAAGCATTAGAATAATGGTGATGGATGGTAACTGTCTTGGCTATTACTTCATTCTCAGAATTGGATCCAAATAAAGCCTTTTTGCTTTGGAAATACGGACTCTGCTAGAAAACCCAGAAGTTGCACAAAGAAAGTTTTTGGTTTGGTAGTTTGGGGTTTTTTGGTTATTTTTTTTTTGGGGGGGGGGGGGTATTTTTGTGGGTTTTTTTTTTTGTTTCCCCCTTAAAACAGATTTAGCTGAACTCATCAACTTGCAAAAGATTCCCTTAAAGTTAACTTTGTTTACTTAGTGAAGAAAATTGAGAAGACCAGACTTAACTAAACCAAACTCCTTACCTGGAGTTGAAACACATATCACAAGCAGATTTTAAATAAAGTAGAAGAAATTTCTGTGTGGTCTCACAAGATACAGAAACAGCAGAAAAGGATAAGCAGGGAAATCATAGTGAAAATGGCTACATTTACTGCCCACAGTGCCAGATTTCTAAAGCAGAAAGTAAGACCATTAGATGAGATGTTAAATAGATCTTTAAAATGTCATTTGAAATGCCCAGGATCAAATTACTTCCTTGGCTAATCTTATGCAATAAATGGATTTGCAAAAGGATTGGCTTCAGCAACCCAAGTACCACTTTAAAGTAAGTCTACAAACAGCCCAACACAAAACAGATTTTGTTCTCACAGAGCCACAAAAAGCATCTGGTTAGAAGAGACCTCAAAGATCATCCAGTTCAACCCTTGAACTAGCACTGAAAGGTCAACACTACACCACGTCCCTAAAAGACAGGTCTGCTTAAACACCCCCAGGGACAGTGACTCCACCACTGCCCTGGGCAGACCATTCCAGTGTTTGAGAACCCTTTCAGTGAAGAAATATTTCTTAACATCCAGCCTGAACCTCCCCTGGCAAAGCTTGAAACAATTTCCTCCAGTCTTGTTGCTTGTCATCTAGGAGAAGAGCCTCTGCCTCCTCAGCCTGCCGTGCCAGCAGCCGACTCCATGTCTCCCCTTTGTCTCCTCCAGATTGAACAACCCCAGCTCCCTCAGATGCTCCTCATGGGCCATGTACTCTAGGCTCTTCATGAGCCTTGTTGCCCTTCTCTGAACAGGCTCCAGCACCTCAATGTCCCTCCTACAGTGAGGGGCCCAGAACTAAACACAGTATTTGACATGTAGCCTCACCAGTGCTGAGTACACTTAAGAGGCTGTTCTTTTCCCTTGTGTCAGGCCTACTTTTGCAAGCTTTTCACATAGGAAATTCAGATGTCAAGCTCATTTTTTTCTCCCTATGAATAACCTATTTTTTGGCAGCTCTTCTCTAAAAAGAAACATTTTCAGATACGACCTTATCTCCTCTCTTCCATCCATAAAGCAACTATGACCTCTTGTGGTTATCTAATCTTCTTCCAAATCCTCAATTATGGGATTTACTGCTCTGAGCCCTTAAGTAATTCTCAAAGGATTTAAGTCTGTGCTTGAGTGCATTGTTAAACCAGGGCAACAACAAAAAAACCCAAACACAATTTCTTCCATGAATTAGACCTGCATTATCTTTTCCTAATGAATATTTCAAGACATTTAGAGCTGCAAAAATGAGGTGGTACCAGGATTCAGTTCCTTCATGATGAATGAAAGTGTCTGACCCTTTGCTTTTCACCCAAATTTAATACCAGTAATACCTTACATAGTTAGAGCAAGCCCTCCTATTGTGACTTCATTGAGAGGACAGAAAAACACCCCACACAAATACCACTGCTTGTTTGGACCTGTTCTTTCCATTAGGGCAGGAATTCAAGCTCCTTAACCAAAAGACTCACCACCTCCTCCCCCACCCCTGCTAAAAATTAACAAGGAATTACAGAGGTGTCCACCATACAAGAGCCACTCTAAGGCATCTGGCCATGCAATACTACAAATTCTACATAACCAAAGAGGAGAAGTGCCACTTGATTTGGTTCTTGTTGCTATTTTCCCTGATGGCACAGGTGAGAATAAATCAGAGAATAAATCAGTAAGACAAGATAACTCAGATGATTGTATAGAAACAAAAATCTCTCGCCAACATGAGACAACATTACTCAGAAACATGCAGCATAAGCAAAACAGCTCAGCAGTGAAGATGATAGGAGAAAACTGGAACAAGATCCAGGGACTAAATACTGGTCCAGGTACCAACCCTTCACCACTACCTGCCCCTCTTCATGCCCTCAGACATTCACAGCCTCTGTTTAGCCCAGAGGTTCTTGGTCTCAGAGTAGAATGAAGAAGGTTCCTATGCCTGTGTCCATGCCTTACCAGCTCATCATCCACAACACTGACTTCAAATGGATTCATACTTATGGGCTAACATGAAATGCAGCCAGGTAGATACAGACAACATCAGTTCCACTGCTGCACACAGGAAACAAGGTATGTGGCATGAAGTGTGGTGTACAGGTGCAAAAAAGAGGAGTGCTGTAGCTAGGTCCTCCAGAGTTTATCCATCAGAGCCTTAGATAACTAACCAGAGAAACAAGCAAAGACAAAGCTACCTTTATGCTCCCTATGCTAAGTTCTGTCTTTCTCTCTCTGAAACTAGACTGGATTCCTAAGGGCTGAGCTGAGAGATCTCAAGGGAGAAAACCCCTTCCCATCAATCATAGAATCATCAGGGCTGGAAGTGACCTCAAGGATCATCTAGTTCCACCTCCCCTGCCATGGGCAAGGACACTTCACACTAGATCAGGTTGCTCAGAGCCCCATTCAGCCTAGCCTTAAAGACCTCCAGGGATGGGGCTTCCACCATATCCTTGGGCAACCTGTTCCACTGTCTCATCACCTGCATGGTGAAGAACTTCTTTCTAACATCCAAGTCTACCCACTTCTAGTTTTGCTCCATTCCCCCTAGCCCTGTCACTACCTGGCATCCTAAAAAGTCCCTCACCAGCTTTCCTGTAGGCCCCCTTCAGGTACTGGGAGGTCTCCTCGGAGTCTTCTCTTCTTCAGACTGAAGAGCCTCAACTCTCTAAGCCTGTCCTCACAGCAGAGGAGCTCCAGCCCTCTGATCATCCTTGTGTCCCTTCTCTGGACATGTTCCAGCACATCTAGATCTTTCTTGTAATAGGGGCTCCAGGGCAATAAATCTGTCCTATATAGTGAGGTGTTATGAAGTATCCAGTTCCCATATTTAATAGCTACTTTGGAAGTCCTCCTCTACAGTTTAGGCAATTAAAAAAGATGCCACAAGTGGCACCACCATATTTCTATACTTCTTAACTAATCTGATACCCTGATAAGGTCTTCTGCCCAGTGGATGAAGAGAAGGTGGTAGATGTAGTTTTTTTCTGGGTTTTATAAGGCTTTTGATCCTTCTGGATAAGTTGTCCAGTTGCGATGAGCGAGTTCAGAGCGTGCCAAGTGAAGAACTGTCTGAAGAGCAAAGCTCAGAGGGTGGTAGTGAATGGGGCTGCATCCAGCTGGTGACCAGTGGTGCTCTTCAGGAGTCAATCCAAGTCAAATTAATGAGTTCAGAGCAGTTTTTAATTATAATTGGAAATACAGTAATAGTAGTAGTGAAAAAGAAATATGCAGCAAAAAAAAAAAGAAAGAAATAAACCCCAAGAAAGACAAGTGATACACAGTGCAGTTGGTCACTACCTGCCAACCAATGCCCCAGCCCCTCTCAGCCAACTCCCCCCAGTTTATATACTGGGCATGATGTGCTATGGTATGGAACACCCCTTTGGCTAGTTTGGGTCAGCTGTTCTAGCCATGCTGCCTCTCAGCTTCTTGTGCTTCATGGCAGCACACAAGAAATTGAAAATGCTAGACTTTGACAGGATGTCAGATGATGTCAGGGGTTGGAAGGGACCCAAAGAGATCATCGAGTCTAACCCCCCTGCCAGAGCAGGACCATGCAATCTAGCTCAGGTCACAGAGGAATGCATCCAGATGGGCCTTGAAAGTCTTCAGAGAAGGAGACGCCGCAGCCTCTCTAGAGATCCTATTTCAGTTTTCTGATGAGCACTACTGAGCAACAACTACACCATCAGTGTGTTATCAATGTTGTTCTCACACCAGATCCAAACCACAGCACTGTGCCAGCTACTAGGAAGAAAATTCACTTTATCCCATCTGAAACCAGAACAGCAATCAGGGTTTTCAGAGTATGAGAATGTTCTAGCCTGATGGTGCAGCACAGAAGCATCCCACAAGGCAATGTTAAGAAAGTAAGCACTAACAACAGCCAGTTGCCTGCTCACTACAAGTCTTTTCAGGCTGCTATAGCCCAAAAGAGACTCGCTTACCCTCCAAGGCAGTCAAGTGTGAAATTGCAATATCAAACTTCCCAGAAACATTGCCATTAAAAGTTACTTCAACAGGTGGTGCTTAACTACTAAGCATCAGTGGGGAAGACAGTGAATGCCAGAAATCTTTCACTGCCATCCTCTCTATGTTGTGTTACCTATATTAGGTTGCTTCTTGCAGAGGAGAAACAGTTGCAGCAACTAATCAAAAGCAGGAATAAAAACACTTTCCAAATTACACCAGTGGGATCCCATCCAAACCAGGTTTTCATTTGATTGCCGATTTTTAACCATCAGTCTCACTTGTGCATATGGCCTATTCCAGCAATTCAGCAACACTGGGAAGCTGTCTCTACAAAGTGCTTCATAAAAACCATCTACAAGAGTTTACTCTGAGGTATCTCCCAGTTATTTTCCCCAGCAGTACAATGTAGAAGACAAGACAGTTTAATTCCATAATATCAGGCACACTGCAGGGTAGCCAAACCCAGACCACTGCCTTACTTACATTAGAAGTTGGATTCAGACCAACAAATCAGACCAATTGAACCTAAGCCAAGACATCTGTCAGTGCAAGAAAAATACACATCAGCTTCTACCAGACAACAGAGCAAGGAGTGCAATTCTGTGTACCTCAGACCCTAAGTGGTAAGTTCTCAGTTATTTCCACTGTACCAGCTACATGCTTTAGCCAGTACAGCTGGGAGCACTGGGGGGAATTTGGAACCCTTCCTTTTTCTTGCAGTCAAGAATTAAACACATATACTGACTGACATTTGAACTGTAATGAAATAACATAATTTTTAGGGGTAAAAGACTGAACTAAGATCAAAAAGGGACTGAGGGAAACCTATGCTGTATGAAGCTTAATATGTTAGCCATATTATGGCTTTAAAGTGTTACTCTGGCAGTCACATCAATGACATAAAAAGTCAGTCTATAGGCAAGGATAAGTCAAACATAACTATGCCTAACACATCCCCACCTTTTATGAAAGGTCACAGACATGATGTTATTTTCTCCTCTCTCTAAAGGCCCCAGTTCTCTCACAACATTAACTACCACAACTACCAGGGCCAGTAAAAATATTTTTTTGTGGTAATCTGCCTGTTACTTCACTTCCACCGCTGCTTTTATTAGCAGGTGCTTCCTTGTGATGGATACTTGTAGCCTGAATCTTTTCTATGCTTGTGAAAGGGGCAGAAAGAACAACAAAGACTACAAAGCACAAGATGACCTTGCTCCTGTTTAAGTCACAACAGCCTCAGGTTGTGCCAAGTTTGATCAGGATCAGTTAATACATCCTAAAAAAAAACCCAACACATTAAACTTGCTGCTATTACTACTGCTTTTGAAATTGAGCCTATATATGACTCAAGAACACTGTCAGGCTTGCCTGCTCATTCTTTTTACATAACATTTACAACAGTCTAGTAATGTTAAAACTTCTCTAAGAGAATGTCCCAAATGAGGCATAAAATTCTGTTGTTGAAACTTTTGTTCCCAACCAGCATATTTGAAGGATACCTGTGTACCAAAGATATTGGAGAGACAGACATTTTTCTGGTGAAGGAGGCAGTCTAAGATCCAGCAGCAGTCATGCATAACCTGAAGCCAGAAAGCACTGTCAGAAAAATTTGTGTCCAGCTGCAACTTTTTTTGGTGCAGGTAGATCATTATGTGTGTCTATGATCTCTGTTGTCACAAATGTCCTCACACATCCTGTACCCTTACCTTCGGGATCTTTTTATCTTCCAGCACCATCTGTAATCCATTTTTGAAAGCCTGAGGTCCCAGAAGGAAGATACCAAAGAGAAAAACTCAGCTTTTCGTTGCTACCTACAAAAAAATTCAGTTGCAGAGAGAAAATAAGTGAGGGACATAAGAAGAGACTGTTTGAAAGTGGGGAGGGAGTGCAAGGCTGCCCACAAGCCACAACTTCCTACATACAGGCTTATGTTGGAGAGGGCAGGTTTAGTTTCCATAATGCTAACTGTCTTGCTTTTTTCCAGAGGTGCTCAGAGACTTTCACAATGATTAGAAGGAACAAAACTCAGTGGTCTGCTCTACACAGGACAAGACTGCATTTTGAGACACATGGAGAGCAAACCCTATGCACAGCACTTAAATTCCTACACCTATGATGGTGACGTTTGTAAGGAACCACTTCCAACAAAATTGTTGTGCCTACGACATTCCTTTCATAGCCAAACACCACTACCAAGGAAACAAAGGACATCATTTTCTATCCTAGCATTTCAAATGGGATATAAAATTTAGGTTTTGCCTATGTTTAAATTAAATAATGGTTTAACAAAAAGCTGTTATTTGAAAGCAATTCAGCTGTACCAAAGCACACATTTTGTGGATGCTTACTTCTGCATAACCAAGTTATTTTTGTGGCATGAACTCCCAAATAAGTTTTTGCTTTTAAATTCACTTTTAAACCTATTTAACTAAGATGATTTTTTAACTAATATATTAAGCTATTCTACTTTCTGTCCCTTCCTTTTCAGATGATAGCATCACAGCTAGTGAAGACACTGTATGGTCTTCAGATAGATTTTACTCCTTCAACTGTATTGACATTGTGAGTAGGTCTTGAATTTTTTCACTAGGTAGCAGCCGTACAAGTGTAATACCTCTACACAAGTATAAAGATGGCAAACCAAATATGCTACAAATGTCCATATTACATAAAAGTTTAGTAATTATTAGATTGCCTTATAATGGCACTGTTCTGTCCATAACAGGTCTTTTATAACAGGATATAAGGAGTTGGAAGGGACCCAAAGAGATCATCAAGTCCAACCCCCTGCCAGAGCAGGACAATACAATCTAACACAGATCACAAAGGAACACATCCAGACAAGCCTTGAAAGCCTCCAGAGAAGGAGACTCCACAGTCTCTCTGGGAAGCCTTATTGCAGTGCTCTGTGACCCTTACAGTAAAGAAGTTTCCCCTTGTGTTGAGGCAGAACCTCTTTTGCTGCAACTTACACCCATTGCTCCTTGTCCTATCCCAGGGAGCAAATGAGAAGAGCCTATTGTCATCCCCAGCCTTCCTGGGCAGCTTTCAGATACTTATAACCATTTATCAAATCCCCTCTAAGTCTTCTTTTCTCCAGACTAAAGAGCCCCAGGTCCCTCAGCCTCTCCTCATAAGCCATGCCCTCCAGTCCCCTAATCATCCTTGTAGCCCTCCACTGGACCCTCTCCAGCAGATCCCTGTCCCTCTTAAACTGGGAAGCTCAAAACTGAACACAGAATTCAAGATAAGGTCTCAGCAGGGCAGAGTAGAGGGGGAGGAGAACCTCCCTTACTCTGCTGGACACACTCTTCCTAATACACCCAGGATCCCATTGGCCTTCCTGGCCACAAGGGCACATTGCTGTGCCATAGTTAACTTGTTATCCACCAGTTGTGTAACTGATCCCTAACCCAGTCTGCTCTGACCAGTGGGAAGCATTCCCTCCTCCAGGCTTCCTCTCCTTCACGCAGGGTCTGGAGTACATGGGCAAGTTCAGCCTTAGGTGCAAAGACTGAAGCAAAGGCGGCATTCAGCAACTCTGCCTTCTCCGCATTCTCAGTTATCAAGGCTGCCTCCTCACTCAGCAGTGCCCCCACACCTTCCCTGTTCTTCCTTTTCCTACTGTTGTATTTGAAGAGGCCCTTCTCCTTCTGTTTTACTTCCTTTGCCACCTTCAGTTCCAAGAGGGCTTTGGCCTTCCTTGTTGCTTTCTACAAGCCCTGACTACTTCTCTATAGTTCTCCCAAGTGACCAATCTCTTCCAGGAATTGTAAGATTCCTTCTTCCCTGAGATTTCCTTCAGGAGCTCCTTATTCAACCATGCAGGTCTCCTAGCACCTCTACTTGATTTTTTATTCAGGGGAACACACCTAGCTTGGGCTTGGAGGAAGTGGTCTTTAAAAATCAGCCGACTTTGTTGGGCTCCTTTGCCCTCCAGAGCCTTAGCCCATGGGATTTCTGCAAGTATGTCCCTGAAGAGCACAAAGTTAGCTCTGCAGAAGTCCAGGGTTGCAATTCTACTTGTTGCTCTGATTCTACCCTTTAGAATACTAAACTCCACCATGTCATGATCACTGTCCCCAAAGCTGATCCCAGCCTTAACGTGCTCAGCCAGTCCTTCCTTATGAGTTAATACAGGGTCCAGCAGTGCACCTCTCCTTGTTGTTTCCTCCACTATGTGCATCAAGAAGTTATCATTGATACACTGCAAGAGCCTTTTGGACTGTCTGTGTCTGGCTGTGTGATCTGCTTTTCATGAAAATACCTGATCTGTCTTCAAGAACTTCCTATCTCTTATCAAAGTAATTATGTGAGTCTTAAACACAGGCTACTCCCCAAAGGTTTTCTCAGTTACATCTCTGTTTAGTGGCACATTTTGGGAAACTCAAGCCAGCAGTTTTCCATGCCAACACAAATTTGCACCACCTCCTGCTACACTGACAACACACTGCTGGTTTAGGTACAGCATATAATGAAGAAAATACAGATAAAATCAATAGTGCCAGAGGGACAAATAGTAAACAGTGATTTTTTTTCCAGTCATGATTGCTATTTTAAAAGGTAAATACAGACCAAGCCCACAATAAACCCTAGATGTATAGTGATCCAAGAGAAACAGCCACAGTATCAGTCCCATTACAGACAGACAGCTGGAAATGCCACAACTAGAAACATCAACAGTAAGTTTAGCAGAGATTATGGATAACTAAAGAGTATAAACTTCCCTGATCTCCTAAGAAATTCTCCTGACTGTATTTTAACAACTTCCTTAAGGTCACATAAAGAAAGTGTTCCTTTCAGATAAAAAGGTGAACACATTTTCTAAAGCTTATTTCTCTCACAGACATTAAGTTTTCATATAATTCAGGCAACTTGTAGTACACATGTAAGAGTAGAAAGCATAAACAACAAAAAAGCCTTTACAACAGCTTTTTGTTCAAGCAGTAGATTCCTCTGTGAGCAGAGAAGTCTCTTCCTGTGAGGAAGGGCTTCTTCCTCTGTACGTGCAATAGATTTACCTTACTAAGAACCCAAATCCCAACTGAAGTTACCACAGGACAAAATGGCTCATAGAACCTATAGTATTGCTGGTCTGATTCAGGATCTAAATAATGCTATTAAACTAAATAATACATCTAAAACTGGCTCTGAATTCTGAAACAGCCTTTTCACCAACTCCACTTACATTATTATACATGATTTAAGAGAAAAATATCCCAGCATGTCTCAAGTTCCATACACTTTCAAAACCAACACAATTCCCTCTCCAACTGCAGAGAAAACCTCATGTTATTCCCTTCCTAATCAAAATAATGTTTCTCTAAACAGTAATGCGGATCCTTCACTTCAGTTACTAGTGATGAGCCTGAAAACAGCAGCCAGAGCACATCAATGCAGATTCACATCCATCCACACACTGCAAACTTGTGTGCACTGCACTTTTTCTCTGCACACTTGAAACAAATTCAGATCTCAGAGATACCATTTCTACTTCTCTTAAAAAAAACAAACAAACAGTTACTGCCTGTTACTCTGATTTCACTACACTCTGCAGAAGTGGTTTCCAGTCTAAGACATCTAGTGCTTATCCTAGGTCAAGCATTCTGCAGTTTCCCATGCTCTGCCATCAGGCAGGTCCATGAGAAGCTGAGAGGTACCATGGCCAGGACAGATGACAGAAAATATCCAAAGAGATATTCCATTCCTTAGTACATCATGCCCAGTATATATATATATATATAATCTGGGGGATGCTGACTGAGAGTCAGATCGCTGCTTGGGCATCAGTCAAGCATGTGGTGAGCAACTGCACTGTGTATCACTTCTCTTGGGTTTTAGTTCTTCCTCTTTGTTGTATTTAACTGTCATCACTATTATTTTTTATTATTACTATGATATTGTATTTTAATTTAGTTACTAAACTGTTTTTTACCTCAACTCATGAGTATCATTTGGTTTTCCCTGACTTTCTTCCCTATTCCACTGGGGGCTGCATGGTGTTTAGTTGCATGCTGCATTAAAACACAACAGACTTATTAGTATGCATTTCTTTATATTGACATAAAAGCATTCCATTATGATTATAGTTCTCAAATTGCATAAATCTCTATCTCAATAGATTATAACAACTCCTTTTTGCCTAGCCCTTAGATACCACTGAAGAATCTTGAACCCAAAATTTTCTATTAACACAGGAATCCTCTACCAAGGTGAGCATATTCAAGTAGGTCTGAGTGCAGGCTTATTCAACGAGGAGAAAGAAGACAATTCCATGTGCTTTTTAACTATATTTTAAGGGCTACTCAGTAGACACTATTTCATTCCTGCCTCTCTCAAGAGGAAGAATAAACTGTTCAAATGTGATTTTGTGAGAAGACTCAAAGTAAATCCCTCTAGGAGGACAGGTTTGCAGACTTGGAAATAATTTTATCAGCTTCCCAGAGTCACATTTATATTTTTGAGAGCATCTCTATAAATATCAGCTGTGCAATTGTCCTGGATCTGTTCTCCACCATAAATGAAATAATAACAGGAATTCCTCCCTAACCCTACAAGCTGACAAGGAAGCAAACCAGGCAAATGTTTCTAACTAGGGAAACTAGTTGGAAGAAAACAGCAAAAAATCAAGAGATGGAAACTGTAAGCAGTAGCCTGAAAGACTCACTACTTTGTTCACTTCCTCAGAACTTAGAAAAGTAAACTCGGCACAGCTGTGTCTGAACATTAATATTTTAGTAAATGTAAGTGGTGGCTCCCCTAGCAAATGCATCCCACCTCTCACATTTAAGTGGACTCAAGAGAGCATTGCCATTCCCTTCCCTGAATTTAGTTCATCCATTCATTTTGCCGCAACAGAAACAAACAACTTACACTGTAGTGCTGACAAGCAACTTTTGGACACTGGTTATCTCCTGATAAAAGGAGAATCATAACTCATACTAACCACCAGAGGGCATGGCCATACATGTATCATAGAAGGCCAAAACAGGCCTAAACATGTTCCGGCTTGTCCAGATATGTTTTCCCTGTTCCCCCTGTTCTGCAGCTGGGAGAAGCAACCACAGGAAAGGAAGACAAAGGCCTGTTGCCTTCAAGTCTCCTGTCCTTCTAAACTTGCAAACAGGGAGCCCACACATGTTTATACACTTGTTTGTATTCTGCCCTAAAATGGTAAAAGCAAGCCTTAGCTCACCTAATACAGTCAAGTTTGGCTAACTGCCATTCTGATTGGCTAAGCTCCATGGCCAGAGAACTGATAGTCTCAGGCTGCATTGATAAAAGAGATGAGCAGGTAAACACAACATGTTCTCTCTGCTTCTGCTCATTGCTCTGAGCCATTGCATCCTGCCATTCTCTCTCCACTACATAATAACACACCCTGATACTTTGGGTTTGTCTACTTGCAAACTGCCTTGGCTAAGTTTACAAGGATTAGGCATTAAGTGCCTCTTGTGATAGGCTTTCTTAGCCAGCATGCCATTGTGCCCATCTGCAAGACATCCTGCTTGCCCCTCTGCAAACCTCCATGCCAAGTCTGGAGTCAAAAAGGAACCAGATCAGGTCAGAGATCATCTGACTCTCTCCCCCAGCCCTTGTTAGGGCCTAGCAAGATCTAGAAGGCAACTGAGACACCAACAGAACTCCTTTCAAGTGTTTGGGTACTGTCTGGAAACTATAGCTTAGCTCCGAGAGTCAGGAGATAATATTTTGTGAGTGAATACTCAAAAGCCTCTTTGTAAGAAATTCCCTGACTGGATCCCAGTGCCTTCTGCCTTAAGCAGAAAGAAGCTTCTGAGTCCCTCTAGTGGGCAAGCAGTATAATTGACCACAAGAACCTCCCTTCCAGTTGGAACAGTTTAATGTCTGTTGTATCATTGCTAGTTATTTCTTAAATGTTCTAGATCCTCTCTTTTCATCTGTGTAATGTTTTTCATGACCATGCAGAGAACCTGATTAAAAATAAGTAATGTGGCGCGAATAAATCTATTACTATCCAAATTAATAACCAATATTAGTTTCGAAAAATAAAAAAATCTTGCACCATACTGTGGGAGAATTTTCTTGGTAACAGGACATGAGCTGATAAACATGAGAACCCGTGCTGCAGAGTGTCCTTGAGTCCATCTTGGATTCAGAATACCAGGCGCTAGGTGTCGTGTGTGTCTGTCCCGTCGTCCCCCCCCAGCTGCAGGAGGCTGAGCCCACCAGATGCAGGGGTAGGCACCACAGCTTGTTTTGATACAGAATGACCTATCTGCACCTTACACGTAACTTTGAGCCAGTCTGTACTTTCCACTTGTACCAATCTTGAACTAAGTTAGTTGTGCACGCCTCTTCCAAGTAGCATATAAACCACTGGATTGCCTCAATAAAGCGTACTGCTTGCGGCTAACTCAGGCTGTGAGGACTCGTCAGTACCCCGATCCCACCTCCGCTGGCTTCCCACAACCACACCANTCCATCTTGGATTCAGAATACCAGGCGCTGGGTGTCGTGTGTGTCTGTCCCCCCCCTCCCCCAGCTGCAGGAGGCTGAGCCCACCAGATGCAGGGGTAGGCACCACAGCTTGTTCTGATACAGAATGACCTATCTGCACCTTACACATAACTTTGAGCCAGTCTGTACTTTCCACTTGTACCAATCTTGAACTAAGTTAGTTGTGCACGCCTCTTCCAAGTAGCATATAAACCACTGGATTGCCTCAATAAAGCGTACTGCTTGCGGCTAACTTAGGCTGTGAGGACTCGTCAGTACCCCGATCCCACCTCCGCTGGCTTCCCACAACCGCACCATACTACCACTACAACATGCCAAAAAAAAAAAAAAGGAAACTGAACTCCAACTATAGTTCAAATAGTTTAAAAATAATTCTGGTGTTCAAATTTATAGAAAATAGAACACAGAATTGTTTCAGTTGGAAAAAAAAAAACTTTAAGATCATCGAGTCAAATAACTTATACCACTAGCCTAGATAAGATGTAATTTAGAATTTTAGCATTTAAAAAATACCTTAAGCATTTAAACAAGGTTTTGGTGGGCTTAGTATCCCATCAAAACCAAAGTCAGTATCTAACTGCAACTAAACACTTTGCATACCATTGCACATAGAGTAAGGCAGGAAAAAGGCAAAACAGAATCAGTCAATCACTTGATAAGTTCAGTAGATGCCTTCTAGCAATTTCCTCCTCATTCCTTCCTTGTTTCCAAAGCACAGGAGATGCCAATAGAAAATCACAGGTTGTTTACATATCCAAAAACGTTTTTCTTAAATAATCCCATTCTTATCACTAGTGAATAACAGGGAAAGGCTCAGGTAAGCAGGTGATTTAATAGAGGTGCTTTTGTTGTGAGTAAAAGCAAAACCAAATTAACTAGAACCTTAAGCAATTTAACTTTCCAGAATCACAGAGTACATCCAGTTGGAAGAGCCCTCAAAGATCATCCAGTTCAACCCTCGACTCAGCACTGAAGGGCCAACACTAAACCATGTCCCTAAGCACCAAGTTCACACGCTGCTTAAACAACTCCAAGGAGGGTGACTCCACCACTGCCTTGGGCAGACTATTCCATTACTGAGTCACTTTGCACATACAGCAACATACACCATGACTGTAACTTGCCTTCGGGATGTCAACAGAAGGAACACTTGTCTGAACTGACCGCTTTCAAAGTGGTTACTTTTTTTAGTAGTCTTATTGCATTTCATTAATTATTTTAATAAGCTTTAATGTAGTACAGTCACAATACCTTAAAATGGAGACTTTCTTATTTCACTGACAGATAAATGGGGAACAAAAGTTACAGGATTTACACATCATTCCTACTGATTTTAGAAGATGCATAACTCAAGAATTCAGTAGTGATGAAACAAAAAAGGAACTTAAAATGCCAAACTAAGAGTGGCCATGATCCCTTTGTCTCAAAATTTGGTGAGAAACCCCTCACTTATTTCAGCACCAAACCCCATCCATACTCCTGAAATGTTTCTGTCAGTTTCAAAGCTCTTCACCGAAATGAGGGAGAAGAAAAAATACAGACACATCAAATTCCACTCTTTGGGCTAGAAGCTTATCATTTGTAAAACAAAGCAAGACCATAGGGCCTGACAGTACTATTAACTAAAGACAATAATAATAATTTTTAAAGAGTTATTTTACATGACAGATATTTCACCCTACCAAAGGTTTCTTCAAGACGACTATGCACCAAACAGGACACAACTCAGGGCTGCTACATCTACACGACCTCACAGCCGAGAGCAGAGGCAGGTGCCGATAACTCCTGCTTTGTGCATTACTCAACGCGGCGCCCGTTTTGGCGCCCAGGAAGCACCCATGCGCTCTTCGCGGCTGCCTACCCCACCTGCCACACAGCGTCCACCGCCGAGCCAGGCTCGCGGCGCCGCATCGGCTCGCAGCTCTCTCTCCCACTAGGGGCCGCTGCGGCGAGCCCCGACCTATCCGCAGGAAAAGGGCCCGTCCGGGGCTCAGGTGCTGCAGCATCCCTTCTAAGAGGCTGCAATTTAAGTTTCTCCACAAAACGGCCCTAAAGCGTTCGCTGGTGAGGGCCGTACAGCTGCCTGGGGCACAAGGGCAGCAGGAACAGAATACCCGCGGCACAAGGCAACGGAGGCGGTTGAGGCTGCACGCCAAACGCCGGCCGCAACCCGGTGGCAGAAGCACCACAGCCCCCAGTCACAGAAGCGAAATGATGCCGTAGGCAGAAAACAACACTACCCGCACCACCTGGCGGGAACAGAGCGGAGTGCGCCGCAGCCCACCACGACGTGCCTGTGCCCCTCTGCCTGTTATAACCCTCCCTGTCACCGCCCTCCCGAGCCGCCTGCGCCTGCGCCAGGACAGGTGGCGCTGCGCGCATGCGCCTGTCAGCGGCTGCCGGGCGGCTGAGGGGCGGGGTGAGGTGGGCGGCGAGGGCCGGGCCTTGCCGGGCCAGACCGAGCCGGACGCGGCGGGCGGGGTGATAAGAGTGTGTGCGGGCTCACCTTCCGCCTTGTTACAGCTGGACGGCCGTGGTCGGGCCCGTGTGTGAGGTGGCTGTGGCACAGCTGTTAGTGTTCGGCTGTGTAACCCTCCTCGACGCGGAGCGTCGCCCTTCCACTCGGGCCCGGCGCGGCGATGGGTTCCCGGGCATCCACACTGCTGCGGGACGAAGAGATAGAGGAGATCAAGAAGGAGACGGGCTGTGAGTGCAGGGGCGTGGGACTGGGCTGGGAGGCGGGCTGGGAAGCACTGTGCGGTGCCGAGAGACTGGAGCTGGGCAGTGCCATCTCTCTCCAGCTGGGGAGGCGTCGGGGGCGGCCGCTCCCCCTTCTGTCCCCTCGCGGCTGCGCGCCGAGCTGTGCCCGGGGCTGCCGGCCCTTCCTTGTGGGGAGGGGTGCGGCGCGACCTCTGCGATGCCGCCTGGGCAGTGCCTGGTCGCAGCTGGCCCTGAGCCGGGACCCCACTGAACCCCGACAACCCGGACGGTTGTCGGACATGGCTTGGAGGCCGGCGGAAACCGAGGAGACACCTTTTGGTTCGCCTCCCCCTTGCTGCCTTTCGCCGCGCAGGGAGGGCCCTGGGGGGATGGCGCCCGCAGACTGGAGCTGGCAGAAACCCGCGGCCAACGCATTTCCTTTGGTACTCTGCCTGTCTCTCGACTGCAGCCGCTGGCCGTAACTGAGGTGCGCCTTAGGCTGGTCTGAGCGCTCCAGGGGCAGCAGCAGGGGCCGGTGTTTGCTTGGCGCACTAGGAAGGAAAAACTCTCCGCGTCTGGCTGTACAGCGGTTGTGGGGGCAAACCTTGTGAAGCGGCCATTGCCGTGGTTTAAGGAGGTGATGATCGGCTGTACAACATCTGAGAGATCCGAGCGGGACAGGGAAGAAGCAGTACTCTTTATATATGCAGTATTGCATTTGGTCAGAGATAACTGGCTGGATTTTGAAGATTTGTCTGTCTTTAGTTTTGGTGCTGGAGTTTTTCTCCAGCAGCTGTTTTTAGCCAGAATAAAACCTATCATTGTATAGCAGTTTCTTTTCCAAATGTTGTTTGTTTCATAGGTTATTGCTAAAGTCACCTTAAGGGTATTCAGAATAAATGCTGAGTGGTGCCTAAAATACAAAGGTGGTAACGTCATAATATCTGGAATTTGAGTATGATTAACTAAAAAAAAATTCCTGCACAAGTCAGCAATTGGGAGAGCATTATTCAAGCTGGACTGTAGCATATACTTAATTTACCTTACAGTATTTGGTTGAGTTTTCTCCATAAAGTGTCTTACAAAAGGTAAAATTCCTTTATGAGAATTCTAGCAAGTACTGAGTGACAGTAGGAGGATGCCCTGCTGAGTGGAGAGAGGAGATGATAACTTACGTATCGCTTTGCTGAGTGGCTACAGAGAAGGGGTGAAAAAAAACTCAGTTCTGGCTAGCATATCGAGCAGCTGAGTGAGTTAATATAGTTTCCATGATCCCTTTTCCATCTGTCAAGTGAACCTTCTCCAGGAAGGCTATGATAAACAAGAATATCAGAGTCTGCTTGTCCAGCAAGAACTTATTGTGGTTTTGTTTTATTTTGTTTTGTTTTTAAACACAAAGATCATTGAGTAAAGCTAGCCTAGTATAAAGATGCTTTCACAACCAAACCACAAACCTGGAATGTTCTTCCAAAAGGTTTTACTTTTTCACTTGTGCCAATATATGATTTATTGTCAGTAGTGCTTTGTTATTCCTAGACTCTTACTTGCATGATAGTTAAATACTGTTAAGATGGCTATGTGGGCTTTCTAAGCAATAAGAAGACATGGCTCTAGTTAGCCATTAAATGCTTTTCTGTATCTTCAAAGTGGGTAGCTTAAGGTTGTGATCTTCATGCTTAAGCTTTGTGGCCTGAGCTTGGCTAATTTTTCCTGTAGTTTTACTATTAAACACTGGTTACTAATTTTTTTACTATTAAATTTTGTAGCCACTCTGTTAAACATTGCTAATCTCTGACTCAGACTTGTTTGTGAGTCATCACAATTTGTCTTGTTGACGTTGTCAAATTTTTTTTTTATTTCCCCCTCTGCCCCAGCCTGTCACCACAGTCCACGACTGTGATTTTCCTCTGCCTTTAATACAGCTCTGGGCAGACAGAAAAAGCCACCAACCTCTCAGCACTGTTACACAGTTCATGTGGGTACAAGTTGGGAACCTCTCCACCCCCTAGGTTTATCTGGGACAAAGTTTGCAGGTAGAATGCCAAGTTAATGTTACTGACTAGAGTATCCTGTGGTTTGCTAGAAACTTGATGCTACTAAAGAGTTTGAGAAAGGAACTTCGTAGGCATGAAACAGTTTGGCAGTACTGCATGTTTGTGTTGTACTGATGTTGTGGTGAGTGTTCCTAAGGGTTCTTTTTTTTGCTTCCTTCCTGTAAAACTTGACTTTTGAAATGCTAAGAACGCTTAACCAATTTTATTGACTTAAATTGTGGAATTATACAACTTTTCTGATGATCTCTTGTATAGCACAAGACTGAATAGCTACTGACAATCACATAAGTGATAAACCATGTTCTTCAGCTGAGCAGATGAAAAAGGAGTCTTTTAGAGGACTTGAAGCATACCTTTCAAAAGCAATACAATGAGGATTTCTTGAATGAAATCTAACTTTGGATTGAAGTTCTTTGTTGGTTTTTTTTTTTTATATGGTGGTGGAAAACACTTAAGCTAAATTTAGAAACATCTGCAAAGGTATTACTTCCAAGAACTGGAACTTCTAAAATCACTTAAACGTAAACATAGTGACAGAAACTCTCCATTGGATTCTCAGATGCTTAAAGCTGAAGTTGACAGTCCTAAATATCTTCAATGTTATGTGGAAATTGATTTTTTCACCTATAAGCATCTTGAAATTTGAGTTTGAATAAACCTTCAGGTAGTCCTGGCTGCTTTTATATTTCAGTAACATCTGTAAGAAGCAGATAAGAGATCCAAAATATTACTTGTCTGCATTGTGTCATAAGCTTTTTTGGAAAGCCATTGGAATGTACTAGTATTCAAGGTACTTCGTTCACACTTTTTGGTCCTGCTTTTAAGGAGTCTGTTGAAGGATTAGTAAAGTAATGTTCATATCAGAGCTCAGGAGAAAAATATTTAAATGGTAACAGGTGGTAGATTTCTGATCAGTGTTTTATGTATTTTTCTAAATCTATAAATATCATAAGCTTGAGTTTATGCTAACATTTTAGACAAGTGTTTCAGAATGTTGTAACTGCAAAACTTTCTCATGATTTAACAGCAGCAAAATGGGGAGTACCCCTCTTGTTCTAGAGATCTTGACTTAAATTTTTAGAAGGACCTTAGTGGGATAGTAGTATAGGTAAAATAATGTTTCAGGTACCTTTAAGACATAACCTTTGATTACACATCTTGTTTCTGGTTCTCTTATGGTCAACAGGGAGTGTCAAAATCTTTACACGAGAGAGCTCTGAAGAGTCTCTAGTGATGCAGCTTTCATGAGGGTTGAGAGCCAAAGAGGAAATGATGGAAAAGTACAATGGTGGACCCAAATGATACTGCTTTCTCATACAGCTATGATAAGCTTTTTGTGTAGCTGCCAGCTCTTTATCATACATTAACTGCTATGGAGATGTCTCAAAAATGGAATTTTGAAACAGTAGCTGAGTAAAATTCTCATCACCATCTTTGTTTCCATGGAGGAGTGGGAGTACAGGGCTCCTTATCAGATGTAAATCCAGGTTATTCTTTTTTTGTATTTTTCATCACCAGTTGTTGTTAGTGCATATCAAATCTAAAACAATAATAAGAAATGCAGAAATTCAGAGCCTTTAAAGTAGTGATGCCTGCTTTCTATGTGTATGTTGCTTAACTTGGAATTGAGCAAGCTGCCTAGCCAGATTGTGGAGAAGTTGCCTTAGGTGGAACTGAGCAAATTGCCCAACCCTTTGCAAAGAATGGAAGTTACCAAGGAGACAAGGAAAAGGAGGGGGAAAAAAACCTAACAGAAACACCACCAGTCGCTGGCAAGTCATCCTAATGAAGGGAACAGTTGAACCAAAACAAATAGCCTGAAGAAATTGGGTAAATCCTGTGCAACCTGTTCCCAAATAAGTTTAGCAAGGAACAAGAGCACGGTACATATACTAGTGAATGCTTTTAAAACAATTGGATCTGAAAGTGACACAAAGTTCTCGTAGAGAATCACTTCTTTGAATAAACAGCACAATTAATTTCAGTCTTATTTCATGTATTTATTCACCTCATCTGAAAGGGCTTTGAAAAGCAAAGATCTTTGCAGCAGAGATCTTTGGCATCATGAATAATGTAAAGATTTTCAGTGCAGGCTGTGTCCTGGTTATTTCTAGCTGTAAAGGAATTAAGGGAAATCACAGAATCAGTGAAATGGTGAATCAAATATTTTTTTTTTCTTTTTGATTGCCATTTACTGGAGCAGATAACCAAAGGATATTGGAGGCCAAAAATATAAATGGATAGAAGGCAGTTACACAGTTTTTTGAAGAAGCAGCTTATTTGTGGATTTTTGAATATTAAGATGCAATTTACAGCTCATGAAGTCCCTAAACTGCTGATTGCTATGTGCTTCCAATGTAACTCATTTTGTATAGTGTTTTATTTTTCAACACAGCTGCTGACAACAGAGAAGCTCAGTGTAATGAGGCCTGTTACTATGAGGCATTGCTGACAGGCTAATTTGTGTTTCTTCTCTTTTTTTCCTTCAGTCTCCCACAGTCAAATCACTCGTTTGTACAGTCGCTTCACCAGCCTAGACAAAGGAGAAAATGGCACTCTGAGGTAGGTATCATCAATAAATCAGCTGTCCTTGCACAGTTGCACATCTGCTGTGGTGATTTGTTGAAGCAGGATGCCTATATCTCTTCCTGATGTGGTGAATCGGGCTGTTATACCAGATTCTTTCATATCTGCTGTCTACATGGATATTCAAGTTTGTTGTCTTTTATGAAAGGTCAAGGGAAATCTGTTCAACAGAGATGCTCTAAATACCAATTGTCTTTAGTTCTGAAGGCCTGTAGCAGCTAATGCAAGAAAGGTCAGATTTGGTATCTGAGGTTTTAAACTAAGTGTTCAGAAGTGTAAAACCACATTTTCAGATTACTACTTACCTTTACTTATATGTTGGTTTCAGTAATTACTACAAGAATGATTCATTCTGGCTTTCATAACCAAAAGATAATTTCTGGTTTTGAGAGCACAGGCTCATAATTGTTTCTGATACCCAGTGTCTTTTAACAGTACTTTAATCTGCAAGCACTTTAACAAGAGGTGCATAGTTAAGAACAGTAAACATCCATGTCTATTAGTAAGCTGTCATGAAAAGAGAGTTGGAACCAAGTCACTGAGAAAACAAATACACATTTTTATTCTTTAAAGTAGTAGTGCAGGATGTTCCAAGGCCTTTAAAGTGTTCATCTTCTGTCTACAATTTGCAAACCCCAGATGATGAGGCTTACATTTTATATGCAAAACACCTTTTTCACTTTGGACTGAGTCTGTTTGAAAAAGTATTTTCAACCAAAAGGTAAATTCTGATGGGATGATTGCCTGATAAAATGTCTCTGCCTCTGGTCTTTGTTTTCTGTCTTTCCCCACTCTGGTTATTGTATTGTGTGTTGGTATTGGTTTGCTTTTTATTTGCTGAACTAATTATGAATGCTGATTATATTAAATAGCTGCTTATTCTTTTCTGTTGATGCTGCCTACAGATTACACTAATACTAGGGAAACAGATGACAAATCAGAGCTGTCTGTGATTGCACAAGGGCTGCAATTTAGCAACCAGCATAGTAGGTCTAAGAACATACTGCCACTGAAAGTCTGTTGCTTTTCTCTGATGCTGGTACCAAGGCTTATCTTTGAAACTAACCTATGGCTTTGAAAACTTGCTGACCAAAACAACAAAATGAATCCAGTTGGTTTTCAGGGGCATTTTGTTTCCCATTCACCATACAGCCTCATATATGCCAGGGGGCACAGGGAAGCTGGAGAGAATGCAGGAAAGAGTAGGAAGTGGAAAGAGACCTCATTGTGTAGTATATGAGATCTGGCTGGATTAGAGTTAATTTTCTTTCATGGCAACTCTGTGCCAGTCAGACCCAATAAACACAGATTCAAAGATCAGCTGAGGTTTTGTATATCATCTTTCAGAATGCGGTTGTAGCATGCACTGTAAACCTATAAAAGCTACACCTACCTATAAACCAACCTAACATCACCACTGCTTTGAAGCTGCCAAGTTGGAAGGCATGCAGTCTGTGGCAGTACTGCTGGCTTACTGCTGCTTCCTTTCCTGAAGGAAATGCGCAGTTTCTTCTGGTTCCACAAACTGCTGGCTTCTCTGTTAACATTTCAGTAATCAGTTGTGGAGATGTACTCTAAACAGGGCTACCGAGTGATTTTTGTGATGAAAAACTCTCCTGCCTCTTCAGATTTGTCTAGATATTTTTATGCTGACTGACTCCAGTGATTTGGACTGTGCCTGTGCTGTAAATATCTGGACTTGCATAGCTGAAGGGATTACAAAGTGGATTGTGGGTGTGGAAGCAATTGTCTTGGGATAGGCAGGAACTTCTTAAGCCCACTTGGTCACTGAAGCCAGTGTATCAATCATATAATTTGTAGCATTGGCTAACTGGCAATTGTGACATAGAGATCATCTGATTTGGACATGGAGAAGGCTGTAGATGCAATCCACCAATCAGCAAGGCCTTTGACACTGTCTGCCATAGCAAACTCCTGGCCAAGCTGGTAGCCCTTGGCTTGGACAGGGGCATTCTGTGCTGGATTAAGAACTGGATGGATGGCCAGGCCCAGAGAGTAGTGGTGAATGGTGCCACATCCAGTTGCAGCAAGTCAGTAGTGGTATGCCCCAAGGATCAGTGCTGGGCCCAGTCCTGCTTAATATCTTCATTGATGATATGGATGAGGTGATTGAGTCCAGCATCAGTGAGTCTGCAGACAGCACCAAGCTGGGAGCACGTGTCAATCTGTTAAAGGGCAGGAGGCCTCTGCAGAGGGACCTGGACAGGCTGGACAGATGGTTGCAGTCCAATGCCGTGAGTTTTAACAAGTTGAAGTGCCGGGTTCTGAAATTCGGCCACAACCACCCCATGCAGTGCTACAGGCTGGGGACAGAGTGGCTGGAGAGCAGCCAGGCAGAGATGGACCTGGGGGGAGTGGTTGACAGCCAACTGAACATAAGCCAGCAGTGTGCTCAGGTGGCCAAGAAGGCCAGTGGCACTCTGGCCTGTATCAGGAATGGTCTGGCCAGCAGGACCAGGGAGGTCATTCTGCCTCTATACTCTGCACTAGTTAGGCCACACCTTGAGTACTGTGTCTAGTTCTGGGCCCCTCGAGAAAGGTGTTGAGGTGCTTGAACATGTCCAGAGAATGGCAACAAGGCTGGTGAGGGGGCTGGAGCACAGCCCTATGAGAAGAGGCTGAGGGAGCTGGGGTTGTTCAGCCTGGAGAAGAGGAGGCTCAAGGGAGACCTCATTGCTGTCTACAACTACCTGAAAGGAGGTTGTAATCAGGTGGAGGTTGGTCTCTTCTTCCAGGCACCCAGTGACAGAACAAGAGGACACAGCCTGAAACTGTGCCAGGGCAGGTTTAGGCTGGACTTTAGGAAGAAATTCTTTACTGAGTGATTTGCATTAGAATGGGCTGGTGGAGTCACCATCCCTAGAGGTGTTTAAAAGGGGACTGGATGAGGCACTTAGTGCCATGGTTTACTTAATTAGAAGGGTTAGGTGATAGGTTGGACTTGATGAATCCTAGGGGTCTTTTCCAACCTGGTTGATTCTGTGGTGATACTGTAGGTAAGGCAAACAACTACCTATGTCTCAAAATTAAATTATTTGAAAGGATGAATACTAACAGCTTCTTCAAGCTTTGCATGTGGTTTTAGTCTTCACTGATGAATAAAGATGATGGCTGCTAGTCTAGCATAACTTGAACCACAGTCTTTCTTAACTTTGCCCTCTAACTATAAATTTACCTTTGAGTCCATAAAGTTTGTATAAACTCCAAAGTGTATTCAGTTTATGTAAGACTAAATAATTGGATATGCAACAAATAGCTGTTGCACAATGCTTAGTTTCAAAGTGTTACATATAAGGAGGAGTTTGACTTTTGTTGTTGTTAAACACATGGTACAAGGGAAAGGAAGTGAAGTTGGAAAATCCCAGCAACAGTGCAAACTGTGATCCATTAACTTACGCTCTTGGTCTCTGGGCTTAGCCTGCTTCCAAATGTAGCTGACTTAAAGTAGCACAGAAGTTTTGAAACCTGCCCTAGCACCCACAATAGTGTTGAAACCATTAAATTTAAGTAATTGAAAACTAGTTCCAGGGCAGAGGCGGGGGGGAAAAAAAAGGAGTAATAACTACAGCTTGGATGGTCATACATGTTGGTTTCTGAAATACTGATCAAAGAACTTGCTACTTTGGTACAAGCAAGGCGAAGTTACCACTTGCTTACTACCTTCAAACAGTCGCGAAGGGATGGCTTCTGTTTGCTTCCTGTGAGCAAGAATGATTCTGTAAGGATGACTTACTCCTTTGACTTACAAGTCAGACATGACAAGAGTCACTCATGTGACTGTAAAGAAGTGTCAGACAGTTCTTTATGGCATGAAATAAACCTTTAAATGTGTGCCACTCTTCTGAGAAGGGGGAAAAGTTGTGTTGTCCTTATCTGTGTGTTAAAAATGGGCAAGGTAAAGAACACTTTGTACAGAAGATCTGGTAGATGATGATTAATCCTGGTGATTAGAGAAGACAGATAGTTCGTTATGAAAACATAATCCCAAACTGAGATGTTTTTCTAGCCAGAGGTTTCTATCCAGTGTACCTATGTGCAGTGTCAAGGTACTTTGCAGTTATATAAATGTCTCAAGACAAAAATCTCAAATGCCTTGGTTTAGCTTTCCCTCCCCTAAATAACTACATCTGTGGTTACCTATTAACTCTTAAAATCTTGAAGTGTATAAAAATGGTATTTTTCCCTTTAGCTTCACTTTTTCTAGACAAGATGAGTAAGCTCTCTTTGACTTGCACCACCTGAATGAAACTGGATTGTAAAATCCAGGACAAAGCTTCAAAAAAATCTTTTGCCACCTTTGATTTCTATATTGTGACATACTGAGTTGCCAGAACAAAAGGCTGATATCCTTGAATGTCCGTAGCATGTAAATTGTGAAATCTGAAACACTCATTCTGCTTATATCCTAACTATAGGGCAGAGGGAACCAGTGTTTGTTTTCTTCTTTGCACTCTGATTTCCAAGATGAGGAAATTGAAGCGGATGACTGAAGCGTACACCACACAGAGTGCATCTGCTGCAAAATATATCTACTATAAAGTAGCTCTAGACAGACACTATAGAGCAAATACTTCTCTAAACTGCTGCTTTTGAGTGGAGTTTCTGCTATGCTGTGGATGTGTCAGCTTAAGCACTTCAGAAGTGCTTTTTACTGTGCTGGTATGGCCTGGTGAGTGTGAAAGAAGGAAGGGCAAGTACTCTGAAAGCTGGTAAGTGAGGAGGATAGACACACTGAGCTTTCTGTACTTATGCTCATAAAAGCTATTCACAAGACAGTACCTCCTGGAGAAATTCAGAAAGCCTCTGAAAAAAGGCTAGCAAGAGCTAGCTGGGCCATCTTGTTGATCTTTGTCAATGAACAGAGTCATCTCAGTCTGGAGAGGTGTTAGGCTTGTTCTTACTATACTTTGAAATTTTGCATTAATATAAGAGATAAACATGGAATGAACATGGAATTCTTTACCTTTGCTTAAGAAAATGAAATTTTGTTTTTTAAAGCTTTATCTAGAACCAAAACAGGCAGGATATAAGATTGAGCTGGATAATGATAGGGTGGTAGGAAAGTTGATACTTCCACTCTTGACCATAGACATGACTTTAGTCCTCCCTCCACACCCCTTTGCTCCTCTAAACAGCACATTTACTCTTAGCATACTTCTTGACCTAATGCTTATAAACCAATTACTACTGATAGTTAACAGACTTCTAAATTTTGTGTAGAGCATGTGTAAGGATGATGTTTAGCCTGGAGAAGAGGAGGCTCAGGGGTGACGTTATTGCTGTCTACAACTACCTGAGGGGTGGTTGTGGCCAGGGGGAGGTTGCTCTCTTCTCTCAGGTGGCCAGTGCCAGAACGAGAGGACACAGCCTCAGGCTGCGCCAGGGGAAATTTAGGCTCGAGGTGAGGAGAAAGTTCTTCACTGAGAGAGTCATTGGACACTGGAATGGGCTGCCCAGGGAGGTGGTGGAGTCGCCGTCCCTGGAGCTGTTCAAGGCAAGGTTGGACGTGGCACTTGGTGCCATGGTCTAGCCTTGAGCTCTGTGGTAAAAGGTTGGACTTGATGATCTGTGAGGTCTCTTCCAACCCTGATGATACTGATACTGTGATACTGTGAAGTTAAATGAAATGACTGACAGGGTTATGAACTGTTCTGACAGGTGAGATACAGTGACCAAAAGGCTTGATGAATGACAAAGCTAATGCTGGCGAGGGAAGGGAGCAGTGAAACCTCTTCAATACTAACCTATTGAATCTATTTGACTATCTTGTGCGATACACCTTGCTTTTAATTCCCTTTTTCAAGTACTTTCCTGTTACCTATATCCTCTGGACATTTTCCTTATTCTCTGCTGCTTCTCTTTCACATAAAATTTATTTTCTCTCCGTTGTTGTATTTTCCCTCAGCTCTAGGTAGTCTTGCCCTTCTAATCCCTCTTGAGGGAACAGTACTCTATTACTATCTAGAAGTAAAAAAAGGATGAACAGACAGAAATAATGGAAGGAAAAAAAGGGTCTAGTAGGTTTGTTATCCTTTGGGGTAGGGCAGAATTGCCTTTATAATAGTGATCTGCTGTGTGCCTTGGGGGATATACTAGTGCTTAGAAATACTTGTCTTGCTTGGAATCAACAAATTCCTTACTGCAAGGTGTGTCTAAGTGTGAATTCACTGACTATACATTAAATGGTTGGCCTGCATAATGACAGCATGTAGTTAAGGGCTGCTTTGCATGTTACATTTAAGCAAGGATTTAATAGAAGCTAGGTTCCTGGAAAGATCTGTTAGAAGAGCCTCGTTGCTATGGCACAGGAAGGCAGAAGTAGAGGGCATCACATTTCCTGTAAGATCCAGCCTCAGCTAGGTGAAGTGGGGAATAACTTGCATCATGCATTCATTTACTTCTTTTATGGCTGCTGCAGCTATTCAATTATAACACTCACTCAGTAATGTGCTCTTAATAAGCAAAAATGGTCTGCTGCAATCCTGATAATGACAGGACAAACGGATTTGAAACCTGGGGAGTTGTTTGTGGTTAATTGTTAATCTCCTGTTAGAAAGCAGAAAAACTGGAAGCTGAAATTACAAGTGTAAATTGAGGCTCAATGATAAGAAGCAGTGATATGAAAGTTCTGAAGTATTAGGGTTTTGCTCTAAATAGAAGACAGGGCCTTTGCTGCTTTTAGCTTGTAAATGGTAGCATTGACACTCAAGTCCTGTTGTTAAAATTTTGTTACTAGGATATGGGTTTTCCACATCACTGCTTCTCCTGCCTGAATCACTAATGCATACTTTGCCCTTCAGCTATAGCTTAAAATGCAGCAGTCCTGAAGGGTCTCGTAACAAGCTGATCATGTTGTACAGATGTTAATGTGGCCTGTTAATTCAAACCTGGTCAGAGCAGAAGCTTGCTGGGATAGCTTAAAAACATGGTCAGGTCATTCTAGCAGAAGGTCAAAGAGTTTAACCATGTTGTACCAGATGCATTATAATTGGGACTCTAACAGTGCTATGGTGTGCCTGGGTGTGGGGAGTTCTTTAGAATGCATTTAGAACTAGAACGTCTTGCTTCTCTGCTTTTTCCAGATTAGGTTAATAATAAGGTTAGGCAGTTCCTTCTTTCCTCTGCCCTTAAAATCACAGTATTCTAGGAGGCCAGCATACTTAATCTCAAAATCTTTGCTTTACTCTGCTCAGTTCCTGGTGTAATGACATCGTGAATCAAACCCCGTTGCTGGTTCGGTTGGTGAGTGTAGCTTTCAAAAGCAGCAAACACTTAATGACCAAGTTTGAGACTTTGACCTGAACTTCAAAATCAGCAGGCCCGTGGGTGCGTGACTTGAAGGGAGCTGCCAATATTTCTGGAGACTGGGCATCCAGACAGAATTGATTGATTGATTTTTAATCTTTTTTTTTTTTTACAGCCTTACCCTATTGCTGCTATCTTTGCAATTTAAAACCTTGTGATGGTGGAGTACATCTTGTACTAACTCATAAATTGCTGTGATCAGTTGTAGGTGTGTGCGTGAGAGGGGGAAACTCAAACGCCAAACTAAACCTGGGGACCAAAGTTTTCATTCACCCAGACTATCTCACTCTCCTATCATTGGTGTTCTTTTAGGTTGGAAATAAAAAATAATTCCAAACACAATTCTAATAACAGAATGAATCCTGTGTTCGTGTCATACTGAGCTAAGGCACGTGTGCGTCCGTACAGATCGTGATTGTCTGCCAGAGGAATGTGGTATTGTCTTAGAATCTGGAATGGGATACTTTGGAAAAAACATGCCAAACCAAATGATTCACTACCAAAAGAATTACTGTTGAAAGTTCACTTCCTTTTTAAAGCCATTTTCCTTCCAAGCTATTTCAGAAGCTTTCCTTTCCTTAAGCTGCAAACTGGCTGTCATTGTTACAGGAAGGTTTCAAGCACTGCTGTTAACATGGTAAATGAACACTGCTAACATAATACAACCTTGACATTGTCTTTTGCTTCTTTTTGTGCCATTAGTCATACAGAAAATGTGATTTAAAGACTTGCAGTTGAAAAAGCCACCAATTGTCTTGCCGCGGAAATAAGAGCCCAACAGATCTTTTACTGTGAATTCGTTCTAAGCAACTTTTTCTCTGACTTCAACTTTATGCAGACTTGTGCTCTTGTTTTACTTAGCCGTGAAGACTTCCAGCGGATTCCAGAGCTTGCTATCAACCCACTGGGAGACAGAATTATCAATGCTTTCTTTCCAGAAGGGTGAGTTCTTATAGACTGATCTTGTAGGCAGGCACAACATTTGGAGTTCCTCAGAAGTTTTAATAGGAGTGAAACGCTGATAAATGAAGCACAGAATTTGAATATTCAGACTGAATGACTTTGACTTGTCGTGAAATGTGGGTGGGTACTATTGTTCCCTCAGCGTATTTTCACTCTGTCATGAGAAATACTTCACAACCTTCAAGTGCTTTGTCCTTTATTCACTGACAAACTTTGGCTTCATGTCACAATTTTCTACTCTTACTACTATACTGCTGAACACTTCCAAAGTCCCTGCATGCCCTTGATTGCCTTTAGTTCTCAAAGCAAACTTGTAGCAGCACTATTTTGTGCTAATTTTGCAATTAACTAATTCAATCTTGGTTTTCACCTTTTACCCTCTTAGTCTACCTTTTATTAGATGAGCTTTTTGTGTTTGTTTTTCATTGTTGATCACATTTAAGACATAGCTTATGGCACTTCTAATATAAATCCGAAGAGATGACCTGATTTGTAGTACTGTTTCTCTTCATTATAACTGTCTAGATTGTTCTGTGGAATCCACTTATTTATACTTATTTTTACTGCTGATTGAAGATCAGTGTCTAATCCAGTATCATCTGATACCAGGCAGGGTTTCCTGAGTAGGAAGCAGGAATCTTTACATAGCTGGTTCCCACAAAATCTTGATAAAAGACCTATTTGTCAAGGAACTGCCCCACAAGCAGGAGGCAAGGGTGACAGCAAAGCTGGCAGGGACAATGTACTCACTGATAAAGGGCACAGCACCTGAAGAAACGCAGAGCAGGTCCAGTGACTGTCCAGTGGTTGCCAGACAACTTGTCAGTAGGGAAGCTAGTTAGAGGTCAGTCGAGGGAATCAGGGTCTAGATCAACAAGAAGCCTTGCCAGACTCAGGTGTAGCTGCAGGATAGCTCAGATAAGGCCTGAGGAGGGAGGGCTTGAACTTAATTAGAGCTTGAAGGCAAGGAGAAGGAAGCCCTTAAAGTTCTTCACAGCTTCATTTATAAGACATCATACTTCACAACAGCATGATCCCACATTGCAACTGCACTGTATCAGAGCTGCATTTGAGCATAGGCAGCCAAACCTTGGGGAGGGAAGAGTGGAAGAGTCTGCATGACACTAATAGTTTTGACATTATATTCATACCCTTTACCAAAATAAAGAACCCATATAAGCTATGCTAAAACTGACCTGCTGAAATGCTTATGCAGAGAGGACCAGGTGAATTTCCGTGGATTCATGAGGACATTGGCGCACTTCCGACCCATAGAAGACAACGAAAAGAGCAAAGACCAGAACGGACCAGAACCACTGAACAGCCGAAGTAACAAGCTGCACTGTAAGAAATGTGAACCTTCCTGTAGAAGCAATTGGTTTTCTTTTTTTCTGAGAAGGCAATGAAAGGGCTTTGGATGTTCTGTGGAATCATAGAATCAGAGAATGTCAGAGGCTGGGAACACGAATGAGGTCACCCCTTAGTCTCCTCCTCTCCAAGCTAAAAAGCCCCAGCTCCCTCAGTCTCCTCATAAGAAAGATGTTCAGCTTCCTTAATCATTATTGTGGCGTTGCACTGGGCTCTCTCATGCAGCTCCCTGTCATTCCTGAACTAGGGGGTCCAGAACTGGACACAGTACTCTAGATGAGGCCTCACCAGGGCAGAGTACAGCAGGAATGATATCCTCTTATATCTGATTTATTTAATTCATAATTAACTTGTAAACTTACTGGGGGGCCCAGAACTGGACACAGTACTCTAGATGAGGCCTCACCAGGGCAGAGTACAGCAGGAATGATATCCTCTTGTATCTGATTTATTTAATTTATAATTAACTTGTAAACTTACCTGTTCAGAATGTCAACAATCAACCCATTCATGTATTGGAATCTGGTGGAATTGGTTGAATCTTGAACAATATACTCTTTTCCAGACATCTCATAACAGAAGTGTTTCAAAGTGATTTGCATCCAAAGCTATTTCAGACTTAAAAGATTTTCATATCATATATGAATGTTGTTCTTTTCTGCTCCTTCCTCCAGTCTTCCATATAACATAGTGCTTTTTTCTCACCTTCGTCTGAGTACTTTCTTGTGTATTTGGACATCTGCCTACAGGATATGAGCAGAATGCTCTTGCTTGCTAATCAAAGTTGGCAACAGTCCTAACAGCACTTAAAATTTCTGTCATATCTCATCCTGAGCCTAAGAGAATGATTGGTAATGTAAAAATGTCTGTCTCTGAAGTTAAAGGATTGAATCTATCTTAGGAGTAATTGTACTTCCATGGCTTGAGGCTTTGGAGAAATACCTCTACAAGCAGAGTGCTTAAGTAAGGGGTCTTTTTTTCCACTTCTTGGCAATAGTATTGTTTCTGTATGTGGTAATAACACTTTATGGAACTGAACATTAACATTCTAAATTACCATAAAATGAAGGTAATTATCATAAAATAATTTATGACTACTTAGTGTTGATTTTTTTTAATTTTTTTTTTTTAGGTAAATGTGTTGTTATAAAGAAAAGTAATGGCACTTGAATTAAACTACTCCTTCTTTTCTTTCCTTTCCTGTAGTTGCTTTTCGGTTATATGATCTAGATAAAGATGACAAGATTTCCAGGGATGAGCTTCTTCAGGTAAACAGCACAAGGCTGCTTTGAATGACTCCATGACCTACTCTGTGACCTCACACCCATTTAGAATAAAGAGGGGAGTTCAAGTCTTCTCAAAAGAACTCATGAAGGAATTTGGTGGCTAATTGCTTAAAGCTTTAGATATGGGATGAGACTTTAATCTCCTTTGGTAGCCTAGGCTGCTCTATCAGACTGGGAATGATCAAGCCACCTTTAAAACCAGTGTTAGGCTAAGCAGGTTCTGCTGGAAACCACACAGAAATATGCAACAAATACACTAAGCCTTTAAAGAACTACCTTCTGCAGCTTTCAAAGGTGCTTTTAACAGGGCTTCATGGGGACAGTCCTTGATGTGGATTAGATTGTTTGCCTGATCCTCTGTGCATGCCATAAAACTTCCTGAAATTGCAGCCAAGGTAATCAAAGTTCATCAGTGCTGCATATATATGAAACTAGGCTTGAGCTGGGTGTAATTATATATTACTAATCCTGGGAAGTAGACATGGCAATTTGTGGTTCCTGATGTAGGACAAGGATTTCCTTTTGACTGGAAGTGCGCTCTCCTGTCTGCACAGAAAATGCTTTCACCAACCGTAGAGTACCAGCAGTTGTTGTTTGACCATATGTATTTCCAGAATCCCCCTAGGCAGCTATCTCTGACAGCAGGTACTCAGTTAGATGTAGTGTCTTTTTGTCATGGTTTGAGTCTGGCTGGCAGCCAAACACCACACAGCTGCTCACTCATCCTGCCCCGGGGAGTTGGGGATGGGGGCAGGAGGTAGAGGTAAGGAGACTTGTAGGTTGAGATAAAAACAATATAATGATGGAAATAAGATAATAATGATAATTGTAGCAATAATACTAAAATAAGCAAATGAGTAGTAAATGCCCAGTCTGTTCCTGGCTAGCGATCCTGGAGCACAGAAAATCCTGGAATTGCAGTTCTGGAAGCTCCCAGCTTCCCCTCGTCTATATACTGAGCATGATATTGTATGATATGGAATATCCCCTTGGCCATTTGTAGTTTGTTGCTCTGACTGTGCCCAGTCCCAGCTTCTGGCGTACCTGCACACTGCACCCTGGCAAGACATGGGAACTGGAAAAGTCCTTGATTCCTAGCAACAACTGAAAACATCAATGTATTATCAACATTCTTCTCATACCAATTCCTATCCTGAATCCAAAACACAGCACTACTCTAGCTACTAAGAAGAAAAATTAGCTCTATCCCAGCCAAAACCAGGCCAGTGTTTTTTGGGGGAGAACAAAACAGCAGACAGCAGCATTGGAACAAAACACATTCATTCCTAATTCCAAAAGCTTTCTCCCGCTTTTGCCTCTTTGTGCCACCTAATGAAAAAGCAGAATTCTGTTGACAAAGGTGGCTACAAAAGGAAACTGTCATTCCTGAAAGCCTTGATATACAAAGGACAAATGGAAATCTTCCAGAGTTGTTCTTGTATGGTGTTATTTTGATGGTATACATAAGAAAACCAGCACTAAGACTACTTCTGTGCCTGTGTCAATAATTGTTACTTTTGTATTTAGAAAGCAATTATCTGGGGACTTCTGTATGTTACAGGTATTACGGATGATGGTTGGTGTAAACATTTCAGATGAGCAGCTGGGTAGCATTGCTGACAGGACAATCCAGGAAGCTGACCAAGATGGAGACAGTGCCATCTCCTTTGCAGAGTTTGTGAAGGTTGGTAAAGTAGATTTTTAATGACTCAATGAAACTGCTCAGTAATGGGTAGGTCATTCAGACTTCATGCAAATGGAAACAGAGAGGAGGTCACTTAAATAGTCTTGCCTGCATTTGGGCAAAGCAAGCCTTCTGCTAACTCTTCCCTTCTTTATCAGAACTGGTTTTTTTAATGCTGTCAGAGTAAATAAATTAGTCCATATGTTTATTTAAAGTCTTGTGTAAGGTACAGCACTGAACATGAATGTACTGCAGATTTTTTGCTTCTTTTGCAACCATTTTTTTGCTATAGTTATAGCCTGACTGACATGGTTACAACAGAGTGATTCTACTATATTCTGTGCTGATCAGTTTTCACTTGTAGTCAGCAACACAGGTACTATCAGAATTCAAGTTCCTAACTCCTTTGGATTACATCTTTTGCTAGTTGGAAATAGGTAATAGTAAGGATTCATTATAGAGTCCATGGAGAAAATTGTGCTACAGCAGAACAATTTCTACTGCCCGATGGAATGGTATTGGCAAGAGAAACCAGACTGGATCTTGGAAGTGGACAAAGAAAGGATGAGAAGCAACAGAAACAAGTTGTAACATGGGAAATCCTGGTTAGCTGTAAGGAAAAGCTCTTAACCAAGATGATGATTATAGTTGCTGAAGATATAGAACCTCCTTCCTTGGAAGTATTTAAAATGTAACTAGACAAGGAAGGCCCTAAGCAACCTCATCTGATAAAGCAGGCCCAGGCAGGAGTTTAGTGAGTTGAACTGAAAGACCTTCCTAGGTCTCTTCAAACTTAATTTGCTCATATCTTTGAACACTAATGCCTAGAGCAGATCAATGTCTTTGTGCCTCAGTCTTAACAGTAGTTACCACCCTAGTTTTATCTATGTTAGTACTGCCGTGATCTTGATTTTTAGCTCTTTAATGACTGTTCATGCCACTTCATTTATTCTCTTTTCCCTTCTGTTTCCTGCCCATGCATTCCCACACAATCTAATTTTGCAAATTCAAGACTTTCTGGGCTGTTGGCAAACCAAAATTGCGTTAGTTACATTCTGGTTGACAGCCTTCTTCCAGCTTTAATGGATGAAGTTTCTCTCCTTGGAAGGAATTTAGTCCAGAAGGAAAAATAGCAGCCTTTAGATGAAAGACTGGCCTGCCAAATTGAAGACATCCCATGTTTTTGCACATTTCCTCTACACTAGAGTAAGAAAGCTTGTAGGAGAGAAGTATGTACAGTAACTTAAGTGGCTGTTTCTGAATTTTGTTGCAGGTTTTGGAGAAGGTGGATGTAGAGCAGAAAATGAGCATTCGATTTCTTCACTGATGGATGGAGAACCTATTCTTTTCTACCCCTACTACATAACGAATAGAACTTCATTTTCTCCTTAGCACCTTCCCCCAGAGCATTGCTACTGGTGAATAATACATCTCCAACCTCTCCGTGATTTGTTCCACCAATGTGAACATTCCCTGTGCACCAGGAACAAAGGGAAATGGCTGCTCTGCAACTTAGAAAGGAGCATTTTAAAAGAAAAAGATAATATTGTCCTTCCATTTTTTTACCCTCTCTCCCTTGTCTCTTTCTGCACTACTGTTTCAGCCAAAATGTCTCTTCTTACATACTTCTGTGTAATCTACAAACTGATTCTTCTGAGCTCTGAATCTGAGAATGGAAAAACGGGAACACACCACAGAAGTGCCCTCTGAAACACTTTGGAGACAAGCATCTACTTAAACAGTAGGTGCAGTGATAAAGAATCACTTTTGCTTCCAGTAGTAACACCACATGACAGCTGCCTTTTTTGTCCCCATTTAGCTCTTTACGTGCAGATTTTATTTCTTCATTGCTTCCAAATCTGCCTTCTACTTGAGGACTTCTCCATTTCTACGGCTTCACTGTACAACTAGCACTGAATGCATTGATGATAATCTAGAGTACTTCAATGTACTGTGAATAGATTTTATTCGTTGTGGGATGAATTCACAGGGACAGTATATTCTCATCTGTGGTGGAGACAGCAGGCTGTGGTAGCCTCAAAAGGAATAGGAATTCTGCACTAAGTAATTTAAACTGTTCCAGTAGCAGATGCAGGAACTCATCATATTCCTTTGAGTAGTTTGTGGGCTTCATAGCTAGTGGACCATCAAGTGCCCTCTCCAGGTTGCTTTGCTCTAGGATCTCTCCTCATCAGGATGGTTTTGCCCCTGAAAGGATAAACTTGTTTACCACTGTACATAATGCAAGAAAACCAGTTAAGCCAAAATCTGGATTTGTAGTTCTGTCACTGCCCCCAGTGCCATGAAACAGAGTAGTGACTCTTTTTTTTTTTTTTTTAATTAATCCTAATGGTCTGGATAATCACCAATTATTTAAATTTTCCAGCATGGAAGTCCTGGTCTTTTAGGTTTGTGTTGAGAGTGGTAGCTGTATTTATGAGATTTGTGGCATAAAAATGTAATTTGGGGAAATACATAGTTATCCTTAATATTTCAGAATATGTTTTTACACAAAGCTCTCTGCAACTGTAAGATGATTAATATAATGCTGATAAAGTCAAGGGAGAGACTTTATGAACGATTCAGTAGTAATGTAATTTTTTGTGGCTAGATTGGTAAACTCATCTAGCTCAGATGGAGCATCCTGTAGCCTGGGAGTGTTTGTCCAATAAAACCAAAAAGCCTTGGGAGCTTCTTTATTGAAGAATCAGTGTTATAACTGCTTCTGTGTCCTGTGTTAACATTTCTATAAATACTCACCAGTCTCAGGCTACTCTCAAATGTCCATTTCCTTTTTTTTTTTTTCTTCTTAGTTTCTGTAACCCTAACTTGAACATGCAAGTCTCTGAAGGATTTTCAATTTGTTTTAAATTAAGGAATTGCAAAGTGAAATGTTGCACTTGACTGTTGCAGAGTGCAACACAGTTTCGGAAAGAAATACAAATTAAAAGCCTTTACTCTGTATGAGAAAACCATTGCTGTTTTTTTTGTTTATGACAGTGTCATGTAAAATAGGAATGTAACAATATTAACAGATTGAGGGCGGGGGAAAGAGCTGTTTGCAGGCTTTGTGATTTGCTCCAAAGTAGATATTGCTCTCTTCCAGCTATATAGTTGTAACCTACAGTTGTGCCTTATTGTCCCAGTGAGACTGGATATTGTATTTATCAATCCGTAAATAAACCTTCCATGATACAAAGACCCCCAAAATACAAACCAAATACCCAGAAGTATTATTGTATGGTTTTGGCTATTCTCTAGTGACTGGAAAATTTAAGTATCAGTAGAAGGATGCTAGCAGGCCTTGAAGATCAATTTCTTGTAACTGAGCTTGTTTCTAGAGTATTAACAATCCTTTATTCTGCAACACATGAGACTCAGAGGAGGACACACATCCTAATACTGCACTTTGCCCATAGCAACATGAGCTTTACACCTCTTTGTTGTTCCATACCTAGCTGCTTTTTTGCCCCTTTCCCCCTTGTGTTGAGACATTTTTCAGACTGAAGAGTATAGCACGCCAGAAGTTGTTTGTGACATCTGTCCTTGTAAGCCCCTGCTTTAGCCATCAGGTATTTTTATGTGCTAAGATGAACACAAATACTCCAATAGGTGCACTGTTAAAAAAACCCTACATTCGAAACAAAGATCAACAATAAGCAAAACCCCTCTACTATCAGAACCTAACTTTTGCTGTTAGCTGTATAAGTAACATGGAGGCCACTGTGTATCTAAACCAAGCATTCTGAAATCTCCTTCCTTAATGTGTAACTTAAAAGGTTGTAGACAGTAGGGAAGTTTTACAGAGCTGCTGTCTTAAATCCATGATAAATTTTAAACTGTTCAAAGCTAAGCTGTACAGGTGTAAGCAAAGTTCCACAAAAGTAGTATTTTAGCATACTTTATCACTTGTGGAAATGATTTTAGGTCTTCTTGAAAACAAGAGTGATCTTTGCAACTTAGCCTGGAAGAGGGAAAAGATTATCAGGCCAAAGAGCTACCTAATATTTTCATCTTTTGAACAAAAAAAGAAAAAAAAGGCAGCAGTAGAAGGGAAAGGTATTTAAGTACAGACAAACCATTTTCCAGTCTACTGGCAAATAGGAAATTAAAATCCTACTTTCGAAGATGCTGTCAAATTCATTGAGAATTTCTGGATGGTTTGCTGCAGAAATCTATGATTACAGTTTTCCTTAAGTGTTGGGAGTATTAGGAAGACTACAGAAAGTAAAAAATAGGTTTGATAGCTGATCAATACTGAAAGGTGGCAGATCGGTTGGCTGAAATACCTGTAGGCCCATTAGCTTAGCAGCAAAGTTGGATTAAACAAAAGATTCTGAATACTGGATTTGAGCTTTGATGAGCAGGAGTCAAAATAGTACTAATTTCCATAACTTTAAAATGGAGAATTGCTTTAAAATTCTTTCACGTCTTTGAAGCTACAACTTTGGTGGTAAAGAGTGCATGAATATAATATTTAAGGTGGCAGTAGTGTTTGATTTAAGATGATGGTCTGCATTAAAACATCACATAGTAGAAAAGTGTGCATTAAGTGGATTAAGATTTCGGATGAAAGGGCTGGTAGTAGCTGCCTTTGATGAATCACAGTTAAATGGGGGTGTTTCTCTTCGCGTTTTCTGAATGGGTAAGTACTCCACTTCACACTGTTCAGTGCATTCACCCGTCAGCTTCAAGTGTAAAATGACCACTGTTAAAAAAAAAAAAAAAAAAAAAAAGCCACGTAATTTTGGCAGATGACACAAGAACTGGCAGAATGAATAAAGGCGGTAATTCACAGTAATCACGATCACTTGAGAACCGCGGCGCGGGCCGGCGGCTGTGCTGCGCTGCAGCCGCATTTCGCACTGGCGGCGCGGGGGCGGGCAGGCGCCGGCTGTAGGGGGGAAGGTTGCTGCTGCGTGGTGAAATGGAGGACGGGTGAGCGGCCGCAGTACCCGGACGGTCAGCGGCCGCCACAAGCCGGGGACCTTAGAGGAACGCCTGGCTGAGGGGGCTGTGCCTGCGAGTGAAGGGATGACCGGGAGGCCCCTTAACAGCCGCACGGACCTGGGCCGCTCCCCGCGCCTCCCGCCGAGTGTTGGCAGCGCTGCCCGAACGAGTCCCTTCGCCCCCTTCTCTCTTGGGACAGGCGTATGGCTGGGGTCGCGGGATTGGCGTTCTTCGCCCCGCGGGCGCCCTCGGGTGGCACGGGGCTGTCGTTCCCACCCTTCTCCGCTCCGTGAGCGGCTCCTTTAAGAGCTTGTGGAGGTCACCGGAGGATTCGGCCCAGGCCAGCCCTGCTTGCGCGGCTTGAGCCAATCCTTTCCCGGGCGTCTGCCCTCCCGGCGGCCAATCAGAAGGGAAAGCCTTGGAGGCGGGAGGCCAGTCCCCTCGATGGACAGCAGTATTGACCAATCATCCTCAGAAATGGACGGCTGATGCATAGGCGCGGCACCCAATAGGCTTGTGGCTGAGTGGGCGGGTCCGGCGTCGCCGGGCGCTGCGAGCCCCGCGCCGGGTGGCCGCGGTAAGGAGGGGAAGATGGCGGAGTAGAGAGGAAAAAGCAGAGAGGTCGGGGCCGGCCGCGGCCCCGCGGCTTCGGCCGCTCTTAGGTGAGTGCGGCGGGGAACAACGGTCTCCGGAGCGGGACCGCACCCAACCCAGCGCCTGGTGCCCCGTTCCGTGATTGGGTTGGGCCCGGGCGCCCGGGCACCCGCCTCCCTGTCCTGCTCCGTGATTGGGCTGGGCCCGGGCACGTTCGCGCCCGCCGCTTCCTGAGGCGCGGAGGTGGTCAGGGCTGGTTTGGCGAGAGCGACTGGGTGGCTGTTTGACCGCTTGTCGCGGTTGCGCCGCCTCCGCACTGAAATGTCCCCGAGCTGGGGTGGGCGAGTCCGTGTGGTGACGGCCGGCGCCCGTCGAGGACGGTGAAGGTGAGGGGATGGCAACCGGGCCAGTTCGACCTGCCCGCCGCGCCGGAAAGTCTCAATAACTTAGGAGGTAGAGGCGAGTGCATGCCGCGGTTCGGGCGGGAGCGGACGGGCGGCGGGAGCGGACGGGCAGCGAGAGCGAGCTGCGGCAGATGGTTGGAAGGGAGAGCCTCTGACCTGCACAGCAGTTCCCTGCCTTCGAGTTGGGAGCCACTGAGGACGTGCGGTCGGCGAACAGCTGCAGCTGCCAGTTTACGTGGAGAAGAGAAACCGAAATGTATCATCCGAAATTAGCCTTTCCATCTCCGGCTGCAAGCACAGCACTGGTTATACTTGCTCCTGTTACCCTTGTTATTCGTGAAATCTGAGAGCTAGATGGATTTTGCTTATCTGAGCGGTTGCATCCTTTTCTTTATGTCATACTGACACAGGAGTGCACAAAGAGGATGGCCTCTAAGGCAGTTAACGAAACCAGAACGCACAAGTACGCCTATAAGTTTTATGGGAAGTGAAGGGATCATAGTGGAATTAATCATAGCCTTTCGATTTCGTGGAATTGCTGATCATAAGGTGAAATGGACTTTGAACATAATGAAGAGCGAAACTGTTACTAAAAACATACCTTTCCCTATTAATAACATGCAGTACCATTGTTTTTTTCAAAATTATTAGAGGTATTTTGTAATATAGAAAAGTACTGGGTTTAAATTAAAAAAAAAAAAAGGAGGGGAGGGGACTCTTGCTGAAAGGGAAAGGATTACTGTCACTAGCAGGAGATTCCTTTTGTTCTAGATATAACAACGACGTTTTAAATCTTGAGTTTGTTGTAAGTTCTAAGTGACTGGGTTTTCAACCTGTATGTTGGTAAAGAATTGAAGTGGTTAAATGAGAAACAAAGCTTTAGATCTTGTGGCGTTTTATTTTCCGTGGTCTAATAATAAAATAGTTTGTAACCGGTGAAGTAGCTTAAAAAAAAATACGAGGAAGTGTGCTTGTCACAACTAGTTCTGAGAGCAGTAGCTTCTTATGAGAAAAAAATTCCTGAGCAACGTTGTACTAGTTTCATGTGCTGTATTTTTCACGTAGTAACAGGAATAGCAGCTTATGAGCAGCATAGCATTAAGGCACAGTGTGCTGCTGCTGATTAATATTCCTACTTATGCATGTCTGTGTATGAACTGTTAAAATATGCCAGGGGATTTGCCTTTGGCATTTTGCATATAAAGATAACTCTGCTTTACATTCTCATTAAGAATAATGAGCTATCAGCATTCTTTCATGTGAAGATGTACACTATTTTGGCAGTAAGTAAATCCATCTGGATTAATATTTACTCTTAATTGCTTTGAATGTGCAAGAGCTGTGAGAAGTACTATCTAAAAAATAAAATCCGAGCTTTCTTTTACCCTGGTATATGTCAAATCAGCTCTGCACTGCTTTGCTATCCTGTGCACGATGCTGTGAGGCTGCAGTGTGAAGGTGTGCAGAAACAGGCTACGCACCTAACAATGGTGACTTGTCATTCAGGAGTGTCAAAAACAGTGAAGACTAAAACTTCAGAACAGATCTGTGAGGAGTGATATCTCCAAGAGTATCTCTTGAACACCTCCTACGTTCATTCTTAGAAACTAGAAAAGGAGCAGTGTTTGAAGCCAGTGCTGATGTGCTGGAGGTTTTGTGAGAGGATTTATCTAAAATGGGATGCGAAGGAAAGGATGTTTCTTTGCCTGAGCAGTGTTGAAGGACCACGTCGTTGTGGTGGCGTGTATCACAGAACAGAAAGCGCAGTTGTAAAACAATTAATCCCCTATTTTCTTTGCTGCTGCAGGAAGTGCTGTTATAACCTTTTCTACCAAGTGTAGCAGATACCCCTTGGAAACCTCGTAGGCGAGGAAGGTGGTTTTAATTAAAATATAAAGTGAAACAAAATACACGGGCTTGCAATCTCACGAGTGCCAGAATGTGTGCAGTGCCCAAGATGCCTATCCAGCAGCCAAGCACCATAGCAGGGGTGTTTTAGTCCGTGTTTTGCTAAGATCTGGATACAAACTCTAGGGTCCTTTGTAGAGATCAGCTGACAGGTCCTTACGACTTCTGGCCTCTACATAGGTAGGCAGCCGTCCTAGGTGTCAGATACACCTTTGCCCTTTTGGAGGTGACAGTGGTCTGTGTCTCTACACTGTCTCTCTGAGTGGACTGTCAGTGTTTGTCTCCAGATCTGGGTGACTTCTGAAATAGCAGGGGAGATGTGCTGAGGGTCTGGATGACCTACTAACCTGAGCACTGATAACATAAGCCCTTTTAGAAGTATTCCTACTCTCTGTTCCTTTTGGTGCTTCCACACTCACACAACCCCTTTCTTTCTCCAGTTGCACTAACTTTACTCTTTTGCATTCATAATGTAAGTTTTTGCCATTCTCAGCTTTCAAGGTTAAATTTAGTGCTTTTAAAGCCATTGGCAAGACCTTCATGGACATTTGTAATGCTAATTTTGCTTTCTGTTATCTTCACACGGACCTTCAAATTTTCCTGTCTTTGTCTTTCTGTGTAAAACTATTTCTAGATCATTCCTTTCTGACATACTACTTGGGCTGTAGAGAAGAGGAATCGTCTTTTATGTCCCTGTTATTTCTGCATATCCTCTGAAGCATTTGTGTGTGTCTGAGAGAGAGAAAGGTAGTGTTTTGGAAAACCAGATCTGTTAGATCGCAGTTTCTGCTGACCCATGTAATTAAAACTGAATGCCTTAAAACAGAGTGTGAGTGGTGAGGTGAAACTTGGTAGCATAGCTGTACAAGATTGGTAAGTATAGTGTCCAATTATAGTGTGTTAATTATGTCAGAAGACTTCCCCCCCCCCCCCCTTTATGCATTGGTAATAGGGCATGTTGGTCTGTATGAAGAGATGGATTCTGCAGTTTTTCTGGTAAATTTATTTCTGAGGTATTTCTTCCATCTCTTTTTGACTTCAGAGTTCATGAAGTTAGTTGCCTGTATCAGAGAAGTTGTCTATCGGAATGTGAGATGTGAAGTTCGTGGAAACTAGCATTTTGTTACTGTAGAAGGATAATTGGGAAAAAAAAAAAAAGTTGTAGCAGAAATTGGTTTTGTGAATCATTTGCTGTTGGTTCCTAGATCTCTCAAAGTTACATAGTGCTTAGCAGGTTCTTAGAGGAGTACTTGAGTAGGAAGGGTCAGAATTGACAGTGTGAGAATGGTGTAATTGTCCTGAAATACAGGGCTAGGGATTATCTGCTGCCTGTGGATTCTCTGAATATGCAGGTCCCTGCTGCTTGCGGAAATGCTGTGTTGTGCAGGAGTGTGAAAGCTGGTAATTCTCTGGTGAGGATACTGGAAGCTTTTAATAATGCAAGTTCTGTGTGATGAGATAGTCTAACTGGAAGAATAATGGGTTGCTATAAGCAGAACTATCAGCTCAGCATCCCTGAGAACAGTCATTATGCTTCCTTGATACGGTGGTTTGTCATGAACATGAAAGAGATTCTTGCCTTACTGGTGACTAAAATGGTGTCCATCTCAGTTCCTGCAAAACTGAAAAGTGTGTCTTGTTGATGATAGCTTACTGTAACAAAGTCGTTTATCTTCAAACTATGCACAGTTACAAAGTCGTTTTGGTGCAATTGTATCCTTAATTGAGCTGTAGGCTGTTCTCAGTAAAGTAGAAGCCAACAAATTCCAAGGGAAAAGGGAAGGGACTGCTGTGTAAACTATATTCTGTAGAGGGAAAAGCACACATGGTTTTACTCCAGGAAGCAGGATGGTTCTGAGCAAAAGACTTCAGGCTTGTTTTGAGTAGGTGCTTCTCCTCCCCAGCGTGTTAGTTAAAAGTTGGCAGTCCTGGGTCTTCCATACTTGGGCCCAATTCACCATACTTTCCCTTAAACTAAAGGAAAGGCTTGTTATGGTCACTGGGAAAGTAATATCAGCATGTTTCACATAGAATGTCTGAAAATGGAAGTTACAGCTAATCCTTTGACTTGTGCAGATGATCATGAATGGTCTGAATAGCTTCCTACATACAAATTTAATTTCATTTGTTCATCTCTTTATCTCTAGACTCACTTAAGAGCATGTGGATTGATCAAAAATAATGGTGAGTAAAGGTATAAAGTTATTTAGATACTAAATATAAGATACTATAAACTTTGTGAAGTTTGGCAGGTTGATTTTTTTTTTCTCTCTCTTTCTCTCTTTTTGTTTTGTTTTGTTTTGTTTTTTTTTTCCTCTTTTAGGATGCTTTTAGAGAACTGGGGTGTTGCCACAGTGTCAGCTTTAAGTTTAGGCTTTGCTTGAAAGGAACTTTGTGTATTCTAACATGAATAAATGCTTTTAAACCTGTGAAAGTTGCCATCACATGATTTTGTTTTGCTTTGTTAAGGGACAGTAATTGTGTAATGGGAGTAATTGGACTAGTTATCTTAAAAGTTGTATTTGTTGAACAGTAGGACTGGAAGAGCAATGCCATAACAAAATGCTAGTTAGCAAATAGTGCATTCAGAATTTCTAAGGATTTCAATCAACTTTAGGAGTTTTGATTTTGTTTTTTCTTTCCAATGCATGAGATAATTTGGTAGTTAAGGTGTGTAACAAAATGCTGTATTCTGTCAAAAGGAGGAGCCAGAAAACTACAGACCTGTCAGCCTGACCTCAGTGCCAGGCAAGGTCATGGAAAAGGTCATCTTGAGTGCCATCACAAAGCACCTACAGGATGGCCAAGGGATCAGGCCCAGCCAGCATGGGTTTAGGAAGGGCAGGTCCTGTCTCACCAACCTGATCTCCTTTTATGATCAGGTTACCTGCCTGGTGAATGTGGGGAAGGCTGTGGATGTAGTCTACCTGGACTTCAGCAAAGCCTTTGACACTGTCTGCCACAACA